>JAOQMP010000209.1:14290477-14307803 GCA_027563575.1 Erythroxylum pedicellare
ATTGCCTTACATAACTTTGAGGCAGAGATGATGCCATGTGAACATATACATAATGCATTTATAAATAACTTATTTATAAGGTGAAGGTTTTAATGATTCACAATTGAATTTATCACACATTAAAAAGGAACAAAAAGAAAGAGTGAATTATATAGAAAAGTATGTTTAATTCACTTAGATATTATACACAAAGATTGAGTCCGTAATTTATTTAATATTTAATATTGAAATATATTATCTTTAATTATATTTGAGTTCTTTTAGTTCTGATCTAGTTATTTTCTCAAGTCCCTTAAAATTCAACATGTTTCATTAATTTAGTTTTCAACAAACCCCAATTAAATATTGGAGAAAATTTTTTAATATATCATGCATAGTCCAAAGGTTAAAAAGTTCATAAGTTTAGTTTGAAATTATGTTGACCAAAAATATTTAACAGTCATTAAGTTGCATACTTTTATGAAATGTCCAACTTCATTAGAACGAGCGTAATTGAGAGCACAAACATCACAGGATGTGCTTCTTCTATTCGTTGTTCTTAACTCCGTCAGAAATATGAAAAGTCCAAGGTGTAATTTTGGCACGCTTATCAATCATACAATATTGTCTAATGTCTATAAACAAACAAAGATAACTCTACCACGCATCCATACATAACATCAAATGTTTTTCTATTTTGTTTTATTCTTTGTTGAATGAGCTCTAGAAGTATTGGTGAAAGTGGTCTTTGGTTGTTGAGCGGAAATTTTATTATAAATCACGTGAAATATTCAATGCATATCTCTGTTTAGTTGATTGCTATCGTAGTTGGACGGTCACTATAAATTGGTAATAGGGAATATATATAGCTATATTTTACGTAATAAGATAGATGATATACGTTGAGCCGAGTTTGGTTGTAACCATAAGACTTTTCCTAGCTCAATACCTAAGCTCGTTTCTGTTTCTCTCTTGCTTCTAGCTAATCTATTGAAAACGTACGTGAGGAGTGAGCAAACGTAAACATCTTTTGATTAGGGAGTATAGACAACTGTTTGAAGTAAAATGATGTTTTTATATGCAAGTGTTGTGTTCCAAAAGTGCCTACTGATGATTATATGTTTGGATTGTTTGGTGAGATTCCATAAATGGCGAAAGGTAAGGTAGTTGTAGTTTGTTTGAATTGTTCATCCTCAATTTTGACCACCAGAAACAATCATTATCTACAGTGCGTAGAGAAATTATAATCATAAACTTCTGGAAATCTCAACTAACCGCAGTTGGTAACGAGCTGGAACTAATGAGATAAAGGAATAGGGACAAAACGTTGATAAGGTGGTCATGAATCGTAAAAGGATCACCTGGAACTATATTCTAAAATAAGATAAAACAAATTCTAAAAACATTGCGTTTATCAATATATAGATAATTTCGTCAATCAAATGTAATTGCAGACCACGGCAAAGTTAAATGGTATTGCTCCGACTCAAAAGCATAACTCCAGGAACCTTGTACAAGAACAAAAGAATCTAAACACCTGCCAGATTTTTTCACGTCAAAACTAAAGGAGTGGTTGAATGTTAATCACAATTGTAGAGAAATTTCTTTGTTAGGACATAGTTGGAACGATGTTTTTGGTTGTATGGTTCGGAGCTCATGGAAAGCCCGAAACGGATTTATTGTTTATCAGGAAAAGCACTTAGAGGCAACAAATTATAGTATCTATACAAGCTTTATGTTTGGAAGTTGAATCAGCCAACAAGTTGGAGTTCTCGGGTACCATGGAAATCAGTAGAGTAGAGAGAATGAGAGGTTGGTGGCCTCCGCCGGAATAACGCATTAAAATCAATATAAGATGGGGTTGTTATGGGGACAACGGACCACGCAAGAGCTGGGGTTTAGATATTTGTTCTATAGTTGGAACTAATTAAAGTGCGTTGGTCTAAAAAGACTCTTTATGATCCAGAGCTTCAATTTTCACCTTCTATGACCTAATTACGACGAAATAAGATTTTATTGGTGTAATTTAATATGTTCCATCTGCTACAATACAAGCCCATTTGACTTTTGTTATGTAAGGTCAACAACAAATGGCACCCACTCACCTACTCCCTCATGAACAAAATTACCCCTTCAGCCTCATTCTTCCCAACCAGTCATACTTACGGGATTGAATGTTGTTTCTGACATAACAGCCGACCAATTAAATTTTAAGGATTAAAATCCTAGTCTTGTTTTGTTTGTTTATTATTTTTTTGTGGTTGGAACATAAATTGCAATGTTCATATTAAGAGCAGGAATATAAACATGTCGAAGTGACCTTTCAACCATCGTCCGTTGGTCTCAAAATTCTGTTTTTATCTACAAGGTCAACTCTATTTGAGATTCGTGACCATCCGATCCGCAGAATTTGAAAAAGTCGGAGGACCACGCGGTGGTGATTATCCTAATCTCAGTTCCTTGATCATGCTTAATTGTTACTAGTTCTGGTGTCGATATATACATTGCGAACAGACCAACCTTTGGTTTCAAATTCTCTTTGACCACATTTCCCTTGATAAATTATACAGTATTAGATGCTCACAAGTTTCATCATAGATCTCAAGAGTAAGGTGTCAAATTGAATTAACAGATGTTTTATTAGATTTGTGTCCGT
Organism: Erythroxylum pedicellare; assembly: GCA_027563575.1. Lineage (NCBI taxonomy): Eukaryota > Viridiplantae > Streptophyta > Magnoliopsida > Malpighiales > Erythroxylaceae > Erythroxylum > Erythroxylum pedicellare. The sequence continues at coordinate 14,293,113 of JAOQMP010000209.1, forward strand.
CCAGGAAAAAAAAAGCAATTCATTACTTGAGAAACTTACTTGTAGCCTCTTTCGCCATGAAAACTTCCGCAGACAAAGCACCACGGTTCCTGTTTTTTTAGTACATTAACTGAATTTATTAAAGAAAAAAAGTCAAGGAGGGTAGCCCGGACATTTTCTCTTGAACCAACTACGTGGACTTGCGACTGCCCAACTTGATTAACCAAGAATAATAAACTATACCTTGAATCCATCAATTTAACATATGCATATAGAATGATAGTGGAATGATTCCTTTACCATATCAAATTATAGAAAATGATGTCAAGCAGATAGCAAGAGGAAAGGAAAAATCAAAAGCTCTTTATTATTTACTTAAGTACTTTTCTCCATATCCGCGTTTAGATGGTTATTTTGCGATATGGAAGTTAGCGACGTCTTTGGCTTCTTCTACCTTCTCCACCAACCTCGATATATATAGTTCTTCCCTAACCCATTTTCCCCACTTCTTACTTGTAACATAATAAACTTGTTCCATCGACATATATACACCTTCAATACCGATGTTTGTGTAGCTTACAAGATTTTTTTGAAAAAAAAAATCTAAGTTTTAATAACACATATCAGTAAGATGACAGTTCAGACGAGTGCGTGGAGATCTTTGGTTACAAGCTGTTTCAAGGCTCAAGTCGACCCATCACCTAAACCTCAGAAACAGGTTACGAAACAAACGTCATTCCAAAGGCTTTCTCTCACTGATTTGAGCAATCCCAGTTCGCAACTCTCGGAGGATCTTTCCATTTCTCTTGCTGGGTCCAATCTTCAGGTGTTTACCCTATCTGAGCTGAAGGTGATTACTCAGAACTTCTCATCGAGTAACTTTCTCGGTGAAGGAGGGTTCGGACCTGTACACAAGGGTTTCATCGATGACAAGGTTAAACCTGGTTTCAAGGCACAGCCTGTGGCCGTCAAGCTCTTGGACTTGGATGGCTTGCAGGGTCATCGAGAGTGGCTGGTGAGTTCATTTACTCGTAAACGAATTCATTTGCTCGTAATCGAACATACTCTTGCAATTTTTGTTCTTTGGATTGAATTATTTCCAGCTTTCTGGAAATGCTTGATCAAATTTATACTCTTTTTTTCGCTCGTGCTTGACAGACGGAAGTGATCTTCCTTGGACAATTAAGGAACCCTCATCTGGTGAAGCTGATAGGCTATTGCTGTGAGGAAGAACATAGGCTTCTGATATATGAGTACATGCCTCGAGGCAGCTTAGAGAATCAGTTATTTCGGAGTAAGTTCATTTTGTCTATAAAGCTTCTATGTCCACGTAGTAATACCTATTGTCATATTCTTTTTGCCAACCTAGGAGGTAACTTGTATCTTTTATGGTTTTAAGGATACTCGGTTTCTCTTCCATGGTCGACAAGAATGAAAATCGCTCTAGGAGCTGCCAAGGGCTTAGCCTTCCTTCACGAATTGGACAAACCCGTTATATATAGAGATTTTAAAGCTTCAAATATCTTGTTGGACTCGGTAATAGCATTTCTTGGCTTTCCCTAACTTAGTTCCATACATTAAGCTACATAATATAATTAATTAAAATTCCAGTATACTAATACCAGCTTTGAATTAAACAATCTATTGCAGGATTATACAGCAAAGCTTTCGGATTTCGGACTGGCAAAAGACGGTCCTGAAGGATCTGACACGCATGTTTCCACACGAGTAATGGGGACACAAGGTTATGCAGCCCCTGAGTATATCATGACAGGTAATGTCTTGATGAATGACTAATATTAATGAACCATTCCTTTCAATTCCGACGTTGTTTTACAAATGGATGTATGTTGAAAATTTTCACTCAATTATTTTCAGGTCACTTGACATCAATGAGCGACGTGTACAGTTTTGGAGTAGTACTCTTGGAACTCCTCACTGGTAGGAGGTCGGTGGACAAGAATCGTCCTCAAAGAGAGCAGAACCTAGCAGAGTGGGCTAGGCCAATATTGAACGATCCGCGAAAACTTTGTCGAATTATGGATCCAAGACTTGAAGGTCAATATTCTGAAGCAGCTGCCAGGAAAGCAGCTGCATTGGCATACCAATGCCTGAGCCACAGGCCAAAGCAGAGACCAACTATGAACAATGTCGTCAAAGTTCTGGAGCCTCTTAAGGACTTTGACGACATTCCCATTGGACCTTTCGTCTACGAAGTCGCATCAGAAACTGTTAAAGAAGATGCTAAGGAATGTGAACCAAAAAACGACGTGAAGAAAGAGAATGGACATCGTGGCCAACGACATCACAGAAGACATCAGCTCCATAACAGTAACAGAACACAACTAAGTTCGCCCAAATCTCCGACCATTCACTCGGAGGCTGTTTTACGACCGAGTCATAGAAATGGGGTCCAGTCTCCTCTGCATTCCAGAGCCAGAGGAAAATAGATTAGTGAAAAATGTGAAATTTCGATGTAGATATACACAACCTTTTTCTCTTCCGAGGTTAATTAGTATCTTTGAATTAAATACTGCGGTTCAAGTTAGGCCTGCGATGACTTGTTGATTTAATACTTGATTTGATTCTTTCAACGTATACTGATTTTGTTGTCAAAATACAAAAAAAGGGACCAATTCAAATGTAGAAATTGCACCAATTAACTAAAGTCAGATCTTGCAGATAACCATTTTCAAATGTTGAAATCTAAGTTATCAGTATTTTCTAATTCTACGGTTGCTTCCACACGGATTAATTACATGCTATTTAAGGATGATTCACTAATTTTTATACAACACCTGCACCTTGTGATTAGACTTGATCAAACTAATAAAAAAATTAATACTCACAATCGTGTAACTAGTCAATAATTATGAGACGAACTATAATAAAAATAAATTACTATACAAAAGATCTGAGCACATGTTTTTCATTTTTGTCTTTATGCTCAATTGAAATTTAGCTTCTATTATAAACAATGGAAAAGAAAGTTGTCTTTCCCTTGTCTCATTAATGATTGAGAAATATGGTATGTATAAAGAAGACCTATTTTTTAGATTGACCTTGATTGTTTCTGTCGTTCTCTCTATGTCATTAAAAATATAACTCATTGTTAGCTTTTCTTCACTGTCAGCCAAGCGAAGCACCCTCACCAAAGGCTTACAAACTTATATAACAAATTGACATTGTGACCCAAATTCTCTATCTTGTAGTATAATATTACAAACCTCTACTTCAGCATTAGACCTAGTATGCTGAGATGCAACCTACTTATCACTTGTAAATATTTGCCTTAATTCTTTCTTAATAGAAACAAAAGACTAAAGTGATAAGAAATTTATTGTAAATCTTGTCGCATCAGGACGACCCAAATTCCTACTATTGGTAAATTTCCTTCTCATCAAATTCAAAACCCATGCACGATTATAAATTAAATTTGTTATCTTTTTAACCTTCTGCATAGTCTCATCAATAACAGGAAAATACCTAAGATCGACTATATTTTTCAGCATTAAGTCAATGCAATATGCAACACAAGGAGTCCAAAAAATGAATTATAGGTATTCTGCAACCTTTTTCCTGCCGCTTTATAAACGAAATCATTGTCAGTAATAAACTGAACAATGTTATCCGGCCCTACTTCATTCACAACTTCATCAAATATCCCAAACAAAGTCTCAATATTTCTAATAAGGCCAGATGCATCAATAGATTTCAAAAATATAGAGCCATTTAAAGAACAAACCAAAAATTTTATAATAGGCTCTTGTTTCCTATTTGTCCAACTATCACACATAATTGAACAACCATAAGTACCCCAACTCACTCTTCTTTCAGCCAAATAATTTCTAATTTCAGAAACAGCACAACTCAAAAGTTTACCTCTTAAGTCATCAATCGATGACCTTTTGTATCCTAGACCATAAGAGGCTATTGCATCCATCATAGGTTGATAACAATAAGATTGAAAAGCATTGAATGACGAACCTGTATCATACCACCATCTAGCTACTTCCATATAGACATTGTGAGTCGCATCTCTTGATTGCATTGCACTACGAATTGAAGGTTGGGCTCCAGGAGTTGTTCGTGGTGCAAAGAAACTAGTCACCTGCCTTCTTCTCTTCCTCACATCAGATTCTTCAGGATCCTGATGCTAAGATGGAACACTACCACTATTACTACCACTACCATTATCACTTCCACCTTCAACATTTCCATAATCACCACATAAACCAGAAAATGAACTTCCACTACCAATTTCAAAATCCAATCTTCCCCTTCTCTCTTTCTCAAATTGATGTTCGTCAAGCAATGTTTTCATCTGTCACTTCACATCATGACTTACCTTTTTATATGCTTTTACATCTCCTTTAACTCCAACTAAATGCCTTTTCAATCGGGTAATTCCTCCACCTTTCAAATGCTTATTACAAAACAAGCAAATGGTATGATTTTTTTGACCGGGAACTGGACCAGTGTGAGCCCAAGTTGGATCACTGTATCTTCCTGAAGTAGGTTGATCGGAAGTATTTGAACTTCCTTCTATTTATCTGTACACAAAAACAAATAACATATAGTTTTAGTACACAATGACAATATGCATATCCATCTTATATAATATAACTCATTCTGTATAAGTTAAAAAGCTATCAATTCAAAACATTCAACATATATAATAAGTAACAAAAAACATACTCCAACAATTTACAATTTCAATAATTACAAAACAATCATAATGTCATTTCCATTTCCTTCCATTTCCAACAATTTCCAATTCTAACAATCACAAAACATTCATTATTGCTTTTCCATTCCTAACTATTTCCAATTTCAACAATTACAAAACATTCATAATTTCATTTCCATTCCAATAATAACCAACAATTTCCAATTCTAACAATCACAAAATATATATTTTTATCAATTTCTAATTTCCAACTATCACAAACATACATCAACAATTTCCATTTTTATCAATTTCCAACAATTTCCAATTTCACACAATCACAAAACATACATTAACAACTTCCATTTTTATCAATTTCCAATTCCACACAATCATAAAACATATATTAACAACTTCCATTTTTATCCATTTCTAACAATTTCCTATTTCCAACAATCACAAAACATACATCAACAAATTCCATTTCCAACAAGTTCTAATTTTCCACAATCACAAAACATACATCTGCAATTTCCATTTTTATCAATTTCTAACAATTTCTAATTTTCAACTATCACAAACATACATCAACAATTTCCAATTTTATCAATTTCCAACAATTTCAAATTTCACACAATCTCAAAACATACATTAACAACTTCCATTTTTATTAATTTCTAATAATTTCCAATTTCACACAATCACAAAACATACATTAACAACTTCCATTTTAATCAATTTCTAAACATTTCTAATTTGTAATAATCACAAAACATACATCAACAATTTCCGTTTTTATCAATTTCCAATTCCACACAATTACAAAACATAAATCAACAACTTCCATTTTTATCAATTTCTAACAATTTCCAATTTCACACAATCATAAAACATACATTAACAATTTCCATTTTAATCAATTTCTAACAATTTCTAATTTTTAACAATTAGGATAGGATTTTATGCATAAATTTTATACTGAGAATACTGCTCGAGAGGTAACAACCCCTCATATAGGTTGATCCATGTTTTAGTTGTAATATCAATATACTATACTGAATCGATTCTAGTAACCCATTCATTTCTGAGTGAGTTCTATCAATTTTCTTCCTATTTTTTACAATAAACCACAAAGACAGAACTGAAAACGAAATGTAGGAAATGAGACATCACATTGTTTTAATTGCATTAAACAAATTTCGTATATCAACCTAAAGGATGTAACATTCAGGATCATAGAAATTAGAAAATCAAAAAGCCAAAACCATAATTGCTGAAGTTCTTGAGCATCAGTACTACCATTGGGCACACAAATTAGTACTAGCAATACTGCAGTAGACAACAAAATTTCTTTGAGAAAACTACTATTGCGGTTCAGTTCAACTTCAACACAATAATTAATTCATGGAAGAGAAACAAAAAAAATTAAACATTCACTTCAATATCTCTAAGATTAACATGTTTAAATCCACGAAACAAGTATCAATTGGCAAAAGTTGAAGCAAAAAACATGGACGAGGACCCTCATAGCCTTCTTCCCCTCCTCCCATCTTCGGTGGCTTACTGGCGAGTGGCTTCCCTGCAGTGGTGCGGTGCTGCGGCGAGGAGCGGAGATGGAGAACGTGGTGGCGTCGGGTCTACGTGAACGTGGAGGAATGACGAAGCTTCGACTGAAGGGAGAACGATCAATGGAGGAAGAAGACTTGGAAGAGCCGAAAAGCGAAGGAGGTGAGCGTGGAGGAGGAGGCGGGCGACAACGACGGTGAGAAGAGCAGAGACTGCCGGCGGCGACGAGGAGGCGGCGGCGCGGCACAGAGACGACAAATGAGAGAAGAGGGAGAGGAGGAGTCACGTGGTGATGGTGAAAGTCCCACGGGGGCGGGGGTGGGGGGGAACTTATGAGTTGCGATCGCAACGACCTGTGCATGCGGTGACGAAGTCGTGCAAGTCCGCAGAGTCACGGTCGTGACAAGTCACTCTCGATCGTGACTCCCCCTTGCTGCTTTTCTTCTTCCGACTTATATTGGTAAAAAGGACATAACTTTCATTAAAGATGTCAGATTACGGCATTTTTAGACCTTTTCGAAGAGGACTTTTAGACCTACAACTTTCATGAAGACTCCAAAAAGATATTTTACCTCCAAAAGAGTTAAATGTTCAAATTAATGTAGCCGTCCCGTATGTATATCCTATACAACATCACAAACTTCTAATGATCATATCTCTCAACTCCAATGTCCAAAAATTTCATACTTTATATTAATGGAAAGCTAAAAAGATAAGCTACAACTTTCAAGAAACAACTTTGTCTAATTCAACCTAGATTAATAAATATTTTTCCTTGAAGTCAAAACACAAATTTTTCTCCTATGGAAAACTTGAAATTTGCACTATACAAACTTGGAATGTCATAAGCATAACCATTCAACTATCAATATTATTTCATTAAACTCTCTAATCTCTACTCATTTGACTCATCACCTATAACTAATTCTCATCATTCACAAAAATTCTATCTTTCTTTTCCATAATATCTCACTTTTTTGTATAACAATAGTTCATGTTCAAGATTCATCATCTTAAATTTATAACTTCAAGTATACCTAATTTCAACTCAACATCATCCATACACAATCCATATTTCATTAACATCAGAAGATAAGCATTTTTACAAAGCTTTAATGGGCATCTCAAGCCAAAATACATCAACGTCTCAAAATCTCAAAATACATAAGATACTTGAACTAATAATTCTTGAAATGTGACTAAAGCCTCAAGGTTACAAAATCTAGCTTAAAGTATAACATATGCAACTTGGAGTGATGCCTGGACTCTCGATTACTCGATCTCCTGCTCATCACCTGGAGATGAGAGGGAATGGGGGTGAGCTTGAAAGCTTGTGGGTAACAAGTTTATAACGGAAAAATAAGCAAAACTTTTGAAATGTTTATTTGTGAATACAAAGTTCTAATTAAATTCATAAAACATGTCATTCTCAAATTCAAAACTAGAAATTCACAAACTGCAAATCATGTATGCATCAAACTTGCTAACATATCATAAGCACATAAGCACATTAGAATGGTTTGGGTAGATCCATAAACATGACGAACTACACATTTCCACATAATGGTCCTGTGTAGTCGTAAACTTGACGTACTATCGCAATCCCATATACTAGTTTTGCGTAGATGTAAACTTGGGGGAGTCCATGAAGGAGCTTCGTGCCACTAGCAGGTAAGCAAAAGAAGCCTTTAACTTGGTCAACGTGCACGTGACATTCTTGAATAGATTACACCAAACCCACACAACATGTAATTCATGAATAGAAAACAATTTGCCCATATGGCACACTTTGGAAACTTGTTTTTCATGAACACGAGATATTTTAAAAATCATTTCCGAAAACATGATTTTATAAACATGTTATCTTTTCAAAAATTTCTTTTTCAAAATCTTTTCACAAATCATGAACACAATTCATATAGCAATTTCTCAATTCATTCAAGAAGCAATAAATGCAATTTTTATGATGCAATTGAAATAATTAAACTTCCTTGATTCAAAGAAAACATTAGTGGCTTATTTACTCTATTATAAACATGTACCCACGTTGAAATCCTTGCTCATAAACTTGCTCAAAGAGACCTCTCCCCTTGCTCCTCTTACCTTCCTTAATCTCCTTTAACAATAGCCAAAAATTCCATTCAATAGGAATTTCAATTGAGAACCCACGAGGCACATTCACCAAAATCAATTCTAGAGTACTAAAACCCAAACATTTCTTAAGCTTCATAAACCAAAACTCTTTAAAAAATCCAAAGGATTAGAATCAAACTTACCTTAAATCTTCACCAAACAAAGAGATATTTGGCTCTAATGGAAGCTCTTCTCTTCCTCTACCTTTTTCTCTTCTTGAACAACCTCAAAATCTCTCTTGAAGGCTTAGAAAAGATAAACCTTAGCTTATCTTCTCTTCTTTTCTCTCTTTCACCGAAACCTCTCTTCTTCTCTCTTATTTTCGTTTTTCACTATTCTCTCCCTTTAATTCATGTTTTTCTCTTCTTAACAAACATGACAACATATTCTTCTTCCCCTTTTTACCCTTAATGAGCCCAAAAAGAACATAAGAAGTCCATTTTACCCTTCCTTATAAGCTTATGTTTTTTTAACGTTAAGTGATCTTCCAAAAATATCCTTAAACATCCTTATTACCATAATATTTTAATTCCATTAACCCATGCAATAAATCCTACTAACTTTGACATAATAATAACTCTAAAAAGTAAATCTATCAAAACCTCATAATTCATTTAAATTTTAATTAGAGAAAAAAAAATCCAGGGGCCAACACCTATATTATGACCTACTAATATGGTTGTGTATTTAGACTCCCTATAATGGTTTGACATACATAACAAAGTAGATGATTAACATAGTAGCTAGTGGGATGTTAAATAGAAAGACAACATAACCAGCCCTAAAACTTATTAAAAGATGACTGTGAAAATTGGTGAGCTCATATGCTTTGTGTGTATATCCTTAATGTTAGTAAAGAATTTTCATATTTCAAATGCACTAATCTCTAACTAGGAAGTGCATTTATCTTTAATAAGCAATTTAATGGTAAGTGGGGGTTGAATCCCACAAAGAACTAAAATAGATTAGTAAGCTTAACATAATACCATTTTAAGGATAGTAGATAGAAACATGAATTTTATAGTTTTAAATAGGAAATATATGAAATAAAACTAAAACATAGACAATAGCTTAGGAAATAATAATAAGACAATTAATTAAAAGATAATTCAATGAAAATGCTATATTTATATTAGGACTCTCTCTAATAGTACTTTTGACTTCATGATTCAATTAACTTAGATTGGATATATTCTCTAGACTAGCAAGACAAAGTAGACATTTAAAATGAACTCTTTTGAGTTATATCCATCTACTTTCCTACTGGTTAACCCTTATCTCTATTATTCCTAATACCTCTTTAAACGCATTAGGCTTTATGAAATCAATAATAGTTTGATCTGAATAATAGGAAGATCATATAGGTCTTGCTTGATTACTTTGTTTAACACCTCTACCTAAGCTATAATGCACTCACAAGTAGGCTCTCTCAGGTCATATAAGTGTATTTATATCAAATTTAGATGCCAGAATGAATAAATCATCGTTACTACTAATTAAAGAAAACACATAGAAATGTATCCCGTACCATAAATTTAAATTAAATCAATCTTCACAAAATAACCCCTAAAGTTTTCCTATCTAAAAATAGAGAAGTGTTTAGCCACTAAGTATGCTTAAAACAACAAAATTAAAAGATAAAATAGAGAAGTCATAATAAAAATAAATCTAAATGAATAATTAATTCTCACCAATAGCTTGATCTACTAAGACGGCATTGAATCTTGATTCTATAATTAAAAAAATATCTTAGAATTGACTTCTTGAGGGTTGTAAATCCTCCTAACACCTTATCTTTTAGAGAAAAACATGATGTTTCGAATATGTGTTTTCTCTAAAGTGGCTAAAGTCTTCCAAAAATTAGTGTTTTCATTCTCAAATACATTTTACATCACCTAGGAGACGATTTAGTGCACAGTTGTTGCTTAGATTGTAAGCCTCATTATTTCCTCTAGATGGTGGATATGGCCTCTAATACAACTATACCTCTATATTATTTTTTTATTTAAAATTAATAGATTTCTTCCTACACAACTTTGGCTTAGGTTATGTCACTTTTTAAACTTAATAACTAAGAATTACATAAAATCCTAGAGATAGGACCATATTAATCTTTTGGGTTAGATTTAATTATATTAAAGGAATTCAGAGAACAAGTTTATACATTCTTAGGAGTTTTTATTAAAAAGAGATTTCAATTAATCGACTTAAGGATAGGCTTTATATTTTCAAAAAGAATACATTTGTAATTTTAAAATTTCTACTAGTATAACAAACTAGGGTTAATCACTAAATCAAGATAAACCTAAGTATAAGAAGGTTTTAAAGAAATTCTCATTTAGATCTTATTTATCTATTGGTTACTTCAATATTGCTCATTCCTTTTGTTTGTCATCTCATATTAGTAATTTTATCGTGCATTTGATTCTACTTTAATTTTTCTATTTTTTAATTTTTAGTTTTGTTTTCTATTTAAAAATCATGTTTAGTTGAGACTTGTAATAAAAAAGCTAAAAACAAAAACATGTTTGGTTGAGAGTTGTAACAAAAAAAACTAAAAAACATTTAGTTTTATATCTTATTTTTATTTTATTCTTATTATAATATTAAATATTAAATGTTATTTTAATATATTAAATTCTATTCTTACATTAATTTATTCTTGTTTTGCTAATCCTCTTACTTACATACATTAGAACATTACCAAACTATTAAAAAAGAACTATGAAGGCAAACTTCATTAGTTAAAATAATATGAAGTAACTTCAAGTTCATCAGGTTTATTGTAAATCTACAATGTCTCAACTCACAATCATTTAAAAAGAAGAATCCGTTTGGTTCCTCCATACAAATTGAGCTAATAAGTTATAGAAGAACACACTCAAGCTCCTTCCCATTAGTCAATTCATGAATTTTAGCTTTAATAAATAAAAGGTTTATGCTAATTAAGTCTTATACAGGGAAGTTCTTCCTTAACATCACATAATCTGATTCTTCAAGTTTCAAGTTTGTATAATAATCCACTTCCATCACCAATATGGATAATTATGTTATTTCCTTCCTTACAAAGAGAAGGTTGAATTCTTTCAATAATAACACCCTGAAACCATAAATGAAAAAAGAATTAGCAACTTTATTCTCCAAATGAAACAAAATTGACATTATATCTTTATGTATTGTGCCTTAAGTCAAACCCTTATGCAATTTTTTTTACTAATGATAGAGTTATAATGAAAAATAAAAGAAAATTTAAATTGATAATATGAAAGATACGGTTTCTCAAAATCAGAAGTGTTAAACACCTATGTTCTGTCGACCTAAGTGCTAAGGACTTATATCGACCCGTGGGTCATGGGTGATCCATGACTTAATAAACCATTACCCACACCCACAACATATCACGTGCCCATCAACTCACACCACACACCCGCAACACACCACGTGAATATCTCAGCTATTATTTTATCACAATTGTACAGAACAATCGTAACATTCATAGTTGTCCATTCTGTTACATATATGACAGCACATTAGCCAATAGGGTTCCTTCACTTCTAGTATAAAAACGCATGTCTGTACATATTCAACTTATGATGAAATAAGAATTTCTTCATCAACTACATTTTCTTTCATGGAATCAAGGCCAAAGGTTTGATCCACCTTACCTTACCTACCAAAATGTCAAACATGGCTAACAGTGACACCAGCAACCTTAACTTTACGCAAAACCCAAACCTAGAAAAATATTCCATAACCAATACTGAAAACCCTGGAGCCATCTTAGTCACCACTCTCTTCAATGGCAACAACTACCCAACCTGGAGCAAATCGATAATGATAGCTCTATATGCTAAAGACAAACTCTCCTTCATAGATGGAACTTGCATGCAACCAATGGAAGACAAGACCTTGCTTACCAGATGGAGGAGAACAAATTCCATGGTCAAATCTTGGATACTCAACTCTATGAACAAGGAACTGGGTGATGCTTTCTTATCGTTCTCTACAACGAGGAAACTTTGGGAAGAGCTGGGGGAGAGGTTCGGTGAAGCCAACGGACCACTGTTGTCCCAAATAGAGAGGGAAATCAGTCACTTTAAGCAAGGTAATCTCACCATTTCAGCATATGACACCAATTTAGACAACCTTGGGATGATCTAGCTAGCCTGAGTGTGATACCAACATGCATTTGTGATGCGGCTAAAGCAATTACCACCAAAGAGAATGCACACAGATTATTGCAACTTCTGATAGGCCTAAATGAAGTCTATGAACATGTTGTAAATCAGGTCATGCTAATGGAGCCATTGCCCATGGCAAATAGGGCTTTTGCCATGATGCAAACCGCAGAGAGGCAAAAAATAGTATATGCTAGTAATGACAGTAATATGAATGTAGCTATGATGGTGAGACAAACAAACTTTAATACCAAGAAAGGAGGCAGAAACAACAGCAACAGTGGCAAGAGAGCATTCGCAAAAAGGGAGGACAAATATTGTGAAAAGTGTGGGAAAACTAGATGTACTATAGAGACTTGCTTCAAGATACACGGAGTACTTGAATGGTATAAAGAATTGACTGGCCAGAAGAGCAAAGCCAACCTAGCCATGATCAGTGACTCTCCTACAGACACACAACATGAATCCAATGAGTATGCCGAGAGGAGTAGTCAGATCCCTCAAGACCTAGCTAACTTTATACAACAAGAAATATCCAGAGTAATCAAAGGGAAGGGCACATGAGAGGTAAAATTGAGTGGACCTGTAAATTTCACAAGTAATGATCACATTAATGTTCATGGTGAAGAAAATGCATGCACATGAGACAAACAACATGTACAAGCCTGTTACCCTCCCAGATGGCACAAAGCAACAAGTGAAACATATATGTTAGACCACTATCAATGATAAAATTACACTTGATGAAATCTTACATATACCAAATTTTTTCAAGAATCTGCTCTCTGTCAACAAGCTTATGACACAGAATGATGTAGTTGCAATATTCAGATCCAATGATCTGTTTTTGCAGGACCTACAGACTAACAATATTGTGACAGCTATCAAGGCTAGGAGTGAACTGTATAAGCTAACCACAAACAGCCTACTACCCTTAAGGACCAAGAAAGGTCCTCCTCTAGACTTCTATAGGATTGAAAATGTTGCACTTAGTGTTTCTATTTCCTTTGATGTTTGGAATAGTAGACTAGGACATGTCCCTAAAGAAAAATTGCAACATATTAATGAAAGCAAATCTTCCAATCACAACATATCCGAATGTCAAGTATGTCCTATGGCAAAACAACACAGAAAACCTTTCCCCAAACACAGCATACAAACCATAAGGCCCTTTGAAATCTTACACTTGGACCTATGGGGACCTTACAGAATACCTACCCTGGATGGGTCACAATTTTTCTTAACCATTGTAGATGACTTCTCTAAAGCCACCTGGACCTTTTTTCTCAAACACAAAGATAGGACAAATCTACCATATCCTAGTCTATCACAACCATCAAAAAACAGTATGGCATAAGGGTCCTAAAGATACAAACAGACAATGGGAGAAAGTTCATAAATCATAAGTGCAAAAAATACTTTGCAAAAATGGGGAATGTACATTTAAAAAGTTGCCTATATACCCCACAATAGAACAGGGTAGTGGAAATAAAAAACAAACACCTATTACAAATAACTAGGAGTTTATTATTCACAACAAATTTACCTAAACACTATTGGAGAGAGGCCCTTCTCACTGCTACCTATCTCCTAAATAGGATCCCAACCAAAATCCTACAATGGAAAACACTATATGAGAGACTAAATTAAAGAAAACCAACCTATGATCATTTGAAAATTTTCGAGTGCCTATGCTTTGCATTAGATAAAACACCTAACATAACTAAACTAGATCCTAGATCCCTGAAATGTGTTTTCCTTGGGTATATACCATACTATAAAGCTTATAGAGTCATGGATCTTGACACAAACCATGTTTACAGCTCAAGGGATATAACCTTCCATGAAAGCACTTTTCCCTTTGCCAATTTACAGACCAAACCTAAAAAAAGGCCACAACCATTGTTTCCTTACAGCACAATAGACAATGATATGGAAACACTAAGTAACATACTAGGGATATCAAGCATGCAATACACTGAAGCCATACTAGAATCCACAAAAACATTACCACAACCAGAGGACTCCACAAACTAAGACATTAGCTCAAACAATTATGTAAAAAGAAGCCAAAGAACCCCACACCAACCCAAAATACCTTAATGACTATGTCCACTAAGCCTCTGCTCATCACTCCACTTCTACCCTTGATACTTCTAACATCAC
>JAOQMP010000209.1:14307903-14320069 GCA_027563575.1 Erythroxylum pedicellare
GTGTCTACTCTTTAGTATTCAATTATGTTCGCCCTTGCTAATTAGTAATTGATTTATAATTGAAATTTGAAAATTCCTTTTCAAATATTAATTCACTCTGGCCAGAGAATTCCATAAATCATTACTAATTAAGAACAACGGATTATTCTCTCTAATTACTTTAGAGTGGCAAATCCTATATTGACTTACTCAACTATCTACATATGGTTCATATTGTATCCAATTACTATCGACTGAATTATCCTAGGATGATTCATAAGTAGCCTCAAAATACAGTAATTCCCATACCAAATAACTTGGTAATCTCAAGTATGAGGATTAATTATGCAAGCATCATTATGAAATAATCCATAAACACATAAATAATAGTCTATTTAGAATTCTCATAATCGGGTCAGTTCAGTGACTTATTCTCTAATAATCACTCACACATTAGTTTAAGTATCTCTATATTTTAATTTATGAGATCAATTACTTTTTTCATAAGAAAGAAATATAATGTGTGCTAGTTTTACCGTTTCAATAATATTCAGTCTTAATGAAACTATAACTAGAAATATTTAAGGATAATACGTAAGTGTAAATTGAATATCATAATTATGATCTTATCATAATTTCAATTACACAGTAATTATTCTAATGATTTTATCTTTAATATTAAAACCTAAAATATTAATTAATTGACTGTAAGGGCATAAATTAACAAAAAGAGGAGAGAAGAGTCGTCGTCCTGTCGATGAATATTTTTAGAAAAGTTATTCTTTATAAAAAACTAAAATAATAATTTTATAAACATTATAATTAAAACAATCATCAAATCATTAATTATAGGATTATTATCTATTCAAAACTTGGAACTCTGATATTTTCTCACTTAATATTCAAACATTAACACATAAATTATGGATAAATTATTCATGTCTTTTAAGATCTTAAATATAATAATAACTATATAGATGAAGCAAATAAATCACTTATCTTAAGCAAAATTCGACATAATATAGAGAAAGTTTTCAACAATTACGAACTTAACATTCTTTCTGTAATAGATAGCTTGATGGATAGTTAAATATATTCATTCTGTATTTTATTTTGTCTGCGTACTTAATTAAAGTGAAGAGAGAACTAATTTATATATCTGTTATCATTAAATTTTGTACTTCCTTTAAATACTAAAATAACTGTCAAAATTTACTATAATATTAATTTAAGAAAGTCCCTAAACTAAATTTAATATAAGAACAAAAAATACGAGTTCCTCGAGGATCCTTCTGTAGCCAGACCCTCAGCTCCATGAGGGACGGATCCAAAATAATTTTTGAGTGTAGGCAAAATTTTAACAGAAGCAAAATTTTATTTTTAATAAGAGCAAAATTTTAATAGGAATAATTTTTTTAATAAAATCAAAATTTAAAATAATAATTTTTATAAAAAAAATTTTAAAGGCAGACTTGCCCCTAATGTGATCCACCCATGCCTCCATTCCCGAGCTCCACCTAAAACACGCTGAAAGAAGTTAGTTACCCACAATCGCAACAAGCAAACAAAGGCTAATAAAGAATAGAACTTATTGGCTACGGCATTAGCGAGATTTCACTGGTTTTACCAAAATGCAAGGCGACATCTGCAAGACTATCTAACTGCTGGTCAAACAGAAGAGAAATGTTGCCACTTATCTTGGAGTCACGCACCTGTTTGGATTCTTGCTTTGCTTCTGTCTATTACGCGTACCATTTGTGACGGACTGTACCGATGTTCAGCTCAATAATGTATTTTATTTCCTTTACTTCTAAGTCTTGGTCTTGCACTGCCTTTTCTACAAGTGGTGGCAATACATTGGGCCAGGATGGGTCAATAGCTCATGCTCGGGTCAGCTTGAGGTATCCAAACTTTTCGACCAAGTCCGGGCAGCCTAAAAGTTGATTTGAGTTTATTTGATTTAAATTTTTATTTTTAAATTAAAAATTAAATATAAAATTATATTTATTTTAAATTTCGCATTTTAATACGAGTAATCTAAGCAAAAGTTAAGTCTAATCAAAGACTCAATTTTTTTAAAAAGATAAGACACGTACTTAATTAACTAAATCAAATTGATCTAAAATCGAGTCTATCACCGTGACATATAATTTTAAATTTTCATAGTACATTAACTAATAATGCAAGGCCTTGACCCACTTTTTAATTTTTACTATTTCATCTATTTATTTTATTAAAAAAACTTTGATAAAAAGAAGGAGAGAATAATTTGACCTAAAGAAGTGACAGAATCTACCTAGGCGTAATAGAAAAACTGTTTTTGTTGACGAGCTGAACTAAAAACAAAATAGCTGGTTTTGTTTGGACCTATGGCCTTGCATGAATCTGAGCCCAGTGAAAGTCGAGATAATATTCAGTTTCTTTTTCATTTTCTGGGACAAAACAAATTATTATTTCTTAGTCATTAAATGTAATTAAAAATTATATTATTTCCCTTTATGATGCCACAATGTCGCCATACTGTTGTGGTGTTGTTTCTCTACTTGAATCACTTCATTTTATTTTCAGGAAAAGAACCAAACACCAAAAGCTTTACTTGAGGGAGGACAATGGCGACTTTGGATTCTGACGTTCCGATGGTTCCGGTCAGTGAGGCCTCTAGCAGCGCCGCTCCTTCTTCCTCCAGTAAGAAGCCCAAGCGTTTCGAGATCAAGAAGTGGAGCGCTGTTGCCCTCTGGGCATGGGGTAACCTCTCCTCCTCGTCCCTAACCCTAACCTTAACCCTCATTTTATTACTTTCTTTCTTTTACGGTCATCGCCTATGTCTGAACCCATATGTGAATGTTTCAGACTGGAAATTTTGCTTTAATTAGAGAGTTCTGATTGTTATTGTTTGCTTGATGTGTACAGATATTGTTGTAGATAACTGTGCTATTTGCAGAAACCACATCATGGATCTCTGTAAGTTAACTTTCTTTCGGCTTTGATTTGCTTTTTTTATCTGGTTGCGTGATTATTGATTTGCTTCTGTTTTTTGATTTTGTAATAATCGCTTTTTGATTAGGCATAGAGTGCCAAGCTAACCAGGCTAGCGCCACCAGCGAGGAATGCACTGTTGCATGGGGTATGCAATTAATTTACACCTTTTTTTTTTTTCATTTTCTGTATGTGGCACTTTGCTGAGTCATGTTCAGATAAACTCCATGAAGATGATTTGTCTAGCTTGCTTGGGAACTGAAATTTTAATCATTAGTAGAATGTGCTGGATTCAGGGCTTAACACAATGATATGGTGACCTGTCGGCGGCGGCTTTTTATTTGTTTGGTGACATGAATCTGCTTGTAAGCAAAAACTTTTTAGTTCGGTTCCCAAAACTTGTCCCTTGAAAAGTACAGAGCTATTATAATTAACAGACTCTTAAAAGTGTGTAATTTAAATCCAGTTTGGCTTTGAATTTCTTATGGAGCCAAGAAATATGATCTTGATTCATTCTTGTATTGTGATTCATAAATTCTTAGATATTGCGAGTCCTTTGTACTTTCAGAATTTTAAAAATGAATTTTGTGTGGAAGGTGACAAATTGGATGCTCCATTGAAGTGATTGATTGTCATGATGTCTCCTGCTTGGTTCCCTTTACGGGGTTGTATTAAGTTGTGTTGTTTCTGCTATTGTACAGTAATTTAAGTCTCAAACAATTTGGATTTCTTGATGTTGATTGAGAATGCTGTGACAAAGTTATCGGGATTTTCTCATCCATCTAAACATTTTGGCACCTGTTAACATTGAGTTGGTGAACATCATTAGAATTCTATTTTATCTCCTTTCTTTAACTAATTTAAGTGACAAAAAATCCTTCAATATTTGCCAGAATTACTTTAAAGCTTTCCGGTGGCTGATTTTAAAGTCAAGTTGTTTTCCGAATTATACTATCCTCATGTTCTTATTGGTTATTATTGTTGTGAGTTGGCTTCATATGTTGTGAGAAGATAATAGTAGATTGTGTGTGTTCAATTTTCTTTCGTTAGATTAGAATTTTACGTCCATTTTACATGTTTGCTTTAGATTTGTGGATGGACAAATAGTTTTCAATCTGCTATGTGTTGAAGAAGCTTGCATATTTTCTATGATTATGATTATTAGCTGCTTCAAAAGGAGTTGAGGTGGTCAATTTTCCATACTGAGAATTGTCTTCCACAAAAGTTGCCACGTCAATTTTTGCTATGTTATTCAAGTAGATCTGATAGTATCAAATTATGCTCAATCAGATTTTAGGATAGTTTATTTGCAATGAATGACTTCTGTCAAAGCCACTCTGCTGTCTGAATTGGTTTAAATATCAGCCTGACCTGCCATGAAAATCTAAAATAGTTAATCTGTTCGGCTGTAGTTCCTTAAGAGTTTATTTTAACTGGTTATTGTTGGTAGTTCCTAAGAGTTTATTTTTACTGGTTATTGTTTGTACAGGGGTTTGCAACCACGCCTTTCATTTCCATTGCATTAGCCGATGGCTCAAGACTCGCCAAGTCTGTCCTTTAGGTATGATTCTTGCAACTGTCAACCGTTCCAATCATTTCTTTTCTTGCTCCTAACTGTTGTTTACTTCCAGCATTCGACACTTTGTTTCATGGGCCTTGGTTTCTTAATATGGCTTTTGTATTATTCATACAGATAATAGCGAATGGGAGTTTCAGAAATATGGCCATTAGAATATTCTTGCTGTTCAACGATCAGGCTTCTCTACCCTTGCTTTCATGATATTAGGAACATGTTCCTGACTATTTATTGTCCTCTTCCCTATGACTTTTCTTACTCATGAATCTTTGTGATGCTTTCGTTATTTTTTCAGATCGTCAAAAACCGATGTAGCAGTACACTGCTTTTTTTACTACACTTGTTTTCTATAACATGCTTGTCTGTCATCCGTTGCTTGTCGACGGGTTCCATCCTCTTGGTATAGTTACTAACTTCCTACTCTCCCCTGTAGTAGTGCACGTTAACATTAAATATAAATAAAAGAGATAAATATGCACATCTTGATTTATTTTTGAATAGTTTCCTGTAATTGAATATTTTAAAAACTCAATATTTTTAAGTTTTTGTCAAAAAATTTTTTATGAAATTGATAAGTATTATGGCTTGAAATGCGTCACGTACAAGTTTTATTAGGTTTTCTAATAGAAAAAAAATTACTGTATAAACGATATGTGGATCTTCAATAAAATATAGAAAATTTTTATAATATTAAATTATAAGAAATTAAGGATTATTCAAATCACAAGTATTTTCTTTTAACTTGATTAAATTGAGTTTGTAGGGAAAAAAATAATTACTTTTAACTTGATTAAATTAAGTTTATAGGAAAACAAGACCAAATCATTAAAGTTCTCATGATCTGTTTTATGGAAATAATTAAAATAGGATCAGGCAATTGCTGTATGAATTAATCTCTGAAATAAAAGAACAAATGAACAAAAGTTTATGGGCCTGGTGGGGCGTGGACGTTCTAAGTTAGAAGCTGACATGTTTTGATTTACATGACTTTGTTAGGGAAGTTCTATCCTATTCATTAAGCAAATTATAACACGTTAATACAACTTCAGAAGATTTCCTCTCAAATTTCCTGGATGTATTCTTGATTATCTTTGAAATAATAATGAAAGGATCATGAGATGCCAAAAGTAATATCTCAGACAATGTCGCCCGCACAAGGAAAACAGAAAGGGTAGACATCTTTTCAATCGAAAGAAGAGAGACAACCATGTTCAGAAAGTATAGTTCTTCTACACAAGATCTAGTCCATACTCCATAGATGAACAGCTTCCAACTACCAATACTTTTGTCTTTTGTAGGTTGAGAAATTTTTGTAACAGTTTAACCGTTGTATATAATGGCTTAACAAATTTAATCTCTAAATTAGCTAAAGATAGGTCAAATAAATACTATATGCTTCATATTTTAAAAAGAAACCTTCCTGATAGGAAAATGTTCTGAAAATTGATTCTTAATTTTTTGTCGGTGATGATCTAATAGTTTAGCAAAAAGAGAGAAGACATCTCCCTATTTGCAAACAAATAAAAGCAAACGTGAGAGAGAAGAAATAATAGCAAGATAGTAGAGGGCTCCTTGGAGTTCACACTCTTTTAAGTGTAGTCGTAGCAACAAAATAATATGTCCACATTGGCACAAGTAAACCAAAGTAGACAAGGAAGCTTGGTCTTACAAGAAAGACAAAGGTATGAATTGCAAAAGAGAGTTTGAATGAAGTGACTTCTCCCTCCCACTCTTAAAACTTTCCCAAAAACATTATGTTCTCTCTCATGTTCTTATCTTTTGGAGCTACCATCCCCAAGGCTTAAGAATTGGAGTGTAAATTAAAATGAGTAATTCTAATAACTGCTCACAATATTGAGAAAGGGCAAATTCGCGCTACATTGGAGTCATTAGAGCACAAGGTGAACTTGTAAAGTAAGAACATAGAGAAATGGACTTGTCATATTAGAGAGGTAAGGTCGCATCACACCTTCCTACATTAGTATTAGAGCAAATATAATTTGCTTTCATCCTTGAAATTGTGCCAAATGTGAATAATGTGTCATATATGCTGAAACTTGTTCATGCGTAATGACCGCGAGTCGTAACGCTAGTCAAAATAAAAACTAGACTACTACTATAGTAGTGGTGAGTATAGGTCGATCCCACAGAGAGTGTGTGCAAAGTTTATGAAATGAAATTAATCGATGTTTAAGAAAAAGGGGATTTAAATTTTGGAATAAGAAAATAAAATAAAACTAACCTAATGAAAACGAATTAAAGAAAATAGGCGAAAAAATTGATAAAAGTGGAGAATTCAGTAGGGACATGGTTCATTGGTTTAATCTCGGCCTGCACCCTAATTAAGCATATTTTATTGATTTGTTGTTCTTTAACCTCTCTTAGCAACTATTAATCATAGGGGGTTAATAATTAACCCGAGTTTTTCTGTAGGTTTTATTTAATCAAGATACAATCGTTAATTAAACTTAACCACTGAATAACCTAGGATACGATCTCTAGATTTAATTATGCAGTAGCATTACGAATTAGAAAAACCAATTAATCAAGGCAACAACCACATCCGATACGTCATTTAACCTATATCATGTTAACCCTAATAATTACGAATCATTAGTCGCTACATATGAATTTCAACATAACAAGTACATATTATATCGAAATTTTAGCAATGGGTTTATAATTAAATGATTCAATGAACACACTAAAATCATCCTTTCACAATACCCAATGGATTCATACACAAATAACCGAATAATAATGAAAATATGATTATCCATACACAAAATTCAAATCAATTAACAAAAGATAACATAATTAATTCCTAATGAGAGAAAAAAAACAACAAAAATAGTGAAATACACTTATCCCGAGTCATCAGCGTCAATGTCTCCTCTGAACCGGCATTAGGATGTCTAGCCTTCTATGAGTCTCTCCCGAAAAAATGCTTCAACCCCCATAAAAATTGCCCCCACCAAAGACCCTTTTCTGCTCTTCACTGCACCTCCCTTCGTGGTACTGTTCTATTTCTCCCAACCATGCTACTATTCATGATGTGATGAATTAACATGGGAATTTTTGGTCCACCCTACTATTCACTCACTTCTCTTCTCTCACACTAAGCCGCAACTCTTCTCCATTTCTCTCATCTACCAAGCCGAAGCCCCCTCTCTTCACTCCCCCTTACTGCTTTATTGATGGGACAATTTTACTTGAGAGTTTCTGGTCCAAGCTACCGTACACCCAAAACCTTCAGGAAACTTATGGAAAACGTTTGCGTTTCAACAGACATCCACGTGTCTGTGTTTTTGCAAGTGGTCTGCGTGAAATGCAGATGTGGTCTACATTTCCACAAGTGGTCTTCGTAAAATGCAGACTACGTTTTCTCTCTATTACGTCATCGTTTTCCTTTCTCTTTATGCTGCCGTGTTTTCTTCATATTGTGCATGTGTTTTGGTCTATTTATTTCTACCGCATGCATGTTCCACCTGCTGCATCTTAGGTTATTTACATTTTGTGCTTTCATTTTTCTTTTCTTTTACATTTTGAGCTTTCATTTTTCTTTTCTTCTTCTTGTCTTTTTTCTTCTTGCTTCAAGAAAACAAGTGAGAATTAATCTTGAGAAAAACGACCCAAAAGTAGTACTTTCGATTCACTTTAATTTCTTTACTTCCAAATTGTATCTAAAAACATGTATAAATTAACGAGAATATCTTAAACATTTTCATATTATTAATCGCTAAGTGTAAATAATTAAATCTATCAACAATTAAGCAGATATCAATTTCCCTCATACTTAGTCATTGGCTGTCCACAGGAAAAACACAAAATTAAGCTCAAAGACTTGAAACATTTACTCAATTCCCATATTTTCTAAGACAATATAATCACAACCAAAGATGAGTGACTTTCAAAAATCATAACGAGAATTCAACATTCAAGGCTTCTACTCATGATCAATCAACAAGTATCATCTTCATAAACTGAGCAATTTATTAGTAGACTCGAAAATCGTGCTTAACTAAAATACATCCACGGGTACACTCAACACCATTCATGATCATGACAATCCACAACTTTGCATATCATTTCATTTCTCGACCACTAAATTTCAAATACAAAATCATGGATCAAAGGACTTTTCAAGGTTGTAACGTGGGCAAAGGTAAGGTGAGATGTATTTGGGTCAAGTAGTATAAAAGCAATAGCTAATAAAACAAAGCAACACTCATCAAAAGCTAGGTACAGTTAGCTATGACGAATGTAACATTTTTATTTCACAACGTAATTCAAATATCGCACACCAACCACATGAAGCGTATACCAATCCAAAGGAATCCTTGTACAATTTATGCCAACAATACATTGAAACCATAAAAGTGAACCTTCCAAGCCACATCTACCTCATATTCAACGTACTGAAATAACACATTCATTACAACTCTAGGAAGATGCATTAATTATGAATAACTTTGCAACCTCATATGCACTTCTTCCTTGATAAATTTATTTAAACGAAATTTTTTTCTTTCTTTTTTTCTTTTTTTCTTTCTTTCTTTTTCTTTTTCACTTTCTTTCTTTTTCTTTTTCTTTTTCTTTTCTTATGGTTTTCTCTTTTCTCTTTAATTTCTTTTCCTTTCTTTTTTTACATTAAAAGAAACTACATTAACATGGAAATTTCAATGATAAAATATAAAATAACATCCCAATATTATAACCAACCCTCACATATGTACACCCCCCATACTTACACTTTTGTATATCCACAAACTCACCAATCACAAATTTTCTACTAGCTTTATAGCTTGGGTAGGATTTTTTGTTAAGTATAAAGCATGTAATATGGTTGATACAAAAAGAAAGGCTAATAAGGCTCAAAGGAGCTTATCAAAAGGAAAATCGTATAGTAGGTAGGTTATTTGGCTAATGTAGTTTGGAAAATCAAAGAATCCCTAATCATATCCATGCTAATTCATATGATAAAAATGTGGTCTCGAATAGAAATTTAACACAAAATTGAGATGTACATGTAGTGAAGGTCACACATTATCAAAAGGCAATGAGACTGATATGGGTGTGTCAGTCTAATAAGGCTCAAAATCTCAGCAACTTTGTCTACCACTAGTCACTACTCTTCTAAAGATAATGCATATCGACTAATCACTAGAGTGAAAAAACATGCTAAAGATGTTATGAAATCCTTTATTCAATTCACACTTTAATCATAACTATATAATCTTATAATCAACAAAAAAGAGGGAATGTTTGTTTTGATTGTTTATTCATTCTCTCATTTTGATTAAAAACTTAAAACAAGCAAAAAACAAACCAACAAAAAACATATATGCATATAAAAGAAATGTGAAAATGTAAGAAAAGAAATTTACGTCCCTTATACTGCCTCCCAAGAAGTGCTTTTGATTAAGGTCACTGGCTCGACTCCTTCTTCTCCTCATGTGACAAAATTGTGATCGTTAGGTATTATAGTTAGCACCACTTCCACGTGAGGTAGTTCTAGATAAGGCCTTAGTTGATCATCATCCTCTTTCAGCATCTTCCCTATCTTTAGATTCTCAATCCTGACTGAGTCCATGCACTCCAAAAATATTTTGAACATTTCTTCACCTTTTTCTTCATCATTTAATTCCTCTAATTTGCTATGTAAAGGTAAAGAGTTTGTCTCACAAATAATCATGGACTCAGCACTCACCTCCGAGCAAAAAGATGTGTCCCTTTCGGCTTCGAGCTCCTTCTCAACTTCTTCGACACAAACAATTTATTAAAGGTTGACCTCAAAATTTTCAAGTTCCTTATCACTTTGTAAAGTTTCCGCACAAATGTCTATTGGGTACACCTCGAGTTGATATAGCTGCTCCTCTTCATTTTGCGGTTCCAGATGATTGATATCTCCCTATTAAGACAATGCATTTTGCTGAAATTGCAAAGCATCATGTCAGATTTGTTGTACACCTTGCTGAAACAACAGTTGCATATTCTATTAAAACTATTGCGTATCTTGTTGAATTTAAAGATTGTTAGCATCCATAATATTAAGCATTTCTTCTAGAGATGTACTTGAGTTTTGACAATAAGCTTCTGGTCCGCAAAGGAATTGTTGTGTGTCCTGCAAATTATCATGGAAGTAATTCTGATGATTATCTCATCTATAGCAAAAGTTAGGTTGATCAATCCAAACATTGTTATAGGATTGAGAATATGAGTCATAAAAGAAATTACTACCGTCCAAATCGAATTTTCAAACACGAAACAAACAATGAAAAAAATCACAAAATAACAGTAAAGAAATCAATTACAAAGAAATATATTCAAAATACCAATTAAATCATAAACAAAAACTAAAACATTACACTCCCCTGCAACGGTGTCAAAATTAATCATACGTTGTAACGCTAGTTAAAATAAAAACTAGACTGCTACTATAGCAGTGGTGAGTCTAGGTCGATCTCACAGAGAGTATGTGCAAAGTTTATGAAATGAAATTAATCGGTGTTTAGGAAAAAAAGGGTTTAGATTTTGAAATAAGAAAATAAAATAAAACTAACCTGATGAAAACAAATTAAAGAAAACATACACAAAAATGATAAAAGTAGGGATTTCGGTAGGGACCTGGTTTTTTAGTTCAATCTCGGCCTACACCCTAATTAAGTATATTTCATTGATTGGTTATTCTCTAACCTCTCCTAGCAACTATTAATCGTGGGGCTAATAATTAACTCGAGTTTTCCCTTAAGTTTTGTTTAATCAAGATACGATCGTTAATTAAACCTAACCACTGAATAACCTAGGATACAATCTCTAGATTTAGTTAAGCAGTAGCATTACGAATTGGAAAAATCGATTAATCAAGGAAACAGCCACATACGATGCGTCATTTAACCTAGGTCATGCTATCCCTAATGATTACGAATCATTAGTCGCTAGACATGAATTTCAACATAACAATCACGAATTATATCGAAATTTTAGCAATGAGTTCAAAATTAAATGATTCAATGAACACATTAAAATTATCTTTTAACAATACCCAATGGATTCATACACAAATAACTAAAAAATAATGAAAATTTGATTATTCATACATAAAACCCAAATCAATTAACACAAGATAACATAATCAATTCCTACTGAGAGAAAGAAACAACAAAAATAGTGAAATACACTCAACCCGAGTCATCGACATCAATGTAACCTCCGAACCAGCATCGAGACGTCTAGCCTTCCATGAGTCTCTCTTGAAAAAATGCTTCAACCCCTACAAAAATTGCCCCCACTAAAGACCTTTTCTTCTCTTCACCGCGCATCCCTTCTCAGTACTATTATGTTTCTCCCAGCCACGCTACTGTTCATAATGTGACAAATTAACTTGGGATTTTTTGGTCCACCCTACTATTCACTCACTTCTCTTCTCTCACGCCAAGCCACAACTCTTCTCCATTTCTCTCAACCAGCAAGTCAAAGCCCCTCTCTTCACGCCCCCTTACTGTTTTATTTATAGGAAAATTTTACTTGAGAGTTTCTGGTCCAAGCTACTGTACACCTAAAACCTTCAGCCAACTTATGGAAAATGTCTGCATTTCAATAGACAGCCGTGTGTCTACATTTTTGCAGCTGATC
>JAOQMP010000209.1:14353451-14368822 GCA_027563575.1 Erythroxylum pedicellare
TCAATACCCCACAAATCGAAGAGTTCTACCTCAAAAATGTTGGTCAAAGGAAGCTCATGACGTCATGAGATATTACCTATCTGTTGACATCGGTCACATGTCTTCGTGAAAGCATAACTGTCCTTATGGAGCGTAGGCCAACAAAAACCAAATTGAAGAACATTTTTTACTGTTCTTGTTGGGCCAAAGTGACCTCCATATGGTGATGAATGACAATACTCCAAAATTGCTAGGACTTCATCTTCCGGGATAAATCTTCGAATCACTTGATCGGGACCTCTCTTTAACAGTAAAGGGTCATCCCAAAGATAACTTTTCGCATCAAATAGGAACTTTTTTTTTTAGATGGACTTAAATCTGAAAGAATCAAACCTGTTGCTAAATAATTCACCATATCGGCAAACCATGGAAGCTTTTCATTAACTCTGAATAACTGCTTATTCGTGAAAGTCTCTTGGATAGGTGTTAGTGACTTTGATTCCTCAAGCTCTAATTGAGATAAATGGTCGGCAACTACATTTTCTGTCCCCTTTTTGTTTTTGATTTCTAAATTAAACTCTTGCAAAAGCAACACCCATCAAATGAATCGTGGCTTGGCATCTTTATTTGCAAACAAATATCCAATAATATACGACTGAAACTTGTCCAAAGCAAAAACAACTGTTAACATTTCCTTCTCTATAGTAGTGTAATTTTTCTGGGCATCATTCAAAGTCCGGCTAGAGTAGTAGATAACCTTGAACACTTTCTATCCCCTTTGGCCTAAAGCTGCTCCCACTGCGAAGCCACTCGCATCATACATAATTTTAAACGGTTGTTGCCAATCAGGTGTGATCATCACAAGAGTTGAAATCAACTTTTTCTTGATCAACTCAAAAGCCTTCAAGCAATTCTTATTGAATTCAAATTTCACATCCTTTTCTAAGAGATTGCAAAGGGGTGATCTTGGAGAAGTCTTTGATGGATCTCTAGTAAAACCCCATATGTTCAAGGAAACTGCAGATACCTTTTACATTTATCGGTGGAGGAAGCTTTTCAATAGTTATTATTTTGGCTCGATCCACTTCAATGCCATGAGCAGATATTTTGTGACCCAACACAATTCCTTCCCTCACCATAAAATGACATTTCTCCCAATTGAGCACCAAGTTAGTATCCTAACATCTTTTCAACACTAGAGATAGATTACGTAAGCACTTATCAAAAGAATAACTAAAAACAGAAAAATCATCCATAAAGATCTCCATGAAATTCTCAACCATATCAGAAAAGATAGCCATCATGCAACATTGAAATATAGCAGGAGCATTGCAAAGACCAAAAGGCATGCGCCTAAATACAAATGTGTCAAAAGGACAAGTGAATGTGATCTTTTCTTAATCTTCAGGTGCTATGGTTGTTTGGTTATATCCCTAGTATCCATTTAGAAAATAGTAAAATGCATGTCCAACAAGTCTATCCAACATCTGATCTATGAATGGCAAAGGAAAATGGTCCTTCCTAATAGCTTTGTTCAACTTCCTATAATCCATACAAACCCTTCATCCAGTGATTGTCCTAATGGAAATAGTCTTATTGTTATCATCTTTAACTACAATAAATCCACCTCTTTTAGGAACAACCTGAGTAGGACTAACCCATGAACTGTCAAAAATTGGGTAAATGATTCTAACCTTAAGCTACCTCTGAATTTCATTCCTAATCACTTCCTTCATTGCTGGGTTCAATCTTTTTTGGGGTTCAATGCTAGGGGTGAATGACTCCTCCATCAAAATTTTATGCATTACAATAAAAAGACAATTCCTTAATGTCTGAAATTGACCAACCCAATGCATTTTTTAACTCCCTTAAGACCCTAAATAATTTTTATTCTTCTAAATGAGTTAATGAAGATGAAATAGTGACAGGAAAAGTTTGATTAGTACCCAAAAATGCATATTTCAAAATTTCAAGCAAGGGTTTTAAATCAATCGATGGGTACATATCTTTCACATCACCAACAACATCAGCATTAGTCACAAAAAACAAAGTCTCAATTTGATCAAAATTTTTCAAGCGTTTAAAAGAATCTAATAACATCATAAAATAAGCATCGTCATCATCCTTAGCATCTTTTCTAAACATACCTTCCAAACATGTCAATAATAGATCTTTACATATAAAGGAAGGAAAAGATGTTACCACACAAGAAGATATGACATCCACTCAGTTACAAGTCGGTGTATCACTTAAATGTTTGAGCGATCTGTATATGTTGAACCTTACCTTTTCACCATTTACATGCAAGTTTAGTTCCCTTTGTTGCACATCAATCATTGTGCCTCCGATATCCAAGAATCTGTAGGGAGAATAAATTTGTCAACACGAACAAGAACATCTTCTACAATACCTCAAGGATAAGTGAGAGATCGATCGGCTAGTTGGAGGCAAATTGTCGATGGCTTAACTTCTCCTAATCCCAACTTTTGGAAGATAGAAAGAGGCATGAGATTTATGGTTTCCCCCAAATTGCAAAGCACTTTACCAAAATGTGTTGCCGATCTCACACGGAATTGTGAAACTTCCCGGATCTTTCAATTACTGTGGCAACTTTCTTTACAAGACTGCACTACACTCCTCGGTCATCAATACTGTTTCATTGTCTCCAAATCTCCTCTTTTTGGTAACAATATCCTTGATGAATTTTGCGTAATTCGGTACTTGTTCAATAACTTCAATCAAGGGAATGTTGATCTCAAGTTTCTTAAAGACTTCAAGGAATTTTGCAAATTGATCATTGATTTTCTTCCACTGAAATCTTTGAGGATATGGTAGCTTGGGGATGATTTTTGTTTGCAGTTCTCCTTTTAGTTTCTTTTCCAAGTTAATTTCCTTCTCAACTTATGTAGGTGCACTTGCTTCTTTACAAGTATTCTTTCCTTCGTTCTGGTTGGATTTAGTAGAGCTCTGTTATTTAAGTTTCACTTCTACCAATTCTTTTCCATTTTGAAGAATGATGACCTTGCATTGCTCTCTCGGGTTAGTTTCAGTATTACTTGAAAATGTCATCTGATTCAAATTCTTAACAACATTTGCAAGTTGTCCCAATTGAACTTCCAAACCCTTCACTGAAGTCCCAAGCCTGGTGAATTGCGTCTTTATCTCATCCATCTCCTTCTCATTCTTGTGAAAACGATTTCTTGTCTTAGTTACAAAAGTGCCAATCATTTCTTCCAAGGACCGTCTCCATTATGCCAATAGTGGTCCATATGCAGGTGGGTGGGGCATGTTCCTTTGAATACCATAGTTATATTGCTCCTTAGATTTGTAGCCTTGACCATATAGATTTTCCACTGGTTGTGACTTAAATCCCAAGTTCCTTTGATTAACAAACTGAGCTTGTTCCACCCTCTCATCATTGGTGTAGAATGATTAACTAGTAGCTTCCATATGCTCATTCTGTTTTTCCTTTGACATGAATTTTAAAATTTAATTTGATAGGGCTGCCAATTGAGCAGATAACTAAGTCACTTGGTCTACTTCTAAAATTCCTCTCTTTCCATTAGTTCTCTCAAAGGGCCACTAGTAGCTATTCGAGGCCATATGTTCCAGCAATGCATATGCTTCTTGAGATGTTTTTCTCATCAGAGTACTACTTGCTGCTGCATCTATAATAGTTTGAGTATGGCCATTTATCCCATTGTAGAACATTTCCACTTGTACCCACTCTTGATATCCGTGATGTGGACACTTTCTTAAAAGGTCTTTGTACCTCTCCCAAGCTTCATGCAATGGTTCCAAGTCATACTGTCTAAATGTACTGATTTCAGCTCTTAACTTCGTAGCCTTTCTAGCTGGAAAAAATTTAATCAAGAACTACTGTGCCACCTCTTGCCAAGTTCGCATTCTATCAGCAGAAATTGAATGAAGCCAATTCTTTACTTTGTCCCAAAGAGAAAATGGGAACAATGTGAGCCTAATGTCATCTTACGTTGCCCCTTCAGTCTTGATAGTGTCACATAATTCCTGGAAGCTTACAAGATGATCATTTGGATCCTCCTTTGGTGCCCCTCCAAACTGATTTGTCTAAACAAAATTGATGAGTTCAGGTGAAATATGAAAATTCTGAGCAGGAATATTAGGTCTTTGAATACCGTGATAATTGTCCACTACTGTAGGCTGGAAATATTCCCTGATAGGACGTTGGTGCAATTGTTCTTGTTCATTTCCATTATCTCCTCTTCCATTTTCTCCAGTCAAATTAGTTGTACCAAGTTTGGCCTTTAACTAAGCTAATCTTTGAGCTATTTCATCCCTCTCTCTTTGAATTCTCTGAAGTTCTTCTGCTTGATTTTCTATTTTCTTTTGCCGATGAATTGACTTTACTATTCTTTCCAATTCTGGCTCAAACTATCTTTCTTGCCCTCTAGTGGTTTGGGGCATACAATCCTCTTACACAAAAGCTGCGCAAGAAAACGAAAATGCAAAAAGAAAAAGAAACAAATAAGTTACTCTAGGGATAAAAAGAACATCAAGTAAATATCAAACTAGCTATAGAAGCAAACATTCAAACATTAGTCCCTAGCAATAGCGTCAAAAACTTATTCATGAACTGCAAGTGTACGGTTGTAGAAATGAGTAATAAATTGGTAAGAACCGAGTCGTGTCTACAGGGATTATGAGAAAGTTCAATTCTACACTGGCTAACGGTGTTTGAAATTAGGTTGGGTGAATTTTAGGAAATTAAAAGCAATGTAAAGAATAATTAAAACCTCAAATAAATTTCTAAACAACTACCAAATTCAATGCAATCAAAATAACTATGAATATGACAAATTTGTGCAGTAAATAATTAAGAAAATAACGCAACAATTGACTAATCAAAAATATTGACATCAATGGAGAATGACTTTCTCTTAGAAAATGATATTTTTTTGCCAACCTTAAAATTGAATTAGTTATCCTCCACAAATCGATAATCCTAAACTTGTATGTGAATTTTAAGAGTAATTAATCCCTTTCTCCCAAAAGTGAATTAATCTATCCACTCTAGATATTACTTAGTAATCCCTTATTCAAGTTTTTCTAGAGTTTCTTAAGTTCCAAAACCAACCTTCTATTTTCACCTCCTAGATTTCTTGGGTCTCTCAACTCACAAGAACCTAATTGAAATTCCTTCAATCTTCTGGCAAAAACCCCATTTTTTCAAAGGTGAATTTATACTAAGCCAATTTCCAATAATCCAAAGTAAGAACAATTAAACCCAAGGAAAATCAACAAGCATATGAATATTGAGTCATGGATTATAGCAAAATTTAATATTAGAGCATCATCAAAACATCAAATCCCTAAGAGAAATTTAAGGGCTAGCCACAAATCATCATGCCAAACAATCTAAGAGCATAAACCTTATACAAACTCATAAAGGAAACAACTATAAATGAAGAACATGGCTCCCAAACAGTTACAGAAATCAATGGGCTATCCAATCTCCGTGCATAGCTACGTTGTTGACTGTTGAGCTGCTGCTTCAATCCGTGAGTGGAAGCAAGCTACTTTTTTGGCAGTGAAATGAGATTGCGTTGGTGAGAAGTGAGGCAGGTTGTTTGCGTGTTTGTTGGTGAATGGAGGCTATATGAAAGTGTGGCTTGCGTTAGTGAGTGGAGTGAATGGAGAGTTGTTGTGTTATAGAGGGCTCTTGCTTCAATTGGAGTGGTGACTGTGATTGTTGGAGAGGGATGCTGCGTGCATTGATGGAAGTAAATAGAGGCTGGAGCTTAGAGTTTCGTGTCTCTGTGGGAATGAAAATTGAGGCTGTTAAATTCGAAGGGTATGTGTGGTTTTTGCTTGGAATGGAGACAGCCTATAAGTAGAATGGAGTGTTGGTTGTCTTACGGTGGAGTTTGTGTGGGTAAGGCTGCGTGAAAGGCTGGTGGATGGAGTGTTGTTTACGTGGACTAGGGCTGTGCTGTTGGAATGGGAGCTGCATGTGTGGAGGGACTGTGAGTGCATGGGAGCTGCGTGTTAAAGCTAAGGAGAACCTACAAAGATGTTGTCATTTGGTGTGCAAGGAAGGCTCCAAAGGTTGCCATTTTGGACAGGTTTTTTGGCTCTCCATTAAACACATTTAGCTATCATTTTGGACAGCCTCTTTGGCGCTTCTCTAAGTCATTTCTTTTTTCACTTTGTTGGCTGCATTATGGACAGCCTTTCTAGCTCCTAATGGCTTCAAAACTTCATGCTTTAATCTTGTATTTGTATTCCATCATTAAATCTACGTGCAAACTCAATAAGAACTCAAAATGAGCAATTAAACACAAAAAAGGAATAAATTCAAATGAAATAACATATAAAAATATAGCAAAATCTATTCATATCAACTTCCATACAATCATTGTCTTCATTCATATTGTTCAAGCCTTCCATAACTAAATGTAATAACATATAATTGACATCAATCACAATAATATTTACAAAGTATTAAATGCTAAATATAGTTTAAAATAAACATGTGACAATGTGCATTGTACTCCACACTAAAAAAATATCGGTTCTCTACATTAACAAGAGGTATTACGTGAAGACAATAAAGTCATGTCACAAAGTAAGTTCACTTCTTTAACAATAGTAATACACGTGAAGACAATAAAGTCATGTTGTGGCAGAGTAAGTTCACTTCTATAACAATAGGAATACACGTGAAGACAAGAGGACAAGAATAGGCTTCTAACTCACGTACAAATGCAAAAACCAATGATTTAACAAGAGCAATTACGTGAAGACATGCAGAGTAAGTTCACGTCCTAACATGTGAAGACAAGAGGACAAGAATAGGCTTCAAACTCACGTACAAATATAAAAACCAACCGTTCTCCACACTAACAAGAGCTATTACGTGAAGATATGTAGAGTATGTTCACTTTTGTAATAAACTCACACACTAACAAGAGCTATTATGTGAAGACATGTAGAGTAAGATCACTTCTGTAATAAACTCACACACTAATAAGAGCTATTACGTGAAGAAATGTAGAGTAAGTTCATTTCTGTAATAAACTCACACACTAACAAGAACTATTATGTGAAGACATGCAGAGTAAGTTAACTTCTGTAATAAACTCACACACTAACAAGAGCTATTATGTGAAGACATACACAGTAAGTTCACTTCTATAATAAACCCACACACTAACAAGAGCTATTATGTGAAGACATGCAGAGTAAGTTCACATCCTAACACGTGAAGACAAGAGGACAAGAATAGGCTTCAAACTCATGTGCAAATGCAAAAACCAATGGTTCTCCACATTAACAAGAGCTATTACGTGAAGACATGCAATATTCCTAATACAACATTCCTTCCACCTTGAACAAAACCACTCCAAAAGCCATAACTCATCAGTCTAACCAACATATATTTTGTGTATCTAGACCTACCAAAAGAAACCCAAGCAATTAAACTGTTGAAACGAATTCCTTGAACCCTCTAATCTTTTCTTGTAGGTTGATGTTTCCAAGTGAATAAGAACAAACCTTTTGTAACAGAACAACAAAGTTCGGGATTTTAGAGTCTCAAGATGAGATGATGACGACGATGGTGATCATGAAGATGATGTAAATGATGAAGCAAAGCATTACTATTAAGTATAATTTTTGTTTGGGCATTAACGCAGTATAATACTGTGATTGTTGTCTACTATTGCAAGTTGGAACAATATTCCTTCTTTCTATGATTCAGAATCTGGAATGACACATAGGTTTTCAAGTGGTTTAGAATACGACATTAAAAGCACCAGATCACCATATTATGGAAACAAATCATTTGACATTAGTTCACAGTATAATTTCTCGTCAAGCTTGTAGGATTGTATCACCACAGAGTTACAGAATAAAGTATCTGTTGCATGAAAGGTTACAACATAACAGGGAACATCTTTCTTTGTATTTCCTCACTCTCACAAGTTTGCACAGATGCTTCATAACCAATTAATGGTAAATGCACTAAATTGGTCAAACACTTCTGCTGGCTTTGCGTGTTCACAACGTTGACTTAAAATGTGTGTGTATTCAATTCAGAGACAGTATCACCACAGAGTTACAGCAGTCACCATCATTGGGTGCTTTATGTTTCCTTAGGTATCAGTTTCACATTTGTGATCTCTATAGTGCTACTTCTTTTTTGGGTGCATTGGTATAGATCTCATTTAAACCTTACACCATATGGTAAATCCCCATCCTTATATACTAATTGTCTTCCTAACTTTCTTAAACTGTCAAAAAAATTTGGAATTTTGGGATGAATGCGATGAAAGATTAATGATCAATATCCTTTGCAATTCAGCAAGATTATGAATTTGATATTGGTCATGTGAAGAGGTTCTCATTTCGTGAACTGCAAATTGCTACAAGCAACTTTAGTCCAAAAAATATATAAAAAGGGTACGTAAATAAAATTGCATTTAATGTTTTAACAATATCTGTTATGTAGAAATGCATTTAATGCATGAAAGGCACGTATCCGTTGTATGAAAGGCATGTAAATAGATGCATTTAATGCATGAAAGGCACATATCTGTTGCATGAAAGGCACGTAAATAGAAGGCTACATACATCACTATCTTGAAGAACTCAACACGCCATGGAAAGATACGACTAAACTTAGAAAAGGCACAAATAGGAAATATCAGTTCCCAGTCCAAAAGTCCATGCAAATTGAGGGTGTGAGCATGGAATGCAAATTGCTACATATCTTCTGGTATTATTCTCATTCAGTGGTTGGCTACTTCAAAGTTTAAACACAAATGGATTGAAAGCTGCTTTGAGTTTTGAGTGGTCTTTTAGTGTAAAAGCTCAATGGTGGTGGTAGTGTACACTTTCCTCATTTTAGTAGGAAGGACGTTGTTAGTTTTACCTTAAGGCCACGTATGACATGTCCCCAACACTGATTCATTACCAACCCCCACAAAGCTAGGATCCGAAAATATTATGCAAAAGCTTTTGGATCAACTTGCCTAGTGCCATGTCCTTTTTTTGATCAATCTTTCTTCAAAAAACCATTATCAACCACCCACCACTATAACCACCTTTGCATCTTAATCAAAACAACTTATCATTCTAGCAGTGACAAGACTCTAATCCACATGAGATGAGTCAATTGTCACTCATTAGTATTAAACAATATTGATAACGTATTCCTGCTTAGCCTTCTGTTGATTCCTACGAAGCAAACAGAAGAGGCATGCATGTTCTACGTTAATGGTCATTTCACATTAGAGTTCAGCTTCCTCATTCTTCTTACCTAATTGTCTAATGTGACAAAAAGATCAATTTTGCTCTAATTCCCACGACTTTCTATTATTCTTGTTGCTAAAACTTATCTATAACTAATGCCCATTCCAGTTTAACTAGCATAATTCTCTATACTTAATAAGTTATGCAGTAAGCAGAAAGAAGCTAGGGGATGTCAAAATGACCCTACTCCACTTCCTCTTCTCCGACCATCGTTTGAAACGGCAACGTCTCTGACCTACTGATACAAAAACAGACACAAGCAAAGCAACCAGAGAAATCATAGAAACATTGACTAACAAGTAATGCTACAGTAACATGCATGGGTATTGTAAAATATTTAAAAAAGTTGTCTTTATTTGTTTGTGATGTATTATGTAAAGATGACGATTTTCTAAACGCCAAAAACGTAAGTAACATCGTAGATACATGAAGAAATCGCAGAAACAAATAAAACGAATAACAAAAGATACAAAAGCACGCCCAGATAACAAATACGTGAAACAGAATAATAAAGATATAGTATAGTAATAAACAACAGAAACAAACACAAACTTGGAGCAACCACCAGAATAATCACAGCAAGACCCTGAAGATGCTAAAGTCGGTGCAGAGAGAAAACTTGTTTTTGTGTGTAAGGGAAACGTATATTTTCTGTTGTGAAATATTACGGAGACATAATTTTTTTGTTTTCGTGAGATGGTTATGGTTTTTTATTTTTGAAAACAGCATAATAAAACATTAAAGAACCAAAAGTTTTAAAAGGTAGTTTCATTTTTTATACAAATCACAACAAGAAACGAGGAAAAAAAAACCCAAAACAAACAGGACCATAGTTTAGAAACCATTTTTATTAGGTACAAAAAATGATTGATTATACTCATTTGTATGTATCACACATATGAGTATCATTTTGTACAAGTCGGAAAATGATACTCAAATTCTCAGTACTGTTCTAGCTATGAATATCAATTGGTACGTTTTAAAAAGCAAATTGAAACTCTTAATCCTATGTTTAATTGGGGGTTTATTAATGGAATAAAATGTAACATTATTCTTTGTTTGAGAAAAAATTTTATAATGGAATGGAATGGAATGAGATGGAAGAGGAGAATTTTATATTACATCTTATTTTAAACCTTTCCATTTGAAAAGTTTACGATGGAATGTAAAATAATAAACAACTTTATACTATATTACATTATAAACTCTTTATTCAAATAACATTTCATTATATTATATTATAAATCCTTCCTCCCTCTTAAACAATTTTTTTAATATTACATTCATTTATATTTCATTCCATTTTATTAAAATTTTTACGTCTAACTATCTTAAAATTTGGAGATCGAAATTAAAAAGAATAAACTCTCAACTAAAAATTAACTTATTTTTTTAAGCCTACAGCAGCTGCCACTTCATAACCCTCTACCCGTACTCTGACTGTGTCAACCAACGACGAACATCTCTCTGTCGTCTCACAGTCTTGTCGCCACCCTCCCTTATCCTCAGTTGTCACCGCCCTCCCTCATCATCACACATGTCTCTGTCTCCTTGATTGTTATCGCTTCCTCCATCGCTCGTTGCTTCTTGCTTCCTCGTCAGTTCCTTTGACAGTCTGCTCTCAATCGCTTGTTGCTTTCCCTACACCAATCACGACTGTCGCTGGCCGCTATTCTCCACACACTATCGTTGGCCACTACTTTCCACACGCTGTCATTGTTTGCTATTTTCCACTCACCGCCTGTGCGTCCAATCAGTCAGTCCCCAACACAAAAATAGGTCTAGAGCAAAGTACTCCATAATTCGGATTTGCATTTGGATAACTCCTGACCCGGCTCGACCTTACCCCACCTAACCTGACTTATGACCCAACCTGACCCACGTTACTTATTAACTTGGTTACAATTTGTTTACTTTTTGGTGTGTTTTAGGATGATTATTTTTGCTCTAAATTGTAATTGTATTGTGTTTTTATTGTGTCATTTATGTATTGTATGTATAGTGAATGATTTGTAAAATATGCATTAGGATTGGAAGTTGGAATAGGTTGTGGATTGTGTATGGTTTAATAACATTTAAGTATTGTGAATTCACAAATAAATGAGATAAAAATAATATTATATATATATAATAAATGAGATTAAAATAATATTATATATGAAAGAACATTTAAGCTTTGTGAATTGTTTATGGTTCAAGAGCATATAATATTATTTGTTAATTCAATAATCATAAAAATAAGATCAAGATTAATTCATTAAATTGTTAATTTATTATTTGATTTATACGAAACATACAATTTAGTAATTATTGTTTGTATATAAAAGATATTTAACATATGGTTAATCATTTAAATATAATATTTAATATATAATTAAATAATTTAATATATGTAATTCACTTAAGAAAAGTTAAATGTTTGCATTTTTATATTGTTCATTGTTGTTATTAGGAAATAACATTGCAAATATTAATTATATTTTGTGGGTGGAAAATACACAATCATCTTATCTTAAGGATAGTTAAATACATAGTAGAAAATAGCATATGAATTTAATCATTTATGAGATAATAGTCATTACTGAACATAATCTGAAATTATAAGTATTAAGTCATTTTTTTCAATGTGTGTTGTCATAAAGAAATATATAAGATAGAGTCTATATACAATATGGATATGCTTATAATTGAATATTGATTTTTTTTATAGTTATATAATGATTTTATATACAAAAATTGTATTTTTTAATATGAATTTATTAATTTAGTTTTGACACATGTCTTCATTTATTTTTTAAGATAAATGGAGGGGAGTTCATGTACTCCTAATAATTTAGCAGTTTTAGGAAGATTTGATGATCCAGCTTGGGCTCATACTAGATTGGTTTTTAAAATGAAGAACCATACTATTTGCTTGTATTGCAATAAGCATTTAAATGGTGGGGGAATCAACATATTAAGAAATCATTTAGCTGGAATCAAAAGTAATGTAAAGCCTTGTAAAAAAGTGGGTCGTAAAATAAAATAGCAAATGAAGATTTTAATTAAAAGGTATCAACATGAAAAAGATAGAAGACAACAGCTAAACTAAAAAATTGGTCGTGAAAGTTCTTTTCCAGTGGTTAGGATGATAATGGGGATGTTAAAGGTGGTGTATTCCGACCCAACAAGAAGTAAATGTTACACTTGATGTGAGAAAAGAAGAAGACAAGTGTCTAACTTTTTTGCTCCACAAACAACTCCTAAAGCTCAACCTTTAATCTATGGTGCCTTACAATATAAAGAAGTTATGTGGTCATAGAGATGGCTAAATGGTAGTATGATTTATGTATATCATTCAATGTTGCCTAGTCTTATTATTACCAGCCTATTTTAGATGTTATTGCCTTTTCTAGTTCAAGATATACGGCTCTTTCGATTGATGACTATAGAAGTAAACTTTTAAACAACTCTAATTATGAAATAAGCAGTTATTTGGATGAAAAAAGAAGGAATAGGACAACTTATAGATGTTCAATCATATATGATGGTTGGACAAGTAGAAAATATGAACCCATTATATTTTTTTAGTTTATTATGCTAAGGGGACAATGTTTTTGAATTCTAATGATGCATTTGGCCTTACTAGAAATAATGATACTCTGTTTTAGATATTTGATGAAGTTATGAATAAAGTTGTGCCAAAAAATATTGTTCAGTTCATTACTAACAATGATTTTGATTATAAAGCAAACAGGAAAAGATTGCAAAGCAGGTACAATTCTTTTTATTAGACTCTTTGTATTACACGTCGCATTGACCTAATGATTGAAAATATAAGAGATATTATATATTTTCCTATCATTGATGAGACTATGCAAAAAGCAAAAAAAAGGATCAAGTTTATCTATAATTATGCATAGGTCCTAAATTTAATAGGGAAGGATTTCACCAATGGTAGGAATTTATGTCATCTTGCTATAATAAGGTTTAAGACTAATTTTTAACTTTTTAATTTCATGTTCTAATAAATAAGGAGATGAGAAAAATGTTTACAAGTGATAAGTGGGTCATATCATAATATGTTAGGTCTAATGCTGGAGTTAAGGTTTTTAGAATTATTCGTAAAGATAATAAATTTTAGTCCTAATGTTAATTTGTAATTCGAGTTTGTAATTCTTTAGTGAAAGTACTTCGCCTAGTTGATAGTGATAAGAAGGCAATAACCAATTATTATTATGATGTCGTAGAGAGGGAGAAGAAAGCAACCAAGGCTAATTTGAAAAATAGGTCTTCTTTACACACATCTTATCTTGCAGTCATCAATGAGAGATGAAAAAGGCAATTTTAATATTTGTTGTTTATATTTTGGGAATTTTTAAATCCTAGTGTTTATTTTATACCAAATCTTACAAAAATTTGGAAGTTAATAAGAGAATACTATTAACTATTATAATAATTTTTGGCCATAAGATGATGAAAACTCTCCTCAGCTGAAAAATGGAAGTTTGTAAGGATGCTTTTGGTAATTTTGACATGCCAATTGCTATTCATCAAAGAAAAGCTTAACATAGGTATATTATTTTCCACTTTTGATAATTTTCATAAATCAATCATCTCTTTTTTATAATATTACTTTTCTTATCTTATAGTTATTTGGTGGGACCAATTTTCGAGTGATGTTCTATAATTATAAAGATTTAAAATTTAAATTTTAAGTCAATGTGTGAGTGTAACAAGGTGTGAAAGGAATTGAATCACATTTGAATTATTTCATTTCAAGAAAAGAAATAAATTGAAACACAAAAAATTGAATGACATAATCTTTATTAGATACAACTTAAAGCTTCGGGAAAGGTAGGCTATTATAAGTTGAATATAATTTCTTAATAATTTGATTTTGTTTGTTTACTATGGCTCTTAACAAAACAAGTAATTATGTAGATCCATTTTTTCTTGACCATATCAATCTGTTAACATATTAAGTTTATAAGGAATTTAGTTTGATAGATGGGAGTGACTTAGAAGATAGTCTTAGATAGAAAAGCATTCACATGTCATTTGATACAATGAATTTAAATGATAATGATGATCTTAATGATGAGAATTTTGTGTCAAATGAGAATTAAAATCTAAGCGATTTGAATAGATATTCGATTAAATTAAGCTCTAGGTCTTCATTTCTTCTCTTCTTTTAATTTCACTTATATTTGATGTAACGTTAAATTCTATATATGTAATATACATATAACTATAAATGTTTTTGTTTTAGATTTCACTTCTAGTTGGTTGTTTCTTGACACGAACTCTTGTCGTAAATTGTAATATTTAGAGAGTCATTAATCTTTAATACTCTTTATATTTGATGTTTTAATATAATTATTGTTTTATTATATGACGAAATTGTACCAATTAAGGACTTTGTGTTATCTTAAATTTTATATTTTTATGATGATTAAATATTTTTCATAATAATTGCAGTTATTTTTTATATGTGAAATATGTTTAAAAAAATAGTATTAATAGAAATAAAAAATTGTTGATATTTCATATTTTCATCATTATGATTTTCGAAGACAAATTTGATGTAAAATTATAAACTACATAGTATATATATTGAGGGATTATTTTGCAAATTATAAAAAATTCAGCTACTATTTTATTTTTTAAAAAATTACCAAAAATAGTACCAGATATTGACCAATATTAGTACAGTACTGTACCACAACTAAATTCGATTTTGGTCTGGTACCAATACAGTATTATTAACATTGGTATAATTCGGCTCTAAAATTCTCCAAATTTGTTTTAAAGACCAAAAGAACTTTCTTTGAAACTTTAAGTTTTAATTCCTCTTAAAAAATGAAAAGACTTATACAATTTTATTTAAAAAAAAGAAGATAAGTTCTGTTGGATTATGCCCTATAGCCAATCGCTTTGGTTGTAGTTTAATGACAAATTATTTAAAAGGCATTCTTTATCTTTTACATGTTTAGATGTATATGATAAAGTCCATAGGATAATTGTACATTGCAAATGAAATTGTAATGAGATTATAATTATGAGATTCATATTGCATTTATGTATTATTCCTAAATGTTCCTAGTCATTGTTCTATTAAG
>JAOQMP010000209.1:14412501-14432073 GCA_027563575.1 Erythroxylum pedicellare
AAAATGACATCATTTGGTGTTAAACCAAACGATGTCATTCTCATTAACATTTTAATGTTCATTTGTCAAAACGATGGGGGAGAAATCTCAAAGAAAAATCGGAGGTTCATACCTATATGTCCCTTTTGTGGAGTAATCAAGAACATAAGACTGAAATGTTACAAGCTGTTACAAATGATGTTTTAAAGGGGTCAAAACTGAAAATCTAGACACTCTCCATTAAATTTTCAATAGCAACCCATGTTACCAAAACATACTTAGGTTAGAAAGGGTTAATTATAAGCACAAAGACGTAGTAAAGGGAAAATAAGAAATTGTCCAGATTCACAGTTAGTTGCTGATTTTGAAGAAACTGCTCATATTAAGGATAAGTTGTTAGACCCCAAATTTTTAAAATTTTTTATTACTTATTTAATTATTTATTTTTGATTTTTTTGTTTATTTATTTATTTTCTTAGAATTGAGTTCATTAATTAGTGAACGTAAGTTGAAATTAGAAATTAGAATGGAAATATTAGGATTAAATTAAAGTATGATATAGTGATTAAGATGATTAAAGGAGTTGGTGGATAAAGACAAAAAAAAGGGACAAATGGGCATTTCCTTAATTGATGAGGGGTAAAATTGGAAAGGCAAAAAAAGTTTTTTCTTGAATTAAAAGGAGAAGAGAAGAACATTGTGGAAGAAGAGAAAGAAGAGAAGAAAAACGTGAGAGAAGAAAGAAAGAAGAGAAGAAAATTGTGGAAGCTAGGGAAGGAAGAATAAGAAATTCGTGGGAAGAAGATTTGTTCAAGGTAAGCTTCGTTTTTCTTCTTTCCTTGTTAGAAAAACAAAAGGAGTTAGGAAGATAATTGGTTTTGTGTTGGGAATGAAGGGAAAAAGAAGATGATTTAAGAGACCCATTTGATTTCTAGGGTTTCTAAACTAGGTTTTGGTCTTTCTAACTTAGACAAGCTCTAGGTAGGTTATTTTAAGCTTGATTTTATCATTTTTGTGATTATTAAAGCTTCATGAATTTTACGGAATATTATTTTTAATGAGAACTTAGTTTGTTTTAGGAAACTAAGAAAACCTTATCTAAGGGCAAGAGGAAAGACACAATTGAACTTGGATTTTGCAAGCTAATTAGGAGGGTAATGTGTTTATAGTAATTATGTAAATGGGCAATTTGCTTATATGTGTGTGTATATGCTTAATTGATTGGAATCAAATTGTTGTG
This sequence comes from Erythroxylum pedicellare, assembly GCA_027563575.1. Taxonomy (NCBI): domain Eukaryota; kingdom Viridiplantae; phylum Streptophyta; class Magnoliopsida; order Malpighiales; family Erythroxylaceae; genus Erythroxylum; species Erythroxylum pedicellare. The sequence continues at coordinate 14,413,721 of JAOQMP010000209.1, forward strand.
AAAGTGGAAAATGCATTATGATGTGTTTTATGTCATGCCTTAAAAAATGTACGACATTTTGATATAATCGAAAGAAGAAAGAGTATAAGAAGCATGAGAATACAAATATGTGATTGATTGAATTGAGCATAGAATTGCTTGTGTTTGGGTAAGAGAGAAACCGTTTCATTAGTCATGTGCATGTTGACCTAAAAGCCTTCTCCCAGCTGCCCGCTTGTGACATATGAGATCCAAAAAATGGACTCATTTTGTTAATGGTGCAAACTTTAGTTTCTCTATTTTGTTCCACCAAACTCTTAAGCCATTTTTTTGTGCATTTGCATTTTGATTTGTCAAGTTATGATGCAAGATTGAGTGTCATGCTTTGATGATTATGATATGTCCTACGTGATGACATTTTGAACTATAAGTTGTGAACTAGAATTGTGAATGATGGATTTGCTAGCCAAAATGAGATATAGATGTATATGGATAAATATATGTATATACGTATATATGTTTGACTGTTTGGTTTGTTGTCAATGGCTATAAACATATTAGCCACTGAGCTTTGTAGCTCAACCCACTATTTTCTCCTCAGGTGTAGAACGAGAAGATAGTTGATCCTTGTAAGGCATTTGGAAACTCTGAGATAGCTACATTTAGTGATTACGTTAGTTTGATAACTTTTGAGCAGCTTTAGCAACATATCAAACATGAACATCCAATGTATTTTGGTATTTTGTGTTAAGACATTGATGTAGATGTTGATTTGTAACTAAAGCTTTGTTCAAACTCTATTTTGTGTTAGCAATGAGATTGAATATTAAAGAAGTTGTTTTGTTATAATGATAATGAAATATGATTATGTTTTGCTCGTGATTCTCAAAGTTGGTATATTGCATTTTTCAAGCTTTCATAAGAGTAAAATGTATGTTCTGACTTCAGGGGAAGAACTGTATTGATTTCAGCTAAATTAGACAAAGTTGTCTTCTTCAAAGTTGTAGATTATCTTTCTATCTTTCCAATAATAGAAATCATGATATATTTGGATATCAGAGTTGAGAGATGTTATCATTATAATTTAGTAATGTTGCATGGGACTTATATACATGGGATGACTACAATAAATTGCGATTTTGACCCTTTTGGAGGCAAAATCTCTTTTTGGTTTCTTTATGAAAGTTATAATTCTAGAAGTCTTCTTTGAAACAGTCAAGAATAACCTTAATCCAACCTCTCTAGTGGAATCTATATATAAATATGTATAGGATATGATCGCAAGAAACAAGGTACGAGTACGAGTGCGACAGAAGCTGCAAATTGAAGGAAAAACAACACCTCACTGGTGTGATCGCGAGAACATTTGGTGCGATCACACTCTAGAGTTTTGGCCATAACTTTGTCATCCGACCTTCAAATGACTTGATCCTTAAAGCATTAGATTCCTAACATATTTATCTCTCTATAAAAATTGGTATCCTTTGGACTTAATTTGAGAAAGATTGATGGAAAGAAAGTGAGTGAATGAGTTGGAAGAGCACGAATTAGTTATGAACATACTTTGGATTTTTGATCATATCTTGAGCTATAGAGCTCTGAATGAGATGATTCTTATTGAAAAATAAACTAGATACATGGAACTACAATTTTTCTAAGGAAGTCATTTTGAAATTTTGACGTATGACTGGTGTGGGCTCCCCCTTGTGGGATGCATGTCCAGATATCACTTAGGACGTTAGGCACGAGTCTTGCAAGGGTGGGGTGTCTAACACTTATGGTATCAGAGTGATAGTTGGAATTCGAAAATGGGTCCAACGTAAGTCAATTGGTTCAGAAGAAGAAATCAACTAAATAGTTGATGACAGAGTTAATGTGACAAAGAATAAGACCATGTTTGAATTTCTTTGAGGGGCACAGGGGTTGTGTGATTTAAATTTTTGAACTATATTGATTTTTTTGTTGTTTAAAAAAATAAAAACAAAAAAGAGATTCGAAGGAGTTATCGTTTAGGCTTTCTGAGTTGTTATTTATGGGTTTTCTAAGGTTCAGTCTATTGACGTGTACATGAGGCTCTGCTTGATGATTTGTGAATTCTAATTTTGGATTTTGATTTACAAAGTTTTTTTTCAAGAATATGTTGATGCTTAATTGGAGACTTATGGGAAGATTTGAGTTTTCTATGATTCAAAATTTTCAAGTCTTATCTTGGTTTCTCTTTATCTTATAGGTTGTGATTAAGTTTAATTATGGTTCATTGAATGCATTTTGGGGTTTTATGAAGTTGATCAGTCTTATGAAGATGGAATTAAAATGAGCAATTATATGTCGGCATATGTATTAACTGGTAGTAAATTGTCATCTTGGCTTTCTGCTATTGTACTACGCGTTTATGATTCTTCCGCTGCATCTACGACTAATTTTTATGCTTCTTTATTCACTAAGATTGAATGTATTAAAGGTATTCTTCGTTTTGGCATTGTTTTATCCCAGGGGGGAGATATCATGTTGTTTTTGATGAATATTCCACTAAGGGGGAGATTTCTAGGTATCTGCACGATGATTTGTCTTTTTTCTGGCATCTTTTTGTCCCAAAAGGGGGAAATTTGGATGATTGGATTCTTGTTTCTTTGGATTTTTTTGAAGATGACAAACTTGATGTTATATGAACTTGAATGTCATTTGGAAGTTATTCAGAATTAAGGGGGAGTGGTTTGTAAATTCAATGCCATATGTCCATTTATCTTCTTTTAGGGGGAGCTATGACTGTGTGACAAATAATGCCAAAAAGGGGGAGATTGTTAAGATACCTGTTATGTATCTTATTATTAATTTTGACATTATTTGGTATTTGTATTTGATTAGTTTCAAATCCCAATTAAGATGGGATTTGATAATGGTTATATTCTGTTTAATTTGATTATGGTAGCAAAGTTGTCGTGGGATTTAAGTGTCATTTTTGTTGTTAATAAAATAAACGACAATTTCTGGAAGCTAAAATCTTACTGGCTATCTTGGATAAGATTGGTTGCTGATTGAATGGAGAAAGAAATATATCTGGTGAAAACTCATTAGGTATTATGTTGAAAATATAGCTAAATGGATCTTCTACCAAAACACTTCTTCTTGGTCTTATGTTGTTGATGTTTTTGGGGTTGTAATTGTGTTTTTGTTTTTGTACTCTCATAAATCAACTGGGCAATTTTTAATCTATACTTAAAAATCATTTAAGTTACATTGGCTGGTTGACTCTTTGGTCGTGGGTCTTCCTTGTGCAGTTGTCATTGATGTTTTTCTGGCTGCCGTGTATGTCTTCGGTTGTGACTGGTTTTGGGTTAGTATGTCATTGACATCTTTATAGCTGGGTCTTCTTTTGTTTGGAATTGTTGATGGATTTTCTACTTTAAGCTTTTAGATATTTGGTTGTCTATTGGATTGAAGTGCAATACTACTAATTTTACGTTTATAATTATTCCATCGTGTTAATGGTTTTTTGTCAAGGATCTTGTCTATATAGGTTGAAGGGTATCATGAGTAATCTAGATATTGTACGTGCATGACTCTTGTTTTGTTGGCAACACAATTTTTGGGAATTCTAGCTATGATTTTTCAGTTATGTGAGTGTTAAGTGGATGGAAGGACTTATGTGATGATTTTATGTTGATGAGAATTCCATCTTAGTGCTACAACTTTTATTAATTGATTGGTTATTGGTGATTCACGGCTGGGTTGTTTTGTGGAATGTGTTTATCTTTTGCTAAATGTTGGCTATTGGCTGTGCTATTGATGTGGTTACTACTCCTTGAGTTAGTACTAGAATTTGTGTGAATCAACCTATAGTGTGTGGTGACAACTTTCAGATCCATTTCAGTTGAGATAAACCTATCTAGAAGTTATTCTTCTTTTCTTTCTCAAGTGTTTTCGTTTTCATTTATGTTAAATTTTGTTTAATCACTTGAGTTGCTTATTTTATTTCGTTATTATTAAACATTGTTTAAGAAAAATTATTAGGTGTGAAATTCTTTCACGGGTTGTGACGAGGAGGGATAGCATGAAATGTTAAGTGGTATCGATTCAGTAAAGCCTTATATAAAACTATTATCGTTAGTAAAAGAATTAACCTGGGTAAGGCCCCATAGATGTCGGCAAGGTGTGTCGAACTGCATTAACAAATTTCAAAGTTGATTTGTTATTTCGCTTTTCATTGTTTAATTTTTATAGTTTTTAATTGTGCTAGAAACTAATGCGGAAAAATATAAAAGTTTACGAAACCATTAATTCCTATAGTTTTCAATTGGTATCAGAGTAGGTCAGCGAGTCAGAACTTGGTACGATAATTTGGTGCAGATCTGTGTTTCACAATTATGGGTATAAAAGAAGGGACATCAATCATCAGGCCACCGTTGTTAGATGGTTCAAATTATCCTAGGTGGAAATCATAGATGAGAGTATTCATTCGGGCAAAAGGAACAAGAGCATGGAACTCAGTTTTAAATAGTAGACATATCCAATGACAACTGATGAAAAGGGAGTAGCAGAGCTTAAAGATGCATTTGAGTGGATAAAGGCTAAAGAGGAGAGAGCGTTTGGAAGTTCTCAATCTTTGCATGCCACCTTTAGTGTCATTAACGAAGGTAGCTTTCCAACGATCTTAGCTTATGAATCGGAAAAAGAAGCATGGGACATTTTGTAGACTATACATAAGAGATCGAAATCTGTCATAGTCTCAAAACTTCAGATGTTGGCTGTGAGATTTGAATAGTTGATGATGGATGAGAGTGAAACCATTAGAGTCTTTCATAAGAGACTGTATGGCATAGCAAACCAAGCACATCAACTTGGGAAGAAGTACTCTAACCTAAACTAGTTAAGAAGACATTGAGATTATTACATTTCAGGTTCATACTGAAAATTTCAACAATCGAGGAAGCTCATGATATCAATGAATTGTCATTGGATAAGGTAATTGAAATTATTATCAATTTTGATATTAATTTGTTTAGGGGAAATAAAAGAGGAGCAAAGGATTAGCATTGCAATCCAAGATTGGTAAAGTCGTAAATGACTTTGAAGATAAATCTGATGAGAATAAGTATATGGAGTTATTGAAAAGAAATTTTAGCAAGTGGTTAAAGAAAGTAAAAAAAAAAAGATCCAAGTTTAGGCAAAATGGTGAGAGTTCATCGTACAAAAACTTTAAACAACAAGCCAAAATTTAAAAGGATGAAAGAAAAGTTAAGAAAATTCAATGCCATGAGTGTCAAGGCTTCGAACATGTGCAAGTGGAATGTGCGAACACCTTGGAGAAGAGAAAAGGGAAGCCCTATGCAAGCACTTGAAGCAAGAATTAATCCAAAAGTGAGTATGGATGTGAAGAAGAAGTTATGAATAGTGTTGTTTTAGTTGCTTTATTCAGAAAAAGTCCAGTTGCTTACTTAACAATAACAAAGAAGGAAGTAATCGATGACAAAAACTGAGTAAATTAGAAAATTTTGAGAAAAACATAGACGAATCAGGTCAAAGCTCAATCTCAGATTATGATAGTGGTGACAGTGGTTCAGATGACAAAAAGGAAAATATTTACGAAGCTTATGAATTAATGTTTGGAAAATGGGTACAAAATTTGCAAGAAAAATGAAAAATAAAGAAGGAAAACCTCTTCATAAAGAACATCATTCAAGATTTGGAGAAGAAGTTTTTGTTTACTATAAATGAACTTAATGAAATGAAATTGAAGTTGGTTAGTACAAAAAAGGGAATAAAATGTTAAATGGAGATGCCGAAAAGCTAGAAAAGTTGTTGGAAGTTGGTAAAACTAATGGAGACCTTCAAGGCATTGACTATAAAGGTCAACATTCTAAGTAGAATGATTAGAAAAATAGTGTGAGGTTCATATCTACATGTCACTTTTGTGGAATAATCAATCACATAAGACCAAAATGTTATAAGTTGTTACAAATAATGTTTCAAAGGGGTCAAAATAAAAAATCTAGACACTCTTCATTAAATTTCCAACAGTAATCTATATTACCAAAACATGCATGGGTTATAAAGGGTCAATTACAAGCACAAAGACGTAGTGAAAGGAAAACAAGAAATTGTCCAGATTCATAGTTAGTTGCTGCTTTTGAAGAAAATGTTTAAACTAAGGATAAGTCAGTTGCTTGAGAAGAAGAAATCAACCAGACAATTAATGACAAAGATAATGTGACAAGAAATAAGATTAGGTTTGAATTTCTTTAAGGGGCATAGGGGTTGCGTGCTTTAAATTTTTTAAGTATATTGATTTTTTTGTTATTTTAAAAAATAAAAACATAAAAAAGAGGTTAGAAGGAGTTATCTTTTAGGCTTTCTGAGTTTTTATTTATGGGTTTTCTAAGGTTCAGTTGATTGACACGTACATGAGGCTCTGCTTGATGATTTTTTTAATTTTGCTTTTGGATTTTGATTTACGGAGTTATGTCAAGAATATGTTAATGCTTTATTAGAGACTTATAGGAAGATTCAAGTTTTCTATGATTTGAATTTTTCAAGTTTTTCTTAGTTTCTCTCTATATTGTGGGTTGTGATTAAGTTTGATTATGGTTCGTTGAATGCAATTTGAGGGTTTATAAATTTGATCAGTCTTATGAAGATAGAATTGAAGTGAACAATGATATGTTGGGATATGTATAACTAGTAGTAAATTATCATCTTGGCTTTCTGCTATTGCACTACGTGCTTATAATTCTTCCTTTGCACCTACTACTGATTTTTATGCTTCTTTATTTGCTAAGATGGAAAATCATTGAAGACATTCTTCATTTTGGCATTGTTTTGTTCCAATGAGTAGATATCAGATTATTTTTAGTGAATGTTCCACTTAGGGGGAGATTTTAAGTTATATTGGCAACTATTTGTCTTTTTTTTGGCATCTTTTTGTCCTAAATGGGAGAAATTTGGATGATTGGATTATTGTTTCTTTAGATGTTTCTTAAACTTAATGAACTTAATGTTATGTGAACTTGAATGTCATTTGGAAGTTATTAAGAATTAAGGGGGAGTCCTCATGGTTTGTGAATTCAATGTTATACGTCAGCTTTGACTATGTGACAAATAATGCCAAAAAGGAGGAGATTATTAAGATACAGTTATATATCTTATTATTAATTTTGACATTATGTGGTATTTAGATTTGATTAGTTTCAAATCCTAATTGAGATAGGATTTGATAATGGTTATCTTCTCTTTAATTTGATTATGGTGGCAAAGTTGACATGGATTCATGCATCGTTTTTGGTATGAATAAAACAAACAACAATTTTTGGAAGCTAAAATCATAAGGGCTATCTTGGATAAGATTGGTAGCTGATTGAATAGAGAAAGAAATCTATCTGGTGAAAACTCCTTGAGTATTATATGAAAATATAGTTGAATGGGTCTTCTACCAAAACTTTTTTTTTTGGTCTTGTGTTGTTGATATTTTGTGGGTTACAGCTATGTTTTTGTTTTTGTACTTGCATGAATCAGCTGGGTAATTTTTAATCTATACTTCAATGTCATTCAAGTTACATTGGCCAGTTGAGTCTTTGGTCGTGGGTCTTCTTTGTGATGTTATCGTTAATGTTTTTCTAGCTTCCATGTATGTCTTCTGCTATGACTGGTTTTGGGCTAGTGTGTCATTGATGTCTTTACAGCTAGGTTTTTCTTTGTTTTGCACTGTTGATGGATTTTCTACTGAGAGCTCTTAGATCTGTTGTTGTCGATTGGATTGGAGTGCAACACTACTAATTTTACATTTATAACTATTCCATCCTGTTGCTAGTTTTTCTATCAAGGATCACGTCTATGTGGCCTAAAGAGTATTGTGAGTAATCTAAAGAGTGTATGTGTGTGACTCCTGCATTCTTTTGTTTTTGTTGGCACACTATTTTTAGGAAATCTGGCTATGAGTTTTCAGCTTTATAATTGTCACGTGGATGGAAGGACTAAGGTGTTGATTTTATGTTGATGAGAATTCCATCTTGGTGCTGTGGCTTTTATTAATTGATTGGTTTTGGGTGACTCACAGTTGGGTTGTTTTGTGGATTGTGTTTATCTTTTGCTGAAGATTGGTTGTTGGCTACACTATTGATGTGATTACTGCTCGGTGAGTTGGTATTGGAATTTACGTTAATCAGCCCATAGTGTATGGTGACAACTTTCAGATATATTTCATAACATCCCAAAAGTTTCCTATTTGATCAATGGATATATAACAATCCATTCTTATGTTTGTGCCCTCAATCATCATCCTAACATATCACTCATTTGTGTTTTCTCTACTAAGCACATTTCAAGTTCCGTTTAAGCCTAAATGTCTTATAGAAAAGCATCGATGAGCCCACAACTTATAACTATACCTATTTTGGGACAATAGACATAAATTTTGGTAAAGATGTCGAATTAAGGTCATTTTAGGACGGTTTCTAAGAGGATTTATAGGTCTACAACTTTTGTGAAGACCCTAAAGAGAGATTTTGCCATCTAAAGGTTCAAAATTGCGAATTTATGAAAGTGTACAATATATGTTCGTTAAACGGACATACACCTCCACCTAATGGACATACACGGGCTCTGCGGTGTCTTCCAAACCCATGAAGGTCTATTTAACGTGTCCATTTAATGGACATGGACTGGGCTGGGGAAATTTTTAGACCCGACAAGGTCCATTTAACGGACTTAAAGTCTATCTAACGAACATAGGTGAGACAAAACTCCCTCCAAAGCATCTCCAATGATTTCTACATCCATTCTAACTTCACTTTCACTCATAAGCTTCCCAAATTCAACTCTTCTAGCGCAATATCACTTCATATCAATTCAACTACCAAGTTTATTTTATTAAACTCTTAAATCTCAACTCAAATGATTCATCATATATAACTAATTCTCATCATTTACTATAGCTGTCCCATATACATCCTATGCAGCATTACTAACTTATAAAGAATATATCTCCCAACTCCGATATCCAAAAATTTCATACTTTATATCATTGGAAAGCTAGAAAGATAGTCTTCCAAGAAGACAACTTTATCTACTTTAGCCTAGATTAGTACAGTTTTTTCCCAGAAGTCAGAACACAAATTTTTACCCTTATGAAAGCTTGAAAATGCAATGTACAATCTTCGAGAGTCATGAGCAAAAACACAATCATATTTCATTATCATTAAAAGATAAGAGTTTACAAAGCTTTAATAGGCATTCTAAGCCACAATACATCATTTTGCAAAATCCCAAAATACAAAGGGTACTTGAATGAATAATACTTGAAATGTGACTAAAGCCTCATGTTTACAAGGTCTAGCTTAAAATACAAAAATATACCTAATCGGAGTGATGCCTTGACTCTCTTTCACTCGATCTCTTTCTCCTCACCTGAATATAGGAAGGAGAATGGGGGTGAGCTTAAAAGCTCATAGGTAATAAATTTATACTCAAGAACAAGCAAAACCATTTACCATCTTCATAACTATAGTAATTTAACATTAAAAACATAAAACACTTATTTCTCAAATTCTCAACTTGTCAACACATATCATAAACATATAAGTCACATATGCATTAAATTGTTATCCAATCATAAACACATAAGCAATTCAGAATGGTTTGGGCAGGTCCATAAATAGAACATACTAACATATTCCCACATATTGGTCTTGTGTAGTCGTAAACAGAACAGACTATCGTAATTCCTTATAATGGTTCTGTGTAGTCGTAAATATGAGATAGTCCATGAAGGAGCTCCGTGCCACTAGCGGGCAGGAGAAAAAAGCCTTTAATAAGTCAAAATGTACTTGATATAACAGAATGGACCATCACAAACCCACATAATCATGCATTTCACCACTTGTAAACTTGTTGCCCAAAATGACATATTTCCGAAACATGATTTTATAAACACAATATCCTTTCAAAATCCATTTTCACATTCATTCCATAAACCATCAACACAATTCACATACCATACATCTAGCAATTTCTCAATCATTCAAAGTAGCAATAAATGCATCATTTATAACACAATTGAAAATATTTAACTTTCTTGATTTTGAAAAATGTTCATAGCTCATAAATTCCACCATAAACATGTAACACTTTCTTAAAACAATTAAAGAGCAATAAATACACACTTATAAATTAGTTGAAATCATTTATTTCCATTTTTTTTGAAAGAAACATTAATGGCTTATTAATCCAATTATAAAACATTGAATTCCTTTCTTAAAGACTTGCTCAAAAATGCCTCTCCTTATACTCCTCTTGCCTCTCTTGATTCCCTTAACATTGAAAAAATTCCCAATTCAATAGGAATTCCAATTTGAGGACCCAAATAAACATATGCATAAAATTGATCATAGAAAGCTTAAACCCATGCATTTCGTAAGCTTCTTGAACTAAAATCCTTCTAAAAATCCAAAAGATTAAGTAAGACCTTACCTTGAATCTTTATCAAATGAAAAGTTTCTTAGCTCTAATGCAAGCTCTTCTATTCCTCTACCTTTTTCTCTTCTTGAACAAGCTCAAAATCTCTCTTGAAGGCTAAGAAAAATTGAAACCTAGCTTGTTTTCTCTCTTTCTCTCCTTCTCTTCTTCTCTTCGTAGTTTTCTCTCTTCTTCTTCTCACTTGTGTTTTCTCTCTTCTTCAAATGCAAGACGACAATTCTTCTTCCCTTTTTACCCTTAATGATTGTAAAATGTCCATTTTACCCTTTAATTGACTTGCCAATTTTGCCCTTGATACAATCTTACTACCTTAATTCAATTAACCCATGTAATAAAATCGTACTAACCTTGACATAATTATTAATTCTAAAAGTTTTTATCCATCAAAACCTTATAATTTATTTAAACCATGCTTAATTCAGTAAGAAAAGAAATTTAGGGGCTAACACTTCCATTAACCAAAATGGAGTATGATGGAGTGGTTATATATGCCTCATCCTATTTAACAAACTTATGAGGGAAATCCAAAAGACCGAGTGTCTATAGGATAAAATTCCATTCTACATGATCAAATGCATTCTTGAAGTCCACTTTAGGAGGATTATTGTTTCTTTGATACCCTTTCATAAATTCATGGATAATGGAGATATTATCCCCAATCCATCTTCCATGCAAGAAGGCACTTTGATTATCTGAGATCAGGGAATCCAATATTGCCTTCAACCTATTTGCTAGAATTTTAAAGATTACCTTGTAGAGGAAATTGGTCTATGCAATAGGACTATAATCATTCAATGAGGAAGAACAAGAGGATTTAGGAATCAATCAAATATAAGTTTTGTTAATCTCTTTAAGAAGCACACCCCTAGAGAAAGATTCTAGAATGAGACTCTTAACTATAGGGCCAGTGTCCTGCCATGTTTTTTGAAAGAAATATCCACTAAATCCATTAGGACTAGGAGCTTTATTAGGCTGCATTTGGAACACAACCCCCTCGATTTCTCTATCCTCTACTAGTTTAATGAGTGTTGCAGCTTGCTGCTGTGAGATTTTAGTATGAATGATGGAGCAAAGACGGGTAAGAGTGGCCTAGGAACGGGTAGAAACATAGGAGCTCTTAAAGTATCTCTCAGTTTCCTTTAGGAGGTCTTCTTATAGGAGATTTCAACTCCATCTTGTAACTGGAGAGAAAAGATCCTATTATAATTCATCCTATCTAAAATGGAGTTAAAGAAGAATTTAGAGCACCTTTCTCCTTCGATTAGCCAATGGACCTTGGCTCTTTGTTCCATTATATTATTGAGATCCCCGGCTTTGGATAAATAAGATATCAAAAGGGTCTTCTTAGTGTTCAATAAGATAGGATTTGAAGGATAAAAAACAAGCTTAGCCTGAATAGATTCCCACTCTGCTCTAGTTGTGGTAACAACTTGCTGTGTTGACATCGTTCTTCTGCTCATTATAGATTTCATCTCCATCTTAATAGCCTTTAGCTTCTAGGTACACTTAAATTGGTGTATGCCTTCAACTAAGATCTCCAAGCCCTTCTGAAGAGTTTCAAAAAAGCCATCATCATCTAACAAAAAATTATTAAACCTGAAAGGACCTCTTTGGCCTTGATGATGGAGTATAATCTCAATTTGCATAGGTGTATAATCAGAAACTAGAGGACCCATGAATGTAGAGACACTATTAGGAAACTGAGTGAGCCATTCTCTATTTACCATAGTATGATTCAGTTTCTTCCTTAAAACCCATCTAGTAGATTGCTTATTACTCCATGTGTAGAAGTGGCCATGGGACGTAAGGTCAAGAATATCCAATTTACTTACACAGTCATGAAAGTCAATCGAGAAATTCCTCAAACTAAGGTTTCCATCAGCTTCAATTCTATATAAAGTAGAATTGAAGTCGCCACATAGAAGCCAAGGGCCATTTACAATTTTCCGAGCTCATATAAACTTTCCCATAGAAGCTTCCTTTGGAATACATGATTGGTACCATAGATGAAAGAAAAAAATTTCAATATTTTCCCGAATGGGTTTCCATTTCAGGTGCATAACTTGCATTTCAGTAATAAAAACATAGACATCCACCAATGCAGGATCATAACCAATAATGATTCTCTCATAGACATGAGCATGATGATTAGAAATAAATTTCCATATAGAGCCCAATTTATTCATTAATCTAAGATTCACAGATCTGATATTTTGGTTTTAAAAAGAGCAAAAATCTATAGATTTGTGCTATAGAAAAAATCCCTTAAAACTAAGAGCTTTTTAGGGTAGTTAATCCCCCTCACATTCCATGCAAAGAATTTTATAATCAAAAAGTGATGTTTTTGGAGCTTTTACCTTTGCTACTATTGGATTTCCCTTTTGTAGCTATCAAAAATTCCCTAACAATAAGGCCATCATCCTTTTTATCCTCAATAGGAGAAAAAGTGGTAACCAACTTCTCTTAATTTTTAGAGATATCAATAGAGATACCTAAGGGTTCAGCCACATGAGTATCATCACTCTTGTCAGCAAGAGTACTATCAACTATAACAGAGTCTCCCTTAACGATATATGTTTTACCAGTATCTGCTTTAACAAATTCCCTTGGCCCATCAATTGGAAAATCATCTTCACCATTTTGACCAGTTATGTTTGTGCTCAGTACTGATACCTTGGGCAGTCCATCATCTTAGTATATGCTTTTTTCATCTATTAGCTCCTTATAATCACCTTTTTGTAAGGTTTTACTCATAGGAAGCCATTGTTTACCTAGAGAATTAAATGAGGGCTTCCACTAATATTGAACTGTCACTTAATCCTCTTATTGAGATCCATCAAGTCCCAATCTTATAATTGGGATAGATTCAGGAAGCTAGTTAGATAGATCCATGTTGATACATATCCGAGCATAGCCCGACCTCTTCGTATTTGCATTATGATCATCTAAACACAGGGTTTGCCTAGATAACTACCAATCTTGCTCAGACCTTTAGTAGTCCAATATTCAAGGGGAACATTATAGAGATTTACCCACATTGGAGCAGGTCTTTTTTGTTGCAATTGATCTCAAAACCTGGCTACCAAGGTTATAGGAAAAGTGGAAAATTTGACACATGCCATGACCCTTCTTCCATTATCTTGAGTTCTTAAGATTTAGAAGAAAATATGAACAATATATATTTATCTTCTGCTATAACTGCTTCAATAAAACCTTTATTTCTCCATATAGATTGTGCCCATTTTTGAATAATAGAAAATGTCGGTCTTTTATCCCAAAAGAACCCTATGAGGGAGTTCTCCTAGGATTTGATGCCTTCTTACAGAACTTCCAGATACGGGGATACAACAGTGTGACCAACATTAGTCATAGGTGGACAAAAGTGCAGAGAAAGTTCTAAGGAACTATCTACCACTTGCTTCCAAGTTCCCCTTACTAGTATTGAACTAGTCGATGAAGAGGGTGGCAAAGGTTGGGTTAAAGTAGAGGAGGGGAGTGCAGGAAGAGTTGAAGGAGATGGTAGGAGAGGAGAGTGAGAAGTCAGTTCAACAGAAAAGGTGGAGGTTAAAGGTGAAGAGTTGTGAGCTTTCAGTGCAACAACTAGGTTTGAAGGAAAGGGTAAAGGAGGAAAAATCCTCTATCGAGTTGTTTTATTGTGTAATAGGTTGGGGGGATAGTGGTATCTGCATAAGTAATAGTTTTTGATAAGTAGGAAAAGTGGAAAGGTGCAGATGCCAAATAAGGAGATAAAAGAGGGAGGGAGGGAGGACAAAAAAGAGAAAGACCTTATTGCCCTAGCTTGTCAATCAGAGAACACAAGGATGATCAAAAAAACAAACTGAAAGAGAGGGCGGTTTGAGGACGTAGAAGGATCTCAGGGAAGAAGGGAAGGATGAAAGGATCATTTCAGAACTATGAAAAGGTTAAGAAGTGTGAATAGGAAGGAGGAGTAAGGATGCTAAAGCTTAGAGAGAAGACAGAGAGCCTCTCTGTAAGTCATTTCTTGTATGCATGATGCATTACACACATGTAAAGGACTTCTCAAATACATCTTTTTATGGGTTGGTAGCTGAATGTTTTACAACTAAAGGTCTATTGTATTGGAATGTCCTAGAAGACATAACAGTTGGACCAAGTGGAATAAAATTGAAACTATTGCCAAATTGTTTTCTGATGATTTCCATCCTAGCTAAATAATTTAGATTGACAGGTTCCATCTCACAAGCAATACGCATATCAATATTAGAAAAATCAAGAAAATCCAAATTAATGACTAGTTGAGTAATGTGTGATCATCAACTAATAACCTAAGTTTGTTGTAATATTTTGTTCCATGCACCATAGAAAATAAAACTTGATTTTAGCTAACGTCCCTAAGCTATCTCGTTGTCTTAAAGAGTTGTAGGCTAAAAAACGTTGTAAATATTTTAAAAAGGGATTCTTTATTTATGAACTTTTCAAAGAACTTAGTTTATATGATGTATAATCAATCAATCATTCCTTTCCTAATTCAATTGGTTGAAAAGAGTAATCACATTTTGAATTTATGAACAAATCCTACTTAGCATCAACCTTAACCTCGTTGCAATATTGAATTTAACAATTAAAAAGAGAATTCCCTTCCCATTATTCTATATTTGATAGTCCCCTTTATAAACAAATTAAGGTCAGGCTCATCATTAAATTTAAAGGTTGTATAAAACTCTCGTGTTAGTTTAAAAGAAGTAGGTAATTGCATGTTGACATAGGTATGCAGCCTATTTGATTTACCAAAGATTCAATTTCTTCTTTGATATTTAATTCTTCTAAGGTATGAATATGAGTATACTTATAAGCATAGATTTTTTGTTCACAAAGTTCTTCATACCTTTTATTTATTCTGTTCATTTTGGAAGGTGTTAAAACTTCTAATTTTTGGCCTTCACCTATTTACCAATTATAGTTTCTTCCCCTTTTGCATTATAGATACTAATGAGGGACCTTCTTGTCGTTGTTTTGGTTGGGGAGAATCATTTGGTGAACGGGTTAGAAGATGCTTTGTATGTGGGTTTTGGTTAGCAGCTTATGCTAGTGGCACCTACATTTTTGGGTAGGTAGATTCCTGGGGTGGCTCTCCATAAATTGTGAACTAATCTTTTAACATGTGCTTAGTTCTTCCTATGATTGTTCTAGCTTAAATTGAAGATGCCATGATTGATAGATATTAATAAAGAAAAAGGTTTTTGTTGCCATTGATTTGGGCATGACTAATTGTGGAAGATGATCCCTATGTATCCTTGTGCTTATGGGTAATTGGATGCCTCTAGTTAATGTTGCTAGAAGATGGTGCTTTAGTTTTGATGATTCTTGGGTGTTGTTGAGGTTGGTATATATTGGGTATGCGATACACTGAAGCAATGTAGTATTAGGGTTTCATATGTCGGACATAGTTGTGTCCCTCAGATTACCTTAATGATTATACAAACACATGATTGCAAAGACATACATAATCTTAGGGATGTAGGCATGTATAAGTTTATAGGTTCGTTTCCTTTTGCAGATCAACTCCTCTATCTCCATACATTTATGGATAGTTACATGGTCTAAAGGACACAAGCTTGTCCAGTTCCTACATGGTCATGTATAATTCTATACAGGCATGTATAATTCCACACAAGCATATCATATTAAAACAATATCATGTGATTTTCCATACATTTACAGATAGTTACACTATCCCTTTCATATGGTCATGTTTAGGTTGACACGGGCATTCCCTTTTTCACACAATCGTGTCCTTTAAAACATCTTGAATCCCTCAATTTCCTTTTTTGGTTCCATCCAATTTTTTCCCCTTTTAGTCCTAAAGGGAAGTCAAACATAAACAAAATTTGAAATAAAAGTCCAAAATGTGACTAAATAAAAATAAAAGATAAACTTGGGGTGCCTTCTAATAACACTTTTGCTTAATGTCGTTAGCTCAATGGTGTTGTTGTTCATTCTTTAAAATAAATCTGATATTTTAAATCCATTTCCTCCATTATTATAATGTTTGCATTATGATAGTATGGTTTCAGTTAATGGTCATTATCCTTAAAAACTTTATAGGAAGACATGTTTTGTATTTGAACTACATGTTGTGAAAATACATAGTTATTATAAAGGGTCCAATCCATGGAGACCATAAATTACCTAGAAAGAGCCAAATCTTTGAATGATAAAGCAGAACTTTTTGAGCAACGAAAAATTTCTTCCCAAGCAATGAATTTATCATATGAAGCTTTCAGTCGCTCTTTATAAATTCTTGCATTTTCATAAGACTCTTTACAAATCTCCTCAAGTTCCTAAAGTTGCAATTTTCTATGATTGCCACTTTCATCAAAACTCATATGCCATTGTTTAATAGCCTAAAATGCTTTGCGTTCCAATTCAACATAGGGATGACAAGCCTTTCCATGTACTAACTTATAGGGTGACATACTAATTGGTGTCTTATAAGTTGTTCGATAAGTTCAAAGTGCATCTTCAGGCCACAAGCTCTAATCTTCTTCTCTTTGGTCTAACCCTTTCTTTATGATTGATTTGATTTCTCTGTTTGGAATTATGGCTTTTCCACTTGTTTGTGGATGGTATGATGTACCAAACTTATGAGTCCATACCTATTTCTTTAAAACAAGCTCCACAATTTGGTTGCAAAAATGTTACCTTAATCAATAATTAAAGCTTATAGAATACTAAACCTACACAAATATTAGATCGAAGAAAACATGCAACTGCTTTGGAATAATCTTTTTAGGTGGCTTTTTCTTCCAACCATTTCACCACATAATTGAAAGCTAATAAAATGTAAACAAATTTAGAAAGAGAGGAAAAAGGACTTATGAAATCAATGCACCAAATGTAGAAATTTTCACAAACAAAAAGCGGAATTTATGGCATCTCATTCCTTTAAGTGATACTTACCTATTCTTTGACTTCACTTAACATGTGTTTAATTGTTCATATATTTAATTATTTATACTTAGCGATTATTAACATGAAAATTCTTAAGATACTCATTTTAATTCATATATGATTTTAGTTATAATTTGGAAGCAAAGAAATTAAAGTGAGTCGAAAGCATAATATGTGGGTCATTTTTTGAAGATTTATTTTTGCTTGTCTTCACGGAGCAAAACGTGAAAAGCAATGAAGAGTGGGCTTCCTTTGACAAGTGTCCCATTAACTTCACAAGAAAAGACCAAAAAAAAACCTTTAAAGAGCTTGCAAAAACGACATGGAGGATGAAAGTTTTAAAATAGAAGAACAAAAGCAAAATGGGAAAATCAGTAGAGCGGAACACATGCTGTGCATTTTATTCAAAACGCACAGTAAAAGGAGAAAAACGTGGAGTGACCCAGTGGCAGAAGGATTTAAGGAGTAGCAAACTTAAATTGTCCAATCGATATACAGTGCAACAGCTAGGGGAGTGAGGTGTGAAAGCAGCAATGGCACATGCGCAGATGTGCTGCAGCTAGTGCAGCTTGCTGGCGTGGCTGCGTGGAACGCTACAGGGACGCAACATCAGACGCTACAGGAATAAGGCGGCATTGCAGGGTGAAGCAGACGAGGAGCACGCAGATAGGAGTCCAGTGAGCAGTAGCATGGTCCGTTAAATCTTAATTGTCAAATCAAGTAATAGTGAGGTGCTACAGTAGAGGGTTGCACAAGAGGCAAATCCAAAGGGTTTTTTGGCTAGGGATTGGAATGGGGGATGAACCATTTTTTCAGGAAAGACTCATAAAGGGCTAGGCATCCCGACACCGGTTCGGAGGTGATATCGATGCCAATGACTTGGGTTAAGTATTTTTTATTATTTTGTTGTTTCTTTCTCTTATTAGGAATTGATTGTGTTATCCTATGTTAATTGATTTGGGTTTTGTGTATGG
>JAOQMP010000209.1:14439935-14459511 GCA_027563575.1 Erythroxylum pedicellare
GTGGACTGATGATTCACTAGAGATGACCAATAAAAAATTGACATATGTGTGATGAGTCATTAGGGATGACAAATAGGAAGGTGACAATGTTTAATCCATCAAATGAGTATACGAAACAAAACATAAGACATTTTGCTTCAATTTCTGAGAATGTCATGAGAGTGGCATTAAAGAGCCCAAAAACTAAAAGAAAATAAGAGAGAAGCAAGGGTGGGTTTTGGCCATTGATGAGAGAAAGGAAGGAAGAGAGGAAAAAAAAAAGAAGAGAGAAAGGAGAAGAGAGAGCTACAGTTAGGCCATGGAGAAATGATCCAAGGAGTTTTTCTTGCTCTTCCACCTCCAATAACGCTTCTAATAAGATTTCATAGCTATCCAAGTGAAGAGGAAGAAGAAAATGGGCAGGTAAGCATACTAATTTTGCTGAAAATTTGGATTTGTTGGGTTACAGGTTAGATTTGGTTTTGATGGTGTAAATTGTGCCCGTTTGATGAGATATCAAGTTTTTATTGCATTGGAAGCAATTGGGGGAAGAAAATCACGTGAATCTAGTATATGGAACCTTGGTCACACTTAGTCAAAGGTGAGATATATTACCAAAAGTGTTTTATGTTTTTATTTGATGATTTAAGATTAATGAATGGCATTAGGAAGTTAGTTTAATGATGAAAAATGAAAGAAAAACCATGGAAATGATTGGATGAGTTTTTGGCTATGACTTGTTAATGTGATATGATCCAAACTCTTATTATAATGTTTTATGATGTTTATAGCATGATTTTGATGCTAATAAATTAAAGAAATGAAAAGGAATTAATTAGGATTTTGTTTTGGTTGAAATTCGGGCTAGAGTGCTTGATTTTGTAAAAGATTTGTTAACAAAATTTTAGGGCTTAAATGTGTATATTAAATGTCATAGAAGTGAATTTGGATTGGTTTTAAGTGTTAGAATCAAATGGAATTGAATTGGAAAAGTGTTACGTTTATCCTTAAAGGCATTTTTTGTATAAAAGCATGGTTATGACGTAATGACCATGTGACTGTGATTAAGGATGGTCATTAAGTGTATTTGTAGTATTAGAATTATTAAATGATGTGTTATGTTATTATTTAGAGAAAAATTAGTAAATGGAGCATGCATATGGAAAGTAATGAAATTGACATGGTTTATAGCATATTTGATTGGAAAAGGTGTTAACGAGTTGAATGTATTCGTATTAGGTTTTCATATCAGAAAACGAAACCAACTAAAGGATTTCGAAGTGTTGAAAAGGCTATCAAGTTGTGAGTGTATTTTAACTGTTTTATATGACTTAATTCTTTAAAAAAGAATTGATGACATGTGAGTGTTCTTTAAACTGATTTTATACATAAGGTTTCTATTTATAGAGATTAGCAAGTTGTAAATGTATTTTAAACTTTGTTTATGCAAATGGTTTTCATTTGATCATGAAATGAATATTTATGCTGATTTTTATGCAAATGATATTTTACAAGTGAAGATTACTAGCATAAGTGTATGCTATGGCAATATATGCGTTTGAATTTGAAAGTTAAATTTGATATGATTAGGAGTTACAATGAAATAATTCAATTATGAATCCTTCCATACTTGATTTTGAAAATAAGATGAGTCGTAAATGTAAGAGTTGCTTTACCTATGGTAGACCACTAGGCTTTATACATGTTATTATACCAGTATATTTATGGCAGTTAACTTATTACGGGTAAGCGATGTAGAACCAGCTCCGCGACTTGTTACAGGTAAGTGATGCAGAACCAGCTCCATAACTACTAGCCTATAGCAGTTAACCTATTGCAGGTACACGATGTAGAACCAACTCTGTAATAAATGGTTAACCTGTTGCAGGTAAGTGATGCAGAACCAGCTTTATGACTTTAGGCCTAGTGTACTATATGGTAAAGAAACTAGTGGTGAGCTATGTTAAGTAAAAAAGTCATGTAATAATATTGCCACCACTGTTTATTATTTTAAAAAAAGAAAAAGCAAAATGGAAATTTTGATATTGTAAGTTTAATGTTAAAAAGCATTTTGGAATAGTATTTTAGAAATTTTGAAATTGGGTTTTATGAAATGTTATGTTATTACCAGATTTGATGATGCACGAATAAATTGTCGTGACAAATGTTTTACTATAAGCTTTATGATTATATGAGAATACTGCAATTATGTTGTTATGAAAAGTTCATTTTTTGTGTAAACTGATTAATTCACTGAGCTCGTTTAACTCAACCTTATTTTTATATTTTTAAAATAACCATGCCAGGTATCCATACAAATGCTGCAATAATTGGGACTCCGTCATAGGATTAGTTGTATCTCGGGTGCTACTGTGCTTGTGTCATTTTGATATGTACATTTGTGTAAAGAATGGATGTTTATAAAGGATTTTAAATGAAATGCATGTTTTTAGCTTTTTTAAGTTTATTGTAGTGATTGTTGAGAATTATTTGTTTGGGGTTGCTTGTGAGTGGACTTGAAATCCAAAATTTGTAACTTGAGAAATTTGTGTGAATATAGGAGTGTTTTGAAATATTACAGAGATTTTGAAAATTTGGGAATGTCAAAGTGTAGTCATTGTGTTGCCGAAATTTCTAAAAAAACGATTCTAAAAAAAATTTCCAACATTTTCTACACTTTCAACTTTTAGAGTATAAAAGGTTTTTAAATGTTAAACGACTTGGCTTTACAGGAACCCTTTGGTTGATTTAGATATCGATTGGAGGGCTACTGTAAGATCACCAGAAGGGCTTCATTCAAGTTCTGGAATGGGAACTCCAAGTTGCCTTTCAGGTGGTATTAGAGCCTGTTTTAAAATATGGTTGTCTCTACATGTGATTTGATTTCATAATGTGATTTTACATGGTTTTTGTGAGCTGAGCAACCTATAATGTTTTGTTATTTTTCATGCATTTCATTTTAAAACAAAACTTTTAGTGTTATACATTTTATCTTTGAATTCACAACATTATGCATCGATGAAACTTTAGGGGTCCTAAAACCACACGATAGGCTCTAGCAGTTGAAGTACTTTAAGCTCAAGAGGCCGAGCATAGGGATGTGATAGCGCGTCGTAACATTAGTCAAAATAAACTACACTACGACTATAACAGTAGTGAGTCTAGGTCGATCCCACATAAGGATAGCAGTGGGTTTTCAACCCGATTAATATCTGCACTACCCAACCCAAAAAAAATAGACATGGAGGTTAAAAAATAGATTTTAAATAGATGCTGAAAAATTTATGTGGATTTGAATTTGGATATGGGTCTAGTGATAACCCGAACCGATGGATACTCATATCCTACCAGTTTTTTATTAACTCTATTTTTTCTTTTTTCTTTAATATTTATGGTTAAATATAATAAAATACTAATTTTTTTAGAAGAAACATCTTTAAAATCCCCACTTTACTCTTCAGTCCTCACCTTTTTCATCATATTTTTATTTTCTTATAGGATGATAATAATGCA
The DNA here is from genome assembly GCA_027563575.1 of Erythroxylum pedicellare. Lineage (NCBI taxonomy): Eukaryota > Viridiplantae > Streptophyta > Magnoliopsida > Malpighiales > Erythroxylaceae > Erythroxylum > Erythroxylum pedicellare. Next base: position 14,443,428 of record JAOQMP010000209.1, read on the forward strand.
AATGATATGAAGATTGAGTTTTGAATGTTGTGGAGTTCACGCCAAGATAATTTGAAACTTTGGATATTTCAGTCTATGTTCCAGTTCTTGATTGTGAAAAATATATGTTGTCTTTGCACTAGACATTATGATTTTTATTATTCCAACTTTATGGTTTCTTAAGACATACAAATCAAAATGTTGACTTATTATTATTAAACTAATTTTGATTTGGAGCGTTCGTAAAAATCTGTTCTTTATATTTTCTATTTAGAAGTTATATTTTTATGTGCCATACAACCCAATGGATATCCAAAAACCTTAACAATCCAATGGATTTGGATGTAGGTAGTAAATCGTAAAAACCTGAACCCTACCCATTGCCATCCCTAATCTCACAGAAAGTGTGTGTAAAGTTGTTAAAATGAAATTAATCATTGTTTAGGGGGGTTTGTTTTTAAAAATAAGAAAATAAAATAAAGCTAAATTAACTAACAAAAGTAATTTAAAGAAACATGTAAAAAAATTAGATATGTCAATGGGTCAGGCTAGGTCGTGGCCGCTCCTTGCCCAATATGGCCCAACCCCTGGCTACAGTGACCCATAGTCGGATAGACCAGGATAGGTTGACTCATGGCCCGGTCATAATTTTTTAAAAAGAAAAACATCATAAACAACGTCGTTTTTGAAGTAACGATTGGGCAACAGGCTGACTGGGCCTACCCCTGGGCTCGTGGCCCAGTCAACTCAGGCCAACATAAGGCTGAATCGGGTGAGTTGGGCCCTTTTTGACATCCTTATAAAAATGAAAAAAGCGAGAAATTTGATAAGGACCCGATTCTTTGATTCAATCTCGGCCTACACCTTAATTAAACATATTTCAATGATTTATTGTTCTCAAACCTCTCTTATAAACCATTAATCGTGGGTTAATAATTAACCCAAGTTTTCCTTTAGGAAGTGTTTAATCAAGATACAACTGCCAATTAAACTTAACCACCGAATAACCTAGGATACGATCTCTAGATTTAATTAGGCAATAGCATTACGAATTAGGAAAACCGATTAATCAAGGCAACAACCACATATGATGTGTCATTTAACCTAGGTTATGTTATATTTAATGATTAAGAATCATTACTCGCTATATATGAATTTCAAATATAATAATTATGAATTATATCAAAATTCTATTGATGAGTTTGTAAAAAAACGATCCAGTGAATGCATTAAAATCAATTTTCACAATACCTAAATCCATACACATTAGATAAGATAAACAATTTCTAAAGATAGAAAGAAATAATGAAAACCATAAAGGAAATAATAAAAACAATAAAGGAATGTTTAATTGGGTTGTCGACATCGATGTCTCCACCGAACGGGCATTGAGAAGCTACCCCTCCATAGTTTTCTCACGGTTGAGATCTTTGCCCCTTCTCTTCACGCTCTCCCAAAGCTCATGAAGAGAAATTTGGGTCAGCCCCTAAAATATTCCCCCAGCCAAAGACGACTCTTTGTTCTCTCACAATTGTTCTTTTTTAAAAAAAAACCTACACTGGAAAACCCTTATTTCTGCCTAATTTTTATTCTTTTGGTCAACGATTGCATTTTTCCTTTTGATATATGTCTTTGTTTCATGCACAATGTCTAAATGAAATGTAGACATTGTCTATGTTTATGCAAACAACATTGTTTGTGTTAAACGTGTGCTGCCCTTGCTTTCCAGCTACTACGTTTTTTGTCCTGTAGCATTTCACTCCTACCTTTATTGTGTTTTGCTATTCTTTTCTTCTCCTACTGTGTTGTGTTTTGGCCTTGGCGTGCTTCCTACCTATTACGTTGCTGGTTGCTGCATTTTGCTTTCCATGAAATACACGTTGGTTTCATAAAACACCCGATGTTTGCTTCCATTTAACTCTATGTGATGCTGCATTTTCTTCATCTTATATTGTCATTTTGCTCCTTTTCTAGCTGCTTGGTTGTCTTCTTTCAGACTGAATTTGTTTTCTTCTTGCTCTAATTTTATTCTTCTTACTCTATGAAGACAAATGAATATTAATCTTCAAAAAATGGCCCAAATATTGTGCTTTGGGCTTACTTTAACTTCTTTGCTTCCGAATTGTGCCTGAAATTACATATGAGTCAATGTGAGTATCTTAAGCAATTTTATCATTAATAGCTAAATGTTATGAAATAATTAGACAATCAATTAAGCATATGTCAATTTCCTCTACACTTAGCTTTTGACCGTCCTCAGGCAAAACATCTAAATTAAGATCATAGACCCAAAACATTTCTTAAATTCCCAGATGTTCCAAGAATATATAATCATAAAAAGATGAATGACTTTCAAAAATCATAAAAGAACTTAACATTTTAAGCTTTTACTCATAATAAATTAATATTCAATACCTTTAAAAACTGAGCAATCTAATGGTAGACTTGGAAATTTTGTTTTTAAATAAGATATATTCACAGATACAATTAATACCATTTATGATCATGCCATCCATAACTTTGCATATCATTTCATTTCTCCACCAAAAAAATTCACATGCAAAATCATGAATCAAAGGACTTTTTAGGTTGTAATGTGGGCATGGGTTAAGGTGAGATGTATTTGGGTGTAGTAGCATGAAAGTCATCAAAGTGAATGAAACAAAAGTAATACTCAATGAAATATCAAATGCAAAAACCAACATTCCCTCACAATTGTTTACATTAACTATGATGAATGTAAAAATGATGTTTCACAACTCAAAGTCAAGCTCTCACACACAAACCACATGAAGCATAACTAATCAAAAGGGATTACTCATAAGGATTGATGATAATAATGCATTGAATACAATGAATGAACCTTCTAAGATAACATCTACCTCGTATCCAACATACTCAAATAACCCATTCAATACAACTTTAGGAGGATACATTAATCATAAACAACTTTTTAACACATATGCACTTCCTCCTTGGTACATTTATTTAAACATTTTTTTCTTATTTTTCTTTTCCTTTCTTTCTTTCTTTTTCTTTTCTCTCTTTTTTTTCTCTTATGAAAATTAAAGGAAACTAGATCAACATGGGAATTTAAATGATATGACATAAGATAACATCCCTACATTATAACCAACCCACACATATGTACACCCCCACACTTACACTTTTGTATATCCACAAACCTAACAATCAATAAATGTTCCACTAGCTTTAAGGCTTGGGAAGGACATTTGGTTAGGATGCATGTAATGTGGTTAATACATAAAGAAAGGCAAATAAAGCTTAAGGGAGCTTAACAAAAGAGAAATCATGCCAATAGGGTAGGCTATTTGGCTAATGTAGTTTGGAAAAGCAAAGAATGCCTAATCATTTCCATGTTAATGCATATGATAAAAATTTGGCCTCGAATAGAAAATCAAGGAAAAGTTAGGATGTACATGTCATGAAGGTCACACATTATCAAAGGACAATGAGATTTATATGTATGTGTCAATCTATTAAGGCTCAAAATCTCACTAGCTTTGTCTACCACTAGTCACTACTCTTTTAAAGATAATGTACATTGACTAATCACAAAAATAAAAATACATGCTTAAGTTGTTGTGAAATTCTCTAGTCAATTCATCCTCTACTCTTAACTATATAGTCCTAGAAGCAATAGAAAATGAGAAAATTTTTTTTGTTTGTCTGCTTTATTCTTTCTCTCATTTTGATTAAAAACTTAAAAAAGTAAGAAACAAACAAATAAAAATACACGTGCATAAAAAAAGAAATGTGAAAATTTAAAGAAAAGAAATTTACTTCCATTGGGTTGCCTCCCAAGAAGCACCTTTATTTAGTGTAGCTGGCTCGACTCCTTCTCCTCACTTGACAAAATTATGTTCTTTTGGTGGCAAATACGGTTCCTCCACATAAGGTTCTTTTGGATAGGGCCTTAGTTAATAATCATTCTCATTCAGCGTCGTCCCTATCTTCAGACTCTTAATCTCTACTGATTCTATACAGCCTGGAAAGATCTCAAATGTCTCTTGACCTTTTTCTTCCTCTTTTAATTCCTCCAACCTGCTAGGTAAAAGCAAAGAGTCATTCTCAACAACAAAATGGAACTCAATATTTACCTCTGAGCTAAAAGATATATCTTTTCCTTCCTTAAGCTCCTCCTCAACTTCTTCCACACAAGCAATTCCTTGAGCATTGCTCTCAAAATTCTTAAGTTCTTCATCACTTTGTAAAGCCTTTGTGATAAGGTCCCTTGGGTACACAACAAGTTGATATGATTGCTTCCCTTCGATTTGTGATTCTAGGGAGTCTATTCCCGCTGCCATCTCACTCGTTTGGCTTGCCATATTGTGAAGTCTATACGTTATATCCTAACGAAGTTGTTGTATACCCTATTGAAGCTGCTACTATATATCCTGTTGTAACTACTGTTGTACATCCTACTGGAATTGTAAAGTATTAGGAACCATAATATTAATCAATTCTTCCAGAGGTGTACCTGAATCGTGATAAGAAACTTCTAGTTTGTACGAGAATTGTTGTGCATGCTTCAAACTATCATGGAAGTAATTCTGTTGATCATCCCATCAATAACTAAAGTTAGGTTGATCAGTCTAACCTTGGTTATAGGATTGAGAATAATAGTTGAAAGAAATTAGTTCTATCCATGTCAATTTTTTTATAATCACAAACACAAAAAATGAAAAGATCACGAAATAACTGAAAAGAAACTAATGACAAACAAATATATACAAAACATTAAGTAAAATAACAAACAAAAATTAAAACACCGCACTCCCCGATAACGGTGCCAAAATTGACAGCTCATCATAACGCTAGTAAAAATAAATTAGATTAATACTATAGCAGTGGTGAGTCTAGGTCGATCCCACAAAGAGTGTGTGTAAAGTTGTTGAAATGAAATTAATTAATGTTTACGTTTGGGGGGTTTCTTGTTTTAAAAATAAGAAAATAAAATAAGGTTAGACTAACCAACAAAAGCAATTTAAAAAAATATGTAAAAAATGATAAAAGCAAGGAATTCGGTAGGGACCCAGTTCTTTGGTTCAATCTCAGCCTATACCATAATTAAACATATTTCAATGATTTCTTGTTCTAAAACCTCTCTTAGAAACTATTAATTGTGGGTTAATAATTAACCTGAGTTTTCTCTTAGGTAGTGTTTAATCAAGATATGATCATTAATTAAACCTAACTGCCCAATAAAATAGGATATGATCTTTAGATTTAATTAGGTAGTAGCATTATAAATTAGGAAAACTGATTAATTAAGGTAAAACCACATATGATTCTTCGTTTAACCTAGGTTATGTTATCCCTAATGATTACTAATCATTAGTTGCTGCACATGAATTTCAAATATAACAATTATGGATTATATCGAAAAGCAGTGGGTTTATAAATAAATGATCCAATAAATGCATTAAAATCATTTTTTCACAATACCCAAGTCTATACACATCAGATAACATAAACAATTTCTAAAGAGAGAAATAAATAAAAAAAGTAAAGGAATGCTTAATTAGGTTATCGATGTCGCCTCCGAACGGGTGTCGAGAAGCTACCCTTCCATGGTTCTCTCACGGTTGAGAGCTTTGCCCCCTCTCTTCATGCTCTCCCGAAGCTCCTGAAGAGAAATTTAGCCCAGTCCCAAAATGTTCTCCCAGTCGAAGACCCCCTTTGTTCTCTTGCTATTGTTCTTTTTTTCTTTAAACCTACATTGGCCCTCATTTCTGCCTGTATTTGATGCTTATGGCCAACGATTGCATTTTGCCTTTGGATATATGTCTTCGTTTCATGCACAACATGTACATGAAACGCAGAGGTTGTTTGCATTAAGCACAAACATTATTTACATTAAACGTGTGTTGCCCTTGCTTCCCAGCTACTACGTCATTTCTCCTGTGGTGTTTCGCTCTTGCCTCTGCTGTGTTTTGCTATTCTTTTCTTCTCTTACTAAATTGCGTTTTGGCCTTGGCGTGCTTCCTATCTACTGTGTTGCTGGTTGATATATTTTGCTTTATATGACATGAAAAGCCTAACATCTGCTACTGTTTAACTCTATGTGATGCTGAGTTTTCTACATCTTGCGTTGTCATTTTACTCCTTGGTTGTTTTCTTTGAGGCTGAATTTGTTTTCTTCTTACTCTAATTTTATTCTTCTTACTATATGGAGACAAATGAATATTAATCTTTGAAAAATGACCCAAATATTATGCTTTCGACTCACTTTAACTTCTTTGCTTCTGAATTGTGTCTAAAATCACATATGAGTCAAGTTGAGTATCTTAAGCAATTTCATGTCATTAATCACTAAATTTTATGAAATAATTATACAATCAATTAAGCACATGTTAGGATGGTTTAATAAATGTTTTTCTTTATAAATCAACCTTGTTCAGAACAGTTAAGACTGGCAAAACCATCGTTGGAATTTTGTTTTTACCTTAAGTGAACATACAGATACAGGAAGTGGTGATGCGCCAACTATAGGAGGCCCTAGTAATGTCAGGGAGTTTAATCAAGTGTATTTGTAAGTTAAGCGCAAAACCATCTAATAGGAGTATAGGCCCCGAAAATGCCTTAATTGGTTGGATTGGGATAAGAATAATAAATTTAAATGGATTGGCGACAAAAGGATGAGACGATGAATATCATGTAATCAGAGGTCAGTTAGACCACCTATAGTGTCCAAAGACCCGAAAACACTAGGAGCTCAGTATTAAGGTGTAGCTAATGTGGAAGGAAACCACCTGCATAGGCTGGGGTAAATGTTGAGGACACATTTGGTATGATGATAGGTACAATTATAGTTTTGGTAGTGATGACTATATTTTATATCGACCCTAATAGCGTGTCGTAATGCTAGTCAAAATAAACTAGACTACTACTATAGAAGTGGTAAGTCTAGGATGGTCCCACAGAAAGTGTTTAATTAGGTTTTGTTATGAAATTAATCAACGTTTAGGTTTTGGAGGGGGTTTGGTTTTAAAAATAAGAACATAAAATAAAGCTAAACTAACTAACAAAAACAATTTGAAGAAAACATGTGAAAAATTGATAAAAGTGGAGAAGTTTGAAAGGACTTGGTTCTTTAGTTCAATCTTGGCCTACACCCTAATTAAACATATTTCAATGATTTTTCATTCTCAAACCTCTCCTAGCAATTATTAATCGTGGGTTAATAATTAACCTGAGTTTTCCCTTTTGTAGTGTTTAACCAAAATATGATCGTTAATTAAACTTAAACACCGAATAACCTAGGATGCGATATATAGATTCAATTAGGTAGTAGCATTATGAATTAGGAAAACTGATTAATCAAGGAATTAACCACATACGATGCGTCATTTAACCTAGGTTATGCTATCCCTAACAATTACGAACCATTAGTTGCTACAAATAAATTTCAACATAACAATTACGAATTATATTAAATATTCTAACAATGGGTTTCTAATAAAATGATCTAATGAACATATGAAAAACATGTCTTCATAATACCCAATGATTTCATACACAAATAATCAGATTATAACGATAAAATGATCATTCATACACAAAACCCAAATCCATACGTATAGGATAACACAATCAATTTCTAAAGAGAAAGAAAATAGCAAATATAAGGAGAAATACACTTAATGAAGTCATCGGCATCGACGTTGCCTCTAAACTAACGTCGAGAACTCTCCATAGGTCTCTCAAGGTTGATAGCTTGCTCCCAAAAATAATGCTTCAGCCCCCAAAGAATGTCCTAGCTAAAGACCCCTCGCTCCTCTTCTCTCGCTCTCCCTTCTATTTTGATTTAAAAGCTATGCATAAAACCCTCGTTTCTTCTTTCTCTGTTACATCTGCATTTTGCTCCTTCCTAGTTGCGCTGCATTTTGGTCTTCAACGCCTCTTAGTTGTGCGTCTGCGTTCAATACCTATGTTTGCATGAAATGCAGACAAACGCAAACTTTGTTTGTATTTTATCTTTTTTCCACTGTGCATTTTTTTTCCTACCCACGATAGCATTTCATCTCTCCTAGTAGCTAGCGTTTTGCTCTCACGTTGTCCTCCTTTGCTACATTGCCATTTCCTTCCTAGCTGCTAATGTTTTGGTCATCTTCTACTTCCATTTTATTGCTCTTTGTCCACTTATTATAGCAGTTTTGGTCTCCTTTGCTTCATGCATGGATCTTCAGTGTTAGCATGAATTATGATGCCATTAAATTCACATACAACTTGCATGGTCCATGCACAATAGTTGTGAGCTATGTTGCTTCATCATCTTAATTTTCTTGTTTGTACTTGATCCAATATTTCTCATTTTTGCTCCATGAAGACAAAGGATTATGATTCTTGAAAAAATGACCCAAATATCGTGCTTTCAATTCACTTTAACTTCTTTGTTTCTGAATTATGCCTAAATCACATATGAGTCAAAGTGAGTATCTTAAGCATTTTTATAGCAATAATCACTAAATGTTATGGAATAAATTCATAATCAATTAAACACATATCAGACCCCAAAACTATGCACTCATATGTGCTAGAAGATTATGTTAGCTAGATTAGTATGACGTTGGACATTTTAAAGTGTCATTTGATAATGACTACTTTAATTAAAGCTATACCAGCAGCAATGAACATTCATAGAGGTAGATACATAGTAGTTTCAAATTAGAAGCTCTCTAATGAGTTAATCTTATTAGATATCCATGACTATGAAGTCACACTAGGAAGGAAATTGACTAATAGTCATTCTATCAATGTGGATTACTTTAAAAGGAAGTTAGGATTGGTACACTAGGGAAGTTAGATATAGTATCCAGTTGAAAATGTAAAATGCTCCCATTTTTTAGCATATTAGTCATATTAGCTAGAAAAGTAATAAGAATTTAGTATACAAGTTACTTAGTTTTTATGAATCAATAATTAAAAAAGTTTATTTGTTTATTTAGCATTTTAATACTAGAAAATTAATTTATGAATATATTTAAAGGATGAAATAACTTATTACGGTTGAATTCATTGAGGATTAATTATTCATACGAGTAATTGGCGACTGAGTTTTGATATATTTAAATGTTATGATCTTATAGAGTGGTTGATTAGAACAAACATCAATCTTAGCATAAATTTTGTTTTTAAGGTCAAGTCTATTTTGATTATACGGTGGTTTATGGATTCGTACCAAGTAATGTTATGGATGACATTATGATGGAATCTTTAATCAATACTGATGATTGAACAATATTTTTAGATCAATGATTAGTTTGATGTAAGCTTCCAATTATGCATATATTAATGTATTGATTATAAGTATTAAACATTCATTATTTTTAGTTTCTTTTGATGTAAATCAATTATTTCATTTCTTGTATATCAGGATTGTGAAAATGGTCGTAAAATTTTCAATGAAATGTTAGTGATAAGTTTTAATCCATAATGGAGAATTTTCATTAGAATTTAAAGCTATTATTTTATTGATAATTATATTTGGTGATCAGGAGAATGATAAAAATTAGCATGTGACATTTGAACAAGTCTAGTATAGAGATTTTAGATGATTAAAATTCCCATATTGAGTTTTGAGGTACCTAAAATCGCTAAGTATTTTTATAGTAATAGAAATGGACAAATAAAGATATTATTCCTGAACATCATAGTTGCACGGTGGAAGTATAAGGTATATTCCTTGTTTGAAAAGATTAAGGTTGATAAGCTCAAAATTGCGTTATGAGATAGTAAAATTTGAACTTTGAGGAAATTGAATGGTTTTGATGTGAATAAGATATTATGTTAGTTTCTTATGATATGATCTTAATAATTGATTTGCTTCTAAAGAATATGATAGGAAATGAAAAAGGTTCAATAAATAGTTCACTAGTGGTTATAGATTTAAAATTCAAAAGTTAAGGAGTCTATATATGAGGCATAAGATTTACAAAAAAAATATTATTGAGTTTTGTTTATAATTAGATACAAAGAGAAAGGAAATTTTTATTATTAAGAAGTATACAAGAACAATTGTTTTGTGGAGAATCCCAATCAAGGTTTCATTAATAGTAATCTACGTAAATGTGAATCTTGATAGTGTTAAATGGATGGTTTGATGTATGGTTAAGTTAGCAAAGTTGCGAATAAACTTATTATTAGTGAGAAAGCGAAAGCAATGATTTAGAAAAAGGAACATCATGTGAATATAAGTTGCAAATTCTAAGAACATTTTATTGAGAGGTAATGTTACATTAATGCTAGGTCAGGAATTGTGTGTACTAGTCATGGTTGAACTTAAGAAAGAAATTCTAGATTAAATCACTCTCCAATGGATTCTATGCATTTGAGGAACACAAAGAGGCATCATAACTTGAAATGCATTGTGATCAATAAAGTATGAAAAGGGTGATAGCAAAGTATATGTTCAAATGCTTGTGAAATCAACAAGTCAAGGCTGAGAGACAAAGAACCAATAAAAATTGCTTAACCACTCCCTATTCAAGAATGGAAATGGAAGCATATTATGAAAGATTTCATGGTAGTAATTTCATAGAATCTAACCAGATATGATAGTATATGGGAGTTAAAGGATCAAATTAAAAAAAAAACTGCCCATTTCCTAACCATCTAAGGTAAGTATTCTCTTGATAGATTAATCAAGCTCTAAGTGATTGAAAGTATATAGTTATGTAGAATGCTGGTATATGAGGATAAGATAGATAAAAGAAAATTAGTTGGGCTGAACTAATTTAGATAACCACAAATAAGATCAAAAATATGTGGGGCAAAGTGATAGTACCTAAAGTCGACAGTAGATCTAGGTGTGGAAATTAAGGAAGAATTTGGAGTTTAAAGTTGAAAAATCAAAGAATTTTTGCGAATATCATCATGGAAAGGAATAGTTTGTTTTAGAAAATATGATAAGATAAGCCCACAATATGTTGTCCCTATGAAGTGATTAACATAGTGGAAGCACGAAGAATGGATTCGAAGTTAATATCTATAATTTTGAGATGACTAAGTTTGTTTAAAATTTCGAGGACAAAATTTTTATAAGGAGGGGAGAAATTGTAATATCCTAGTTTGATTATTGTATTGTGTAATGTGTTGTATATGTATTTTGTAGAGTATGCTCTACTTATAGTATACTAGAGTAATTTAAGCATTTAAATGTATTATTGAGATTATAATAGAGATGACGAATAAACCAGATATGGTTCTAGACTCGATCGAAAATTTCTCGAAAAATTTTTAAAAACTCCAAAAATCAACGAAATGAGTCCAAACAAGCTTTAAAAGCCTCGATATGTGCTTTAGAGATTTAGGTGACACTTTTGAATGGAATCTCGACGATTCTAGTGACATTCAGTGATTTCCGAATTTTGTCTAAAAATTCTTCTATGCAACCAAAAAAGTTACCGAATAATTTCAAAATATGATCAAAAGCTCCAAAATTAAGATTGGAGTCTTTAGGAACTAAAATGGGTCAAAACGAAGGTTGTTTGAATAGAATTCGGGTAATCCAAAATTATTAGACTAAAATGTCCTTTTTGGAAAATAATGGTTATTGATGATTTTAAACCTATTCGATATTTTTAAAAGCATCCAATCAATAATTATTGACCCTAATTAAATTATTTCATGATCAATTTGATGATAAGATGATTTGTGAAATATTTTCGACATTTAATTCAGTTGGTGAATTAAATGCATTAAAGGACAATTTGGTCTTTTTGTACTCATTAAAGGCAAATTGGTTTTTTAAATGATGTTATTGGATTGATGAGTCATTAGAGATGACCATTAAGAAAATGACATATGTGTGATGAGTCATTAGTGATGACAAATAGGAAGGTGACATGTGTAATCCATTAAATGAGTATAAAAAACAAAAGTTAAGACATTTTGCTTCATTTTGTGAGATTGTTATTAGAGTGGCATTAAAGAGCCCAAAAACTAAAAGAAAATAAGAGAGAAGCAAGAGTGGGTTTCAGCCATTGATGAGAGAAAGAAAGGGAGAGAGGAAAACAAAAAGAGAAAAGAGAAGAAAGAGATACAACTAAGCCATAAAGAAATGATCCAAGGAAATTTTCATGCTCTTCCATCTCCACTAAAGCTTCTAACAAGATTTCGTAGCTATCCAAGTGAAGAGGAAGAAGAAAATGGGTAGGTAAGGTTATTAATTTTGTTGAAAAATTGGATATGTTAGGTTTTGATGGTGTAAATTGCACCTTTTTGATGAGTTATCAAGGTTTTATTGCATTGGAATCAATTGAGAGAAGAAAAGCACATGAATCTAATATATAGGACCTTGGTCAAACTTGGTCAAAGGTGAGATCTATTACCTAAAGTGTTTTATGTTGTTATATGATGATTTAAGATTAATGAATGACATTAGGAAGTTAGTTTAATGATGAAAGAATGAAAGAAAAATCATATAAATGATTGGATGAGTTTTTGGCCATGCTTAGGGTTGTTAATGTGATATGATCAAAACTCCTATTTTGATGTTTATAGCATGATTTTGATGCTTGTGAATTAAAGAAATGAAAAGGAATTGGTTTGGAATTGGTTTTGGTTGAAATTTGACCTAGAGTGCTTAATATTGTAAAATATTTGTTAATGAAATTTTATAGCTTAAATGTGTGTATTAAATGTCATGGAAGTGAATTTGGATTGATTTTAAGTGTTATAAATCAAATGGAATTAAGTTGGAAAAGTTTAATGTTAAATATATTAAGTTTAGCCTTAAAGGCATTTTTCGTATAAAAGCTTGGTTATGATGTAATGACCATGTGAATGTGATTAAGGATGGTCATTAAATGTTTTTATGGTATTGGAATTATTAAATGAAGTGTTATGTTATTATTTGGAGAAAAATTAGTATATGGAGCGTGTATATGGAAAGTAATGAATTCGCATGGTTTATAGCGTATTTGATTGGAAAATGTGTTAAGGAGTTGAATGTATTCGTATTAGGTTTTCGGATCGGAAAGCCAAACCAACTGAAGGATTTTGAAGTGGTGAAAAGGAAACTAGAAAGTTGTGAGTTTATTTTAACTGTTTTATATGACTTAATTCTTTGTAAAAGAATTGATGACATGTGAGTGTTCTTTAAATTGATTTTATGCAAATGGTTTCTATTTATGGAGACTAGTAAGTTGTAAGTGTACTTTAAATTGAGTTTATGCAAATGGTTTGTATTTGAACATGAAATGAATTTATGATGAGTTTTATGCAAATGATGTTTTAAAAGTGAATATTGCTAGCATAAGTGTATGCTTTGGCAATATATAAGTTTTAATTTGAAAGTTAAATTTTATATGACTAGGAGTTACATTGAAATAATTCAATTATGAATCATTCTATACTTGATTTAGAAAATAAAATGAGTCATAAATGTAAGATTTGCTTTTGCCTATAGTACATTGCTAGGCTTTATACTTGTAATTATACCGGAATATTTATGGCAGTTAACCTATTACAGGTAAGCGATATAGAATTAGCTCTGTAAGTAGTGATTAACTAGTCATAGGTAAGTGACGTAGAACTAACTTTGTGACTTGTTACGGGTAAGCGAAGCTGAGCCATCTCTGTAACTATCGGTTTATAATGGTTAAACTGTTGCAAGTAAGCAATGTAGAACCAGTTTCATAACTAGTGGCTAACTAGTTGCGGGTACACGATGTAGAACTAACTTTGTGACTTTAGGCCTAGTGTACCATATGGTGTAGAAACTAGAAGTAGGCTATATTAAGTAACAAAAGTCATGTAATAATATTGCCACCACTGTTTATTGTTTCAAAAAAAGAAAAAGGAAAATGAAAATTTTGATATTGTAAGTTTAACATAATTTTGATATTGTAAGTTTAATGTTAAAAGGCATTTTGGAATAGTATTTTAGAATATTTGAAATTGTGTTTTATGAAATGTTATGTTATTACCAGATTTGATGATGCACGAATAAATTGTTATGGCAAATATTTTACCATAAACTTTATGATTATATGAGAATATAAAAGGTTCTTTTTTTTAAAACTGATTACACTCACTGAGTTCATTTAGGTCACCCTTATTTTTATGTTTTTAAACAAACTATCCTAAGTATGTGTATAGGTGCTGTAGTAATTAGAACTCTGTCGTAGGATTAGTTGTATCGTTGGGTGCTATTATGCTTGTGCCATTTTGATATGTACATTTGTGTAAAGAATGGATGTTTATAAAGGATTTTAAATTAAATGTATAAATATATTTTAGCTTTTTAAAGTTTATTGTAGTGATTATTGAGAATTATTTGTTTGGGGTTGCTTATGAGTGGACTTGAAGTCTAAAATTTGTAGTTGAGAAATTTATGTGAATATAGAAGTGTTTTGAAATTTTACAGGGTTTTTGAAAATTTTAGGAATGTCAAAATATAGTCATTGTACTATCGAAATTTTTAATAAAATGATTTTAAAAAAAAAATTCTAGTAGTTTTTGTACTTTTAACTTTTAAGGTATAAAAGATTTTTTAAAGTTAAACGACTTGACTTTACAGGAATCCTCCAGTTGATTTAGATATTGATTGGGGGCTACTATAAGATCGCTAGAAGGGCTCCACTTGGGTTCCGGAAGGGGAACTCCAAGATGGGTCCTTCCACTTTATATAGTGAGGATATTCGTTTAAGTCTAGTTTAGTGTTTCCATAGAGTTTGGTTGTTCACCATAGTTTTTATCAATTCACCAATTACAAAATTGCATTATTTTTTAATCTTTATTTCTTTCCTTAGTTTTTTATAGTCATTTTTATCTCTAAATTATATTGTAAATCAACTTCCTTTGAAGATCTTGTAATGAATATGCAATCTTAGAATTTCTTTAAAAATATAGGGAATATATCTCACTAATCATTACAAAGGAAAATAATTAATGGGGGGAGGGTTTGTCAAATTATGTAATAAAGGAAATAAAGGCAATAAAAAAATGAGATTTCTTAATAAAATGGACCTCGGTTTACTGTTACTTCCATTCTATAAGAACTGCAATTGATCACCAACATAAAATAATTATTTCATCAATCATATATTTGATGTGATACTAAGTATCTGTCTTTTTTGGGATTAGTTAATAGAAAATATGTAATTCAGTTAACTCTTACTAGTTAACAACCGTAAAAAAGTCTAAATTTTAATTAAATAATATCATTGAAAAAAGAAATACCATTGAACCAAGATAACATTATATTTGCAATTGTAGTTAATCTAGTTAAATGCTTTTCTTAACCGTAATAGTTTCTCATACAGTAAATTAAAATTCCTAGTTGCTACAATTGATTAAATGAATTGAACTTTTATGTGTTCAAACCTTAAATTAGTTTAATCAACAATCTAATTTTGCATATCAGAAATCAATCAAAATTAATCATAGAATTGATGTATGGAAAAGCAATCCAATAGATGAATAAATGAAATAATTCCATAATAAGACCTAATTTCCTCCCGATCTTGAAAGTTCTAAAAGGGCTTCAATTCCTTTCAACTAAGAATAAAAGAATTAGAAAACAATGGGCATTCTAATGACTAGCATCTAAAGAAGGATTATTTTAATATCTACTAAAGAAAGGAGGAAAAGGAGGACTTTTGAGAGGCTGTAAAATTTTGCTAAAAGAAGGGATGCTTTGCTTCTTCACACCTTGTCTCTATTTATACCCACTTGACTTTATGTTGAAATATTGATTTTATGATTCTTTGGATCCCCCAGATCATAAATTCATTTATTTCCAATTAAATTTGGCTAGGATAAGTATTTTAAGAACTTTAAACACGTTTTTCTTTTACAAATTCAAAGCCAGGAAATTGTAATGCTTACCTAAGATCACACTAGAATATTTTCTAGAATTTAATGATTTGATCCAAATCTAGAAAAAAAATGTTGATTAGCATAAATCTCCTTTTTCCAATCAAATATCATCTTTAACTCTTCTCTTGCAAAAATAAACTAAATATTGAGTTCGAACATATTAAGATAACAATATGGAAGATTTTGAATGCTAAAAAGTAGGCAAATTTATGACATATCAATATATATATATATATATATATATATATATATAAGA
>JAOQMP010000209.1:14480198-14490499 GCA_027563575.1 Erythroxylum pedicellare
GTGGCAAGAGTAAATTTTTCAAAGAATTTTGAGTAACTTAGAATTTGAAATTTAAGAAAAGTATTTTTATTGCATTTATCAAGTTCTCACAGCATTGTTTCATAAATTCATAATATTAAGGCAAGACTTATCATTTATGGATAAATTTTGTATCTATTATTTGTTAGTCACTAAAGTGGCCAAACTCTGATAATGATATACATAAATAAATAAATAAAAATAATTACGCATATTATTTAACAAAATCTTTATAAGTAAAGCAAGTGATGAGTTGTTGTTTATTGTTTCATAGCCTTATGATTCAATTAAAGGTGAGTTAAATTAGGATATGAGATAATGAATATAATGCGATTAAATCGATATTTTTAGTCAAATATGTATGTATATCTAAAGAATAAATATATGTTTGGTTAGGAATATTTATGTTAGATTAGGAATATTTATTTACTTATAATTAATTGTCATTGGATTTTAAATTATAATGGTGTATTGTAGTATCCACCTGAAGGGAAGCTATAGTATACTTTTAATTATTTAATTTGAATACATAAATGAATTAAATATAAGTTGAGCATTTATGTATAACTTTTGCAACTGTTTCTCTTCATTTGTAATCTTTGTTTATTATTTTTTTAATAAGTCAATTTTTACTTAGGTGTTTGGAACTTAACTTGGCACTATTAGAGAATCAACAACCTACTCTTGCGAATGTGAGTAGAAAGGAGAGATGTCATACCATGAGGCATTGGAGCATTTTAATATATTAGGCATGATGTTTATGTTGATGACTATTGTCAACAACATTAAGATAACTATTCCAAAATCTAAAAATGCAAGAGAATACTTAAAATTTGTGGAAAAAAATTTTCATTTTACAAACGGGTCACTTGCTGGTACCCTTATAATTAAACTCACAACCATAAAGAATACTAGTCGTAGAGTATATTGAACTATAATATTGAGATAACTAACAGTGTAGTAAGAATAAAGACACTATGAATGATATTGAATGAATCTTTTATCGTAGTATGTACCTTTTCAAATTAACTACAACATTATAAAAGAAAAGTGGGATGTTAATAAATTGTCTAGTAAGGTTATTAAGAGGAACTAAGACTGAAGAAACAAGGGAGTCAATATATCAACCTAGTGCATCAAGAAATTATTAAAGGACTTAAAGTAAAGTCTAACAATTTTAAAAAGAAGAAGTCTTTTGTTAATGCTACACAGGTCAAACAAAAGCAAAAAGTGGTAGAAAAATGTAAATTCTGCAAGTTAGACATTAGCAAAAAGATTGCATAAAATGTAACATTTGGTTTGAAAATAAAGGTAAATATTATGTTTTTATATTCAAATGAAAATTATGTGAAGTGCCTCTTAACTCTTGGTAGCTTGAAACTGGTGTTACTACTTGTGATTCTAATATGATGTAAAGATTTCTTACGATCCAAACAGTAACCTAAATGAGAATTTTCTCATTATGGAAAACTGTATGAAGGCTTCGACTAAAAGAAAATGGATTTATCATTCGATCATTATTTTTGACCTTTAAATAAATATTTTGAAAACTCGTTATGTAACTTTAATTTCTATAACCTAATTTATTTTTCAAAACTTGCTGTTATTGGGCTTAAAGGAGATTTTAGACAAAAATGTTCTAATTTATTTAAGAACATGTTATTTATTATTTCTATTGTTGTTTTTTTTATATAAATTAAATTTGATAATAAATTTTTTTAACTTTTGCTTATTATTTATGGTAATAGTAGAATTAAAGGTAGTGCATAAGATGATAAATCTTCTTATTTGTAATATAGATATTTAAGTCATGTATCTAAAGAAAGGTTCGAAAGAATCTAGGAAAGAATGAGATTCTTTCTAATCTAGATTTTATTGATCTATATATATGAGTTGATTACATTAATGGAAGGCAAACCAAACATAATAAGAAAGGAGCCGCAAAAGGTACTCAACTTCTTAAGATTGCACATGTTGATGTTTGCTAGAACTTTTGTTGCTCCATCTTTTAGTGGAGAAAAGTATTATATTACCATATTGATGACTTATCATGATATGGTTATATTTATTTGGTTAAGAAAATATCTCAAGCATTGGATTTTCATGAGGTATATATAACTAAGGTTAAAAGTCAATTAGAAAAAAGGTGAAAATCGTAAGACTTGATAAAGGGGTGAATACTATGAAAAACATGATGAGTTATGGCAATGTTTAGGTCTATTTGCCAAGTTCTTTAAAAGATAGGACATATGTGTGCAATATAATATGATAAGTATACCTCAACAAAATAGTATGGTAGAAAGGCATAATAGGACATTGATGGATATGGTTAGGAATACAATGAATAAGTACTTATTGCCTAAATCTTTGTCAATATATACTCTTAAAACTATTATGTATTTATTGAACATGAACCCTAGTAAGGTAGTTCTAAAAACTCCTTTTGAACTATGTATTAGAAGAAGACCTAGTTTAAGTTGCCTAACAAAGTCAAGGATCTATAATTCATATGAAAGGAAATTAGATTCTCAAACAATTTGTGGTTATTTTATCGGTTATCTAAAGAAATCTAAAGGAAAATCATAGTCCTAAAATTATGAAAACTATAAATACCCATATTCATTGAGAATAATGAATTTAATAGGAGTAATAAACAATAAAATATGGACATAGGATGTCAAGGTAAATGTTCCTTTATCTATAACTATTTCTTTATCCAATTTTTTTTTATATAATTGAAAAAATTTTATCCAACACTAAACCATATTTGAATAAAGGAATATACCTAAAAGAACTAACTTACAATCACTTGTTTTATCCTAACCACAAGAAATAATACCTTTGAGAAGATCTTAAAGAGATAGAAGGTTCATTTTGAATGATTATGTAGTTGGTTTACAAAAGTCATATATTGATATGGAATCAATAGAGATTCAGTTTCATTTTCATAAGCCACATAACTTACAGAGTATGTTAAATAGATTAATGCCATAAAAATGTATTCAAATTCATAAAAGGCAATAAAGTTTTGAATATCATTGAAATGCCAAAAGGTTTTAAGCAAGTTAGCTATAAATGAGTTTTTAAAACTAAAAGTGACTCAAATGAAAATATTGAATGATATAAGGTCAGACTTATTGTCAATAGTTATATTTAAAAAGGAGGTGTCAATTATAAAGCAATATTTTCACTTGTCTCAAATAAAGATTCATTAAGGACTATAATGACATTGGTGGCTAAATATAATGTATAGTTACACTAAAAAATGTGAAAACAACTTTTCTTAACGAGGATCTTAAAAAGAAAGCAATTGTGGACCAACTTGAGAGTTTCGAAACAAAGGTCAAATGGTGTGTAAATTTAAAAAGTCAATATAAGACTTAAAAAGACTTATTGATAGCAATATCTTGAGTTCAATGATATTATAACATATTTCAATTTTAAAAAACATTATTAATGTGTATATACCAAAATATCAATGAGAGTTCTTTTTTTAGTCCTTTATGTTAATAATATCTTACTTACTACTAATAATTTGAACATATCATATAAGACAAAAAGTTTTCTCTATGAATTTTGAAACGAAAGATATAAAAGCGGTGTACTATATGATAGAAATAAAAAATTTACAAAATGTTCTCTCTATGAATTTTGAAACAAAAGATATAAAAGAGGTGTACTATATGATATAAATAAAAAATTTTCGTCATAGATCACAAGAATTATTGGGATTGTCTGAACAGTTTAATTCAAAAGAACTTTAGACATATTTAATATGGACAAATATTCAGTAAAGATTGTTATTACTCAAAAAGAGAGCATATTTAGTCTCACGCAACATCCAAAGAATCATGTAAAAAAAGAAATCAGTTTCTCATGCTTCGATTATAAGCAATATATATATATATATACAAACATGTACAAGACTGGATATTAATTTTGTGGTCAAAATATTGGGCATATATCAAAGTAGAATTGTTCATTAAAAAGATGAAATGAAAGAATTGAGATACCTATAAAGAACGGAGATCTACATGTTCATATGTTTAAGACCTGATAATTTGGAAGTAATTAGATACTTAAATTCAGATTTTGTTGAATTGGATGTGTTGATAGTAGAAAATCCACATTTAGTTCTCTGTTTCTTCTAGAAAATGGAACAATATTTTGGAAGTGTTAAAGAGTCTATCTTTGTCTCATACACGTTGTGGTTACAAAATTTTATTTTAAGACCTATAAGATTTTGCAACCAAAGGCATTTAAGGAATATAAATATAAATAAGTAATGGTTGTATTATCAAATTACATTAGTTTATACTGCTGCTTACACTCCAAATTCATTTATGTGTTTTGATTTTGTGTTAATAATTTATTCTTTTTATAATAGTATACACATTTATGTTTTGATAGATTAATAAAAAGTTTACGAGACAAGATTGTAGATCATGATAGAATTTGTTTATATCAATATTTATAAACCTAATATAGTGAGTAGTAATGTTTGCACTGTAAGCCCGATATAGTGAGTAGTAAGCAGGAATTACGTCGCATAGTATATTGCATAAATAATATATAACTACTATATGTTACTTAAGTTATTTTGTCATACAAAATTATTTTAAATTATGTTTTACTTGCACATGAAATTATACTATTTAATTTTATGTTGTGTTATGGTTAGGTCAAATAAGAGAATTTTAGAACATGACCTAAATAGTAGGCTAACCTTACCAATAAATAAAACGACCGTTCACTCGAATATATCAAATTAATTATAAAAGATATAAATTGATAATTTCTCTATTCGTTAAATTTACAATTATCATATTCAAAACAATTCCTTAAAAAATATGTAAAATGGAAACAATTGACGAAAAAATCAATTTATTATATATCTATTTGATAAATTTTGTAGGTATTATTATACCTTGAAGAAGATCCTGTGATTAATTATTAGTACAAAAATCTTCGAATCTGACAAGTCCTGTGTGTTAAGTAGGTACTTGTTTACACGTAGAGAACTCCTGCACTGTCAAATTCTGCTGACTCAGTTCTTATCATATCCTATATATGGCTTTCCATGTAATACTATTTCCCTCCATATAACCTTATCTGCAACCTCATTTTCCCACACCACATACCCCGACTTAGCAGTTCAGACCATGAAACGTTGTGTTCGAGCATCTTTGAGCTTTCTGCTGTGTTGCTTTCTTGCCATCTCAATCCAAATCTTATACTTCTCGCCGATAACTCCGGACTTGCTTGAACTGCCTCCGGATTCTTCAGCTTCTGCACTTCGACCGAACAAACTTTTGCAGGTGAAGAGTTTCAGCGAATATTTTGGCATGTGTTTACTCTGTGAGGGCTTTTTGAATAGTTTTGAGTTTCCTTTTCCCCCCCTCCCCACAGGAAGTGGTTAAACTTGGAGAAGGACTCGTCAAGGGGCCAGAGGATATTTGGGTTGACAGAGATGGTGTATTGTATACAGCTTCAAGAGATGGTTGGATCAAAAAGATGCATAAAGATGGAACCTGGGAAAGTTGGAACAAGATAGACAGTGACAGTTTGCTTGGTCTCACAATCACAAAAGATGGGAACCTCATAGTTTGTGACGCTAGAAAGGTAAACCATTTTTATCATAAACGCAAGAATTGAGATTTCATACCCTAGGAAAGTAGCTGCCCAATTTAAGTACAGGCTTGAATCCAGGGTCTGCTTATGGTCAGTGATAATGGAGTAAAAGTTATTGCATCCCATGTGAATGGGTCCAAAATAAGGTAACAGACTGTCAATAACAAAGCAGAGTTAGACGGTAGAATCATCTAATTGAGTGCTATTGTAATGGGTTAGTTTTGCAGATGAAGTGATCGAAGCTTCAGATGGGAGTCTATATTTCAGTGCTGTAAGCACCAAATTTGGACTCCATAACTGGTATCTAGACGTTCTGGAGGCAAAACCTCACGGGCAGTTGCTCAGATACGATCCCTTTTCGAATGAGACATCAATTCTGCTTGATGGTTTGTGCTTCCCTAATGGGGTTGCTATCTCAAAGGAAGAAGATTATCTGGCATTCTGCGAAACTTGGAAGTACGTGTAACAAACAGTACATAGCTCAGAACATTGCCTATTCTCCTGTAGTGCCGGAACTTTCTCATTTGGGAGTTCCTGAGTGCCATGGAGTTGGCATATGTCCTGTCAGCTATATAGTTAAGCCAGCATTCCAATAGTAGCACTACTTTGCTTTATGGATAAGCATAACTCATGCTTAAAATTTTCAGGGTTTTTTCTTTTGCTCCAGATTTAGGTGCCGTAAGTATTGGCTGAAGGGCGAGAAGCAAGGAACAACAGAGATCTTTATCCATAACCTTCCTGCAGGTCCTGACAACATCAATTTGGCTCCAGACGGGTCATTCTGGATTGCATTAATACAGGTAAACAGACGACAAGAAAGGATACAAAATTTTTCCATAAACGTAACTCCTTAAGTCTGCTAGATCGGCTTATAACCTTACTATGGAAGTTCTTAATTATATCCCGCAGTTAACAACCCCAGGACTGGAGTTTCTCCACACCTCAACTCTATACAAGCGCCTCGTGGCATCATTTCCTATGCTAGTAAATTTCGTGAATGGCACCCGCAAGAAAGCAATGGTAGTTAATGTGGCATCTGATGGCAACATTATCAGAAATTTCGATGATCCTGAAGGAATTGTGATGTCCATGGTCACATCGGCTTTCGAGTTTGAAGACCATCTTTACTTGGGAAGTCTGAACACCAACTTCATTGGGAAAATCCCCCTGAAAGCTGCCTAGAATTAGAAAACCATATATACTTTATTTGCACGCATCTCCTCCAGTAGCACAGAATAATACGATGCAAAACTCCGGTCCCTTGCCTATAGCTAAATGTGTTTTAAAGGCTAGCCAGATTTCACGTTAGACATGCACGGCAATAAAACGTGAAAAATACTACTACAACATTTACTCGATTGAAGTTGACTTCATCATCTCTTCAAAATTAAACACCGCCCAGTAGAGTAACAACATTAACGTGATTTAATGACTCGAGAAATTTTAAATAGCGACACAGCATGTGTTCAACATGACAACATACTTCTTCCAATCCATGCCCTTGTCAAAATATAATTTATATTCCAATGCACATTTACTTGCCCCACAACTTCAGTCACGCTCACTAATAGCAGTTAAATGTTCATCAATTTCCTCAGTAGAAAGGGCTCTGAAAACTCGATCAACTTCCCTCACAACTCCCACCTGGAAAAGCATCAAAATATCCATGTGAATGACTGTTGAAGACAAGTATTTCAGGAAAATTCTCTAGTGGTCTGATTGCATTATAAGACTATATATGTTGCACTCATCATGCCAGGCCTAACAAATATGTTACAGGTGCAACTGGAAAAAAAAATGGCAGTAGTTTATTTGGAGTCCATGGAACTTTGGTATTCTGGCTATCTTCAACATCGGATATCTTGTTCTCTCTTCATGTAACAACACAAGACCATTTTACTTAACTATTGAATATGCCGGTAAGACAAGTACCTCAATCTCAGTCGCCTTGAAATCCTCCTGAAGAACAGATTGCAGAGCAGATATGGCTGTCTGCAACAATGTAAGATTGATATTAAGACCTTGGCAGAAAATTCAACTCCAAAAATCTATTAGAAGTTGCATACAACTAAAATTAGCAAAAGAATTATTTTTAAAAATCAGGACATAAGCAGTTACCACTATCCATCAAATAAACACTTCCAATAATCAGACCAACTCCTCATCTTGTCATTAATGTTTTAGTAAAAATGAAAATATACTTTTCTATATCAAACAGCACAAGAAGATTTTCCACACTAATCCATCTCCCAAGACCAAGAGCCAGGAGAACATCACAAAAGCAATTCTCAGTTGAAATTTTCCCCAAGTAGAAAAAGATTCACAAACAGACAAGAAAGGAGGGGTCACACAGAGAGAGAGAAAAAAAAAAAGAATAACCAGTCACAAAAATACGTATCCAAAAGTACAAATTATACATGATAATCTTATCCTGAGAGTCATTTGAATTCCCAACACAGCAAATATTAATTGGTTTGATTCGCAAACAACAGTGGATAGACCTCCCACCTCCTATAAATATGATTAAAGATAAGAAACTGTATATAGGAAAAAAATAAAAGCTAACTTCAGTGTCAAAGTACCTGTACTGTTTCTTCGTAAGAAAAACTAGGGTCACTTTTCATTTTCTTTTCCAAGAAATTGATGGCCTCTTGTTCTTTTAATCCAGCACTTGTAGCCTGCACAAAAATTTTGGAAAAGCATTAAAAAGAATCCATAAAAGATTTGAAAGGGATGTGAGAACTAGCTATTGATGCATACTTCTAAACATAATACAGAAATTGCATCATAAACAATTTGAACATCAATGCAAAAATCATGAACTAGTTGACTTTTACTGCATACAGGTTTGAATAGGATGATAGGACAAAGTGGTTGATTAATTGACTTAGACAAAGAATCAAGATTGCTATCAAACATTTAGAATTCCAATTGCCACATTAGCTTAGCAAGAACTTGAATTAGACATTTGGATCGAAGTGATTCAACACTTCTCCAGGAAAACCAAATTCTTCAACAACAGTCATTCATTATAACTAGAAGATATACTTTTACAAGCTCAGCTAACCAGGGCTTGTCAAAATGGCACTGGAAGTAATTTTTCAAGGACTTCCATTATCATACCGAAAACCATGTCTGAACTAGATGACCGAAAGCATGGTCTCCCTCAAGCTACCATAAACTTACCATCCACATTAATTCCACCAAGATACTTCACAATATAATGAGAATATATGTCACTCATCTAACATATTTTAGCTATAAAAGATTAGTTCGTATGCAATGTTCGTATACAACCTTGTGGCCATAAAAGTGTCCAGCAGGATCACATTTGTAGAGTTGGGGCCCCTTCTCCTCGTCAATGCCCAAAACCATTGCAACTTCAAACGAAAACATAAGAATGAACTTAGAAGAAAAGGATAAGAGCATCAACAGAAAATGGATTAACCATGGGCATACAATAGGATATCCGGGCTTGTCTTTTCAGGCATAAGTGGCATTGCCCACAAAAATACTCAAACTAGCACAACATTTAAAACAGATAGATACATTTAAAAGACACTGTAGAGACCAGAAAAGTACCTACACCAAGGGGTCTCATGTAAGCATGTTGAGTATAAACCTGGGACTTGTCAGCAATCCTGATAAATACATGGTTGAATGGATCAGAATCAGACACAATCTTAACAGAAAAGAACCATAGAAAAGATAAAATTCATAATTGTTACCATTTGGACAACACATCAACAGGCATTTCATAACCATATCTGAACCGGAACTCAGCTGCTTCATTCCTTGCTTGTTGGACCAAAGTCCTTGCATCAGCTGAAAATTAGACACTTACAAGCTTAAGAGAGTTTCAATTGCAGTTCAGCATAACGAGAGGGGTAAACGAAACAAAACCTGTCATGCCAGTGGCAAGCAATCCAAGGTGCTTGGTAATAGAGAAAAGGTGGGTAACACTAGTCTGATCCAAAAGCTTGTCCTGTTTGTACATTACTTAAAAATTATTGATTAACCAAACAAACTCAAGAAAAAAAAAGCAACGGAAAATACACATACTGGGACTTTCTTCTGAGTGACAACACAGACAGAGTCCTTGCCACGAACTCCAATGGAAGTTATGGCGGCGGCCTTTACCGCCTTAAAGGCATACTCTATGTTAAACAGAAGCAAATTATTAAAACCGACCTCGTGAAGTAAAAAGGCAAAGTAAGTTAAAAGGACAAACGTACCGACTTGGAAGAGACGACCTTCGGGCGAGAAGATGGTGATGTGACGATCGTAACCACCTCCACTTCCTCTACTCATAGTTCTTCTTAGAGATTTTGGTGGTCGCTGAACCAATATTTGATACTACAATGTTGTCGTTAAATTGCAAAGCCGATTTGATCTGATCTGTCTGATGAGTGACTGACCTGTGGGAGAAGAAAAGAATTATTATTTTCCAAAATTACCCCTGGTTTGTGGGCTTTCTTCGTCCATATCAAAATAAGGCCCAGCTCAGCTCGAATTTCTCAATTCTTTGACAAGGATCTTTTTAGTTGCCTACATGTGACCTTTTTCATCGCTTAGAAATATAGAATCCTCGTGTTGAACCTTAGGAATGCATCTATCTTGATGAAAATGCTGCTACAACTTTTAGGTTATCT
>JAOQMP010000209.1:14496242-14514402 GCA_027563575.1 Erythroxylum pedicellare
CAAAAAGGGGGAGATTGTTAAGTCAAGAAGACTTTACTTCTATTAATTTTGATGACAATCAAATAATAATAATCTTAAAAATGTATGAATCATTTTGATAAGTTTGTTAAGTGTGTAGAAAAATGTAAGTAACACTTAGTCAACTTAGAAGGTGCACAGTCAACACCAGACGAAGCGCAACACCAAATGAAGTGTAACACCAGACGAAGTGATAAAATAGACGAAGTAAAATAATAGACGAAACATAATAACAGAAAAAGCATTATTCTAGACGATACAAAAGGAAGATATTCTAGAACGTTAGAAAGTTAGTTAGTTGGAGTTAGTTATAGGACTCAACTAACAACCGTTTCTAGAAGATTCAAAAAGCAATTCTCAAGAAGACAGTTGGAGACTTAGGTTATAAATACTAATTCTAGTTGAAGATTTTAAAAAAAGGAAGAGAAAAAGAGGGAGAGAATTCTTTTACATTAGCAAATATTCTGTATTCAAAATATAAAAGAAGTGAGCGAATACATCTGTAACTTAAAGCTCAAAAATACTTTTCTTAGAGAGAGAAAGAAAGGCTAGAGTCTGGAGAGGCGAATACAACTGATAAAGAATACTTTATGAAAGAAACCTGAAGAGGCTCTGTAGAAAGAATACTTGTAAAGTTGAAGAGTATAGTGAAATCTCAGACTAACTCTGAGGACTAGACGTAGCCCAAGGTTTGGAGTGAACCAGTATAAAATCGCAGTGTCTATTCTCTAACCCTTACTTTTAATTTTCTTATCGTTAGATGAGTAGATAATATTACTTGCAATTGCATTGCTTATCAACTTTAGCAAAGTGTTTTAATAATCATTTGAATTTTTCGTGCAGAAATTCAAGAAGTTATAAAAGATTAATATTTTCAAAAAGATTACACAATTCAACCCCCCTTCTTGTGTAGTTTACATATCATATTGGATTTCTATATTAATAAGTGATTTATTTCATTAATTAGTTAGTTTAATTAAGTTTAACGTGTTTAAGCGTTAAAGGTTTCTGGAACACATGGCAACCTTCATTAGCAAACTTAACGAAGACACTAACATCAGGCTATAATTGAAAAAATTGAAAGTTTGAGCATTTAATTACCATTTTTTAAGTTTAGGATATAATTGCAAAATTGAGCAAAGTTTGAGATTTTTTTGGTAATTAAACCTAACTTAAAAGCAATTTGTGGTAAAATTAATGACAACCAAATTTAAAATTGGAAAGTTACGTGGTAATATTTTCTCGATATAGAAGCTAAAGATGAAGGTTATTTATACTAAAAGGCAATTGTATAATAGCCATCTATGAAAGGCTAGTGCACTTCACAAATGACATCAAATACAATAAAATAGATGTGAATGATATAGCAAATCTCCAAACTGTTTTAGCTTATAAAGTTTTGTCAAATATAGAGAAGAATAAAACAATAAAGGAGAAATGAGATGATCTTATAAAATTGTATGGAGTCAAATCTTTCTATAACATTTTTTTCTTTAAGAGGAAACTTTATACTCTTCAAGTTTATAATCCACTTTGTTAACCATATCAATACTTTAACAACTCTATTTTATTAACTCATATTATTGCCTATAAAAGTAGAACTATATAAATATATTAAACTTCAAAGTCTACCTCATTCGTATAATCAACTCGTCGTCATTTTAACTAATAAACCTTCTTGCATATTGCATTGTATTTAATGATATTATAATTATGGTTATGGAAGGAGAAAATTGATATAAGAATACGAAAGGCAATTATATTGGTTCACAATAAGTTGAAGTCTTGATTGTGTTAAATCAAAGACCAAGTGAGACCAAAAATCATTATTAATAAAAATTAAGAAATAAGAAAATCTGAAAATGTTATAACTATAGCAAGAAGGATCACCTTAAAAAGGATTGTTATAATTTAAAGACAAAATGTAAATCCTCAAAGAAATTTTGTTAGTACTTTAGATGATGGCAATATTATGTGTTTTAAAGTAATACAATAGATGAAAGGAAGAAAATACTGCTTGATATATGACTTTTGAATCAAGAGATATGATGTATCTTTAATGAATGTACGAATGGGTTTGATTGATTCAATATGACCCATCATCCTTCTTTAGACGTATGGACTTCGTACTTACATATGAGACTTAATGATTTGAAAAGAGTAAGTTCAATAAAGATAAGATTCATCCATATGAGGAGGTAAATTTCTAATCAAAGGCCATCTAAGCTTCTTAGTGGAAGTTGAATCCAAAATTTACTAGGGTGCTTAAAGTCTAACTATACTTCTTGAAGGATTGCCTATAAAAGGAAGACACCCTAAAGTAAGTTCTTATAACCATTATCATTAAGCTTAATTAAGAAATTCTCTATATATTTAAAACACTTTAGTTCTACCTTGGTGTATGTTATTTGCTGACGACATTGTCCTAGTGGATGAGACCAAAGAGGGGGTTAATGCAAAGCTGGAACGTCGGAGAGTAACATTAAAATCGAAAGGTTTTAGAATGAGCAGGTTCAAGACAGAGTATTTAGATTACAACTTTTCGGGTAGCCAGATGGTACGAGAGGCAAGTAGCGATTGGCACTGACATCGTACCACAAAAATCAAGTTTTAAATATCTTGGGTTCATCATTCAGAGAGATAGTAATATCGACGATGATGTATTACATCGTATTAGGTCTGGGTGGAACAAATGGCGGAGTGCCTCAAGTGTTTTATGTGATAAAAAGGTCCCTGTAAAACTCAAAGGGAAGTTCTATAAAATGGCGATTCGGCCTACCATGTTATATGGGACAGAGTGTTGGCCTACTAAACGTAGGCATACACGAAAGTTGTTGATAGCAAAGATGCGTATACTTAGGTGGATGTGTGACATTACCATCGGGGATAAGGTATAAAATTAGGTAGTAAGAGTCAGACTACAAGTGGCTAGTATCACAGACAAGTTGAGAGAGAAAAGACTAAAGTGGTTTGGGCATGTGCGTAGGAGGCCCTCAGATGCTCCGGTACGATGCTGTGAGTTAATAAACCTTAGTGGATACAAGAGGAGGAAAGGAAGGCCTTACAAGACTTGGAGGGAAGTGATCAAGAAAAATATGTCAGAGTTGGCCCTCACTGAGGCAGTTGCTAGAGTTAGAAAAGTCTGGCGGGACAGGATAAGGGTTAATGACACCATTTAGAGTCCTCGCGCCTTATACTTACTGTATAGAAAGTATTGCGAGTAGTACGTTTTTGGGCTAGGTTGCAGAGAAGTTGTAGTTTGGGGAGGATTCCCGCAATGGACACTTAAAGTAGTAAAATTGTCGCATCCTCATGATCGCGCAACGAAGACTCCTGAAGCAAATGGCAACAAAGGAGTCGGTCTGTACAAGGTGTAAGATAATAGCAGATCTGGTCAACCCTCAGATATGTCCTTATTGTCACGTATTGTAATTCTATTTACTTAAATTTCTCTCTCTGCATCATGATTTTTCTATCGCATCTGCATGTGGGTCTATAGGAAACAGCCTCTCTATTATGTAGAGGTAAGGTTGTATACTATCAGACCTTCCCAGACCCCGCTTCACTGCGAGACTTCAGACTGAGTGTGATGATGATGATGATAACTTTAGTTCTCACTAACTTGAGTGTTAGAGTGTCTGCACCAAGAACATCTTTGGCACTCTAAATAGTTATTTTTGCAAGCCTATAGATCTAAGACAAATTCCACAGGCCTACTTCAAATTTATTGTACATCAAGCTACATTTTTCATAACATGTAAAAGAAATTTGTTCTAATATTATGAACATATCTAATTAAGTTACCCTTCAAAGGTTATTAGCATTAGAACAATCATATACTAAATATATATAATAGTACAATCTGTACTTCTCAAGAGGTATGGCATATAAAGGACTTGAATAAGAATATATTGTTTGTTAGATGACTGGATGATTTGGATACAAGATTAAAATAATTAAAAAAATTAAAGATAATTTTAGGCACATTTATGCTTATGAAAAGAAAGAAGATATATGCAAACTTGTATAAGTTAAAGGGAAACGTATCTAAAAGCAAAATAATCAATTATTTCAAAGAATCCAAGTGAGAGATCTTCAATGTTATGACATTAAAGACTTTTGACATATATTTGTAGAAGAAATGAAGATTCTTACTAAACAAAAAATACTCCATGGACTCACACATATATCATCACAATTTTATGAGTAATGTATTATAAGCAAGAAACTCTATATGAAATTTAACACATCAAATTCAAGAATTAAGACTATTATTGAATTGGTTTCACTCTAATGTGTTATAAGTATCAGTTCCATGTTTGGAAAAAGCAAAGTATTTTTGTATTTTTCATTGATGATTATTTTAGAAGATATTAGAAGTATCATATAAAAAGAAAAGGTGATGTATTTTTAGTTTTCAAAGTAAAAACTGAACTTAAATCTAGTAAAAATATCAAGGGCTTAAGAACATATAATGGATAAGAATATGCTTAATTTTGATGCATTCATTAAAAAAGAAGGTATCAAAATATAATTTACTATGACAAACTCTCTTTAGCAAAATGGAGTAGTAAGATAGATCAACAAAACTCTATTAGAAAGAATGGGAGCAATGTTGCGAGTTATAAGCTTTGATAAGGCTTTTTAGGCAAAGCATTTAATAATGGTTATTATATGATGAATCGAGTTTCATCAACTACTATTAAGTTGAAGAAACTAATGGAGATATAGATTGAAAAGCCATTGTAATCTAAACCTTCATATATTTGGATGTCATGTGTACATTATGCATAATACCCAAAAAAAACTATGAAATTAGATCCAAAATATAAAAAATTAGTTATTTTAGAATATGCTAATATAGTGAAGGAGTATCATTTATTGGATCTCATTGCCTACAAGGTTATTGTCAACAAGGATGTTATTTTGTAAAAGATAAGTTATAAAGGGAAAAATAAGACATAACAATTAAAAAAGAAGCTCATGACCTAAAATATAGGTGAAAAGGAAGCAATACTAAAGTAGGTCTAAGAATCCTTTTAAAAAACCTCCAAAATTTCATTAATTAAAGAGTACAAAAAGGCCACCAAATTAACATACTCAATATAAAATAGAGGGGAATATTGGGTACGACCTTTTAACATAGGAGGGAGAGTTATAAACTTTTTAAGAATAAATGAGTAATTCATATGCATCTTAGTTGAAACTCTTTATAAGAACAAAACTTGGGAACTTATGTCATTACTATTAAAAAATGAAGCTAGTTATTAGTAAATCAGTCTTCAAGATTAAGCAAAATGGTAAAGATAAAGTAGAGTGGTAATATGTAAAATTGGTGATGAAAGGATATGCTTAAAAAGAAAGGATCGAACTTAATGAAATATTTCTCTTTGTAGTTTGACTTACTATAGTCAAATTTGTCCTAGCAATGTGTGTTATATTTGATTTAAATCTAGACTAGTTAGATGTAAATACTATTTTTCTTTATGAAGATCTTGAGGAAGAAATTTATTTGCTTCAATGAAAAGGTTTTAAAGAAAAATGAAAAGAGAACTTAGTTTATAGGTTAGTTAAATATTTTGCAGTTTTAAACAAGTATCGAGATGTTAGAATAGGAGATTTAATTCTTACATTATGGCCTTGAAATACAACTTACTTAATGCAAACCTTTATATATATTTTAAGAGATTTTGATAATGATTTTATTATCTTATTGTTGTATCTATGACATATTCATTATAAGTCCTATCAAAAGTTGTATTAAAAAATTTGAAAATACAGCTCAAGAATGAATTTGACATGAAGGATTTAGGACTAACAAACAAGATTTCATAGATGTAAATTTATGAAAACATAAATAATACGAAGATATATAAGAATTAATTAAATAAGGTTTGGTGATGCTTTAGTGTGCAAAATTGTAAACCAATTTATACCCTTCTTCCTTTAAACTTTAGACTATCCTCTAGAATAAGCCTTAACAATAATGGTGAGAGGTTAGAGATATCTCAAATAGCATATGTATTAAAATGAGGAGTTTTATGTTTTTCATAATTTATGAAAGACTAGACATTGCACATGTAATAAGACCAATTAATTGATAAATGATAAATCCTAATAAAGAGTATTGGAATATTGTAAAGATAATCCTAAGAAACACTCAAGGAGTCTTTGATATTGCTTTACATTATGGAGGGTCATAATTTATTATAAGATTATATGGTGATGTTGTCCATTATAAGTTATATGTTTATGTTCACTAATAATTTTATAAGTTAGGTCGCGTCAAAAGTAGAATATATAATAACTATAAAGAATAGTAAAGACCGAACATGATTAAAATGATATTGAAAAAACTTAGGCATAAATAAAAGCAAATTGGCGAATATTGTGATAGTTAAAATATCTTGCATCTAACAAAAAATTCAACTTTTCATGCAAGAATAAGACGCACGACTTTAGTTTTATTTTGTTTGTGAAAAAGTGAAAAACAAAATGAATATACAAAAGATTCAAATACCCTAATAAATTTTATAACCGTTGAAAAAACACTCAAGTTTATATTTGACATTTTGTGAGAGTCGGAGAGCTTATTAGCAATCTCACAAATTTTTAGTTACAAAAATTATTGTAACTTCTCATAATAAAATTCTGAACTGAATGTTGTATTTATCTACCTACATTATTGTTTTTCAATTTTACTGAATTGCCATTTGACTCCGATTTACGGGAGACACACATGAAGTCACCAGTTAAGAAAATCGTCGATGACTACTAAAATATTTGGCATGCATTTTCGTTCACGACACAACTAAGAACTTGTAAGTCACGACGCGATGTTTATTTTAACGCCTCTCTCCCAGCCACCATTCTTATTCTATTTTGCAACGCAAGAAACTATTTAGTAGCCATCATAACTTTGAAACATGCCGAGCTTGTCTATTCACCGTCTCTTCTTCTGTGCACTTCAACTTTGCGTATCGTCGGGTTTATTTTAACATGAACCCGTCAACTAATCTATGACTTAACAACCAACCAACATCAATGTATTCGTATAATCTTGAAATCGATAGATAGAAAAAGGGATGCCAAATGTAAATAACCAATGCTGGAAGTGATCAAAGACTAGTCCTGTTTCCAGAAATCAAAGACCAGTAGCAACAATTAATTGTAACTCAATACCAAACCATGTTGGATTCGTCACTCAACTGAGTTCAACAAAAAACAATTAAATATGGGATTTCGTTACATCCATAATCAAATTTCATTTCACTACTTCACGTCTTGCTGACCACAACCGTAAACGCAGTTCGTTAATTTATGGTTAAAACACGTGAATCTATAGTATTAGTTACACAGCCTTGAAACGTACGGAGCATGTTTAGACACCTGTCAACGCAGACCGACGGACTTTTTTCTAATCTATTTTTAATAATTCATTTAGGTTATATTAATGCAATAAAATTCCATTTTTGCCTACCACTCTCTCTCTCTCTCTTCTTCTCCAGATCTATGGGTGTGTGTTAACGTCTCTTTGTACAGAAGTGCGACACTTCGTCATCACCTCCATCACATTCTCCAAGGTTCAGCCTCAATTTCATCTTCTGATACCTGCTTCTGTCGCCTTCCCTTTTGTTCATATACACATTGATGTAATCGGTTGCTTCTCTCTCTCTCTGTCTCCCTCTTTTTGTCTCCGTAAGTCTATGCGCTATGCTTGCAATCTCATCCTCCTTTTGTGTACGACATTGCTTTTTTGCCTGATCGTGTTAGATCTGCCACGTTTGACTTGCTTGATTCTTTGGTGGTTTGCTTTTCTGATTCTGGTAATATTGATCTCGTAGGAGGAACTTCGTTCCTTTGTTTCTGTAATTTTTTTATGAGAAATCTGTTTGCAATGAAACGGGGGCATGAAAGGATCTTGCTTCGGTTTCGGATATAGATTCTGGTTTGATTTTGTATTCCTGATAGGGTTTATCTTGAAGTTAAGCTTATAATCTCTGTGCGGGAATTTGATTGGCTGTTATTTTCTCTGTTTTCATGTAACCTACGTCTCGTCAATAGCCGTAAGTTGGCTACTGTTTGTCTAATTTGTGAACATTGGTATGGTAATACGGCAATGTGCTTGCAGTTCTTTTGGTCGGCGATCGATGGTTAGAGTATTCGGGAATAACTTGCCTGGTAAGTTCGCTAAAGTTGGCTATTTTTTCGTGCGGAAAGAGTCCAAGAGCCTGTAATGTTTATCATTTTTATAATCCTTAAAATTAATGTTAGCAATTAATTTTGCCATATGCTGGAACTCATGCCGATTAAGTTGATGGTCAAGTCAATGACTGGTTTGACTAGTTTGTTTTTATTTAACCTTAAAAAAAATTCATGTGGTTTTTACTTAATAGAATAAAAGAATTACTTCGTAGCATAATATTCTAACTTATAATGGGACGAAGCAGTTTTTACCTATAATGATAAGATATAAAACTTATTTCTAAAGTGGGCCCCTTTTTTTGGGTTAAATTAGACACAATTTTTACTAATTTGAAACTTGTGTAAGTAGACATGAGCGCCATGATAATGGTTTTTTAATAAAATAAGTTATTTTATTAGATTTTTCCCCAGTGATAAAGTTTTCTGGATCCATCCTGTTTGCTTGCTTTTGAATGTTGAAACATTAGTGTATTATTTTCATCAGGCTGTATGATAATATCATTAGTTGACTTTTCACCAAGTTTCTGTGCATATGGGAGTGGATTCATTTGTTGAGATAGTGCATTGTGTTTTATTGAACCAATCCAAGTAATGCATGATCTTTTGTAAGCAGTATTTTTTATCATCTTCCTTCTTAGTGAACTTCTCATATTGTCATGCAAACTTATCACCGACTGTCCTTTTTAATTTCATAGCAGCAAAAATGAAAGGAGGCTTGTACAGATTCAGGGTCACAAAGTTCTCCCTGTTTCTGACTGTTCTTATGTGCACAACCATTCTTTTATGGGCATGGGAAAGGGCACCGCATGTTACTGCCTTGCTTCCACCAAAAGTTGTATTGCAGTTGTCTAAAGGTAAATTTCTAGCATACGTTACCTTTGACATATGGTTGGAGCCCTTATGCACAGTTCTAATAACTTTGTGAAATATTGATGTTTAGTGTATTAACGAGTGAGCTTCATACTGTTGCTGTACATCAGACCTTCCATTATTGGAATATTGACCTTCTCGAAGAAGTGTGCCCAAAAATGATGTCTCTAGAGATAAATCTCTTGACGTCATCTTAGCCTCTTCTGGCTAATTGCAATGCTCCTTTCGGCTGCAATCTATTTGAAATCCATGATTTCATTTTAATTGTTCAATTCATATTTTGGTACTTTCTCCTTCTGCAATTTTATGCGTACACACAAATAAATACTCCTATTGTGAGCTCAATATCTCCGAACTCTAATCTACCTATGAGCAAAGTTGTAGATATGTTAAAAGGTCCATTCCAAAAGGAGGGTGAGGTGTTACCTTCGATTTGCACTTTTTTGATAGAACCTTATACAATTTCTCATATAGATGTAATGTATGTCATATTAACTAGAAATCCTATTAAGTCATTGTTTTTCAATTGCAGGGAGAAAATTTTTAGTATGTTTAAGGATGGTTCTTTGTTATGATTACATTTCTCTAATTAAATGATGCAAAAGAACTTAAGAGTTTATAAAAGAAAAAAATGTGAGAGAATCAGTTATCCACAAGTTTAATTTGGTAGAATGAAAAGTGAGAATTAAAATGACAACAAAGAAAACAAGGGCTGAAATTTCTAAAGTATTGTCCTAGTCGTCTAGGACTTAAATTTATTTAAGAATAAAGACTCTGTATTAGAGTAGGATTCAAATCTATTTTAGATATTTTAGTTAGGAGTCACCTTTAATTTTCTCTGTAACCTGAATTTTTTCTATGAATTTGAATTTTTAACTACAAAGTGTGATGCTTTCTTTTAGGAGTGATTCTTAGCCTCTAATAGTCGTTCCTAGTTTCCTTCCTTCTTATTCATTATTCGTTTACCTCAGTAAACTTCCAATGCTTCTATCTGGAATTTCCAGCAACCAAAACCCTAAAATTCTAGCCTAAATTTCAACAACTTTTCTATTCTTCCGGCTATTCTAACCCTGAAATTCCAACGACCTAACCTGAAATTCCAAACCTAAAACCAAAGTTTTGTTGATTCTAGCTACTAGTTTGATATCTCTTCTACTTGTCCTACATTAAGATCACCAAGTATGCAGGAGTTAGTTGAATTTTCTCTTTTTATTGTCGGAAACAGAAGTGAGAAATGAACAAGTGTTGGAAGTTGAAAATCATGATACTAGTGGAGAAATGTCCACAAATCTGACAGAAAGAGAAGGAAAGCTGAACCTAAACGACAAGGAAGATAATGCAAAAGGACAAACACAAACCATGGGTACAAATTTGACAGGTACAGAAGGAAAGCTGAACCCAAACGAGAGGGAAGATAATGCAAAAGGAAAAACACAAACCACGGATAGGAATTCGACAGGCACAGAAGGAAAGCTGAACCCAAATGATAGGGAAGATAATGCAAAAGTAGAAACACAGACCACGGATATGATGTTGCAACTAAATTCCAAAAGTGCAAACTCTTCCTTTGGGGAAAAAGATGATGAGGATTTCAAGGGAATTGCACAGAAGCAAGGTAAGTTATGCTTGCTTTATTGAATTTATTGTTAAACTTCATTTCTTTATGCGTCAGCTGGTTTTTTCTTCCTTCATTTTGGGGAAATTTAAAGAAGCACATCTCCAACAAGAATGGCTTGTTTATTCCCAAAAACACTCTATTGGGCTTATGGTATGAAAGTTGTATATATTATATATATGCCCAGTTTCCTGTCTTTGACCAATGTGTAATTAATGGCCTTCTAAGCCGAAATTGGATCTCTTAAATTCTGTATGTAATTGATCATTTTGTAAAAGTTATTGCCATCATTATAGTGTGAAATGGTCAAATCATTCAATTGCTGTGTTATAGCAGAATCTCATGAGAAGCACTGGAAATGCTAACTGCATAGTATCAAATTTCAAGATTGTGACTTTGATTGTTTAGGTGAATTGATCAGTTGTGCTTCCTTATCATGTTCCCCATATTATGTCGACCTCTTATATCTAATTGACTCTTGTCAGATCTCAGAGATGCATATCTACTTGTTGTACAATGCAGTTCTATTGTTCATGTTGGTTACGCTGTGAAATATTTGATGTTAACCAATTATTGATCCCTGTGTTATCTGATCCTTGCTCCAGCCTGCAATTATGCAAAAGGAAAATGGATTGTAGATGATACCCTG
Source organism: Erythroxylum pedicellare (assembly GCA_027563575.1). Taxonomy (NCBI): domain Eukaryota; kingdom Viridiplantae; phylum Streptophyta; class Magnoliopsida; order Malpighiales; family Erythroxylaceae; genus Erythroxylum; species Erythroxylum pedicellare. The sequence goes on from JAOQMP010000209.1 coordinate 14,507,600, forward strand.
CCCTTGTACTCTGGATTTGACTGCAAGGAATGGCTGTCAAGTATGTGGTCCTGCCGCCTGACACAACGCAAGGATTTTGCTTTTGAAAAGCTACGTTGGCAACCTAAAAACTGTGAAATGGAGTCATTTGAAGGGTCTAAGTTCCTAGGAAGGTAGGACAGCACTTTGTTGTTGGATGTCTTCAATCCCTGGCTCAATGTTGTTTTTAAAGGTTATCGATGGTGAACAATTTCATCCAACCATCTCACTGAAACTCTTTCTTCTTTTCATTTATGAAATTTTCTTGCGATTTTTTGCTTTTCTAAGTGCTTGGGTATGGGCTTTTTACTTCACCTGTAAGCAGTTGAACTGGGAAAACTTAGGTATTCATCTGAAAGAAAATATTCCCCTTTTTGAATTAGGTGTTTGGTAGAGGCATAATCCAAAACTAATATTCTCAATCAAATCCTCAACTATTTGCATTGGCTATTGGGTTTGATTGATTGTAGACATTATCGTTCCTAAACACTCTCTTGATTTTGCTTTTTGTGGTTGGACAACATGCTGTGTTATTTGCTTTTTGCAGGGTTTATGAGTTGCATGCATCTTAGGACAGCCTTGGACATGTTCTGACCTGTGCCTTCCTTGTTGAACTACCCGCACTTTATCTTAATAAGGAATTCCGACACATCTGCAGTCACATGTCTAAAAAGCCCACCAATTGTTGCGTGCATGAGCATATAAGTGTGGAATTGAATAGTTGTCCAGTTTTGATTGATTTCAAGGGTTGTTGTGTGATCTTATCTGATTTTTATCTAATGAACTGGTTAATACCAGGTTGCAAGATAAAACTCTAGCTTTTGTTGGAGACTCATTAGGCCGACAGCAATTCCAATCTATGATGTGCATGATTACAGCTGGTAAGCAGAGGCATGATGTTATTGATGTGGGGCATGAATATGGACTTATCAAACCTCGGGGCAGTGCTCGTCCTGATGGCTGGGCGTTCCGGTTTCAAAGCACCAATACTACTGTCCTCTATTATTGGTCAGCTTGCCTCTGTGACCTGGAACCAATTAATAAAACAAATCCAGCCACGGATTATGCTATGCATCTTGATCAGCCTCCAGCATTTTTGCGCCAATACCTTCGTAAGCTTGATGTTCTAGTTCTCAATACAGGGCATCATTGGAACAGAGGCAAGCTTAAGGCTAATCGATGGGTGATGTATGTGGGGGGTATGCCGAATACGAACCGAAAGCTAGCGCCAATTGGAGATGCCAAAAATTTCACAATCCACAGCATTGTCAAGTGGGTGCATGAGCAGCTTCCAAAGCATCCACATTTGAAAGCCTTCTATCGAAGTATCTCCCCTAGGCATTTTTTCAACGGTGACTGGAACACAGGGGGTAGCTGTGACAATACAACCCCAATGTCTGTAGGGAGGGAGGTATTACAAGACGATTCTAGTGATTATAGTGCAGGCCATGCAGTGAAGGGAACAGGGGTTAAGCTTTTGGACATAACAGCTCTGTCGCAGTTGAGGGACGAGGGTCACATGTCAAGGTTCAGCATTACAGCTGCTCCAGGTGTTCAAGATTGCTTGCACTGGTGTCTGCCTGGTGTGCCTGATACGTGGAATCAGATTCTTGCTGCACAGATTGGTGATATGTCACAGATAAGGGATCAATAACTCTCGATGGCATATAATATGGTATCGCTAGTAACTTGGGTTAGAAGCCTCATAGAGTGTCCTGATGATCCTGGTTGCCTCATTTACTAGGTTTCACGTCCTATGCTGAACTTGCCAAGAATGCCGTACTACCATGGTTGATAGAGTAGAACTTATCGTTAGAGTGGACGGCATAAATTACTAAGGTTTCACACTTGCTGCTTTAGTTTTGATGAGCTTTCAGGTCAGCTTTCAAGAGAGGAGTGTATACACTTTTCTTTTTCCAGTTTTTACGGATTGGGAGAATTAGATACCCATTTACGGGGCTCCTGCTACTCCTGTATCTTGGTTCAGCATTGTAGAGTTAGAGCATGAAAAAGAGGAGTAGAAGTCGGAGAGGATATTTTCGTGTGAATAATTGTACAATACGCCTAATAAACTGCTGGCGCTACATTTAATGTACGTGTGGTCTGCCATCATCTTTTCGGTGAGTTTGGTTGGACATTATGTTAGTTGAATTAAGCCGTGATTGATTCGCGGGAAAGTCGATTTACTTTCTAAGAGATATGTTTAAAAATTTTGTTTAACATTTGGATGCTGTTATCTGATATCTTCATATCTTTTAGTTTATGTAAGAACTTTCTCAATTGAAGAGTGAACCACCTAGCTTTTGCTGTCGTTTACAATTTAGTATTTTACGTTGGCTTTGGGTAACAAAATGGTGAAGTTTTATTCTGCTGTCGTTTCNNNGTCAAACTCTGATGAAGTTAATCTTCAACTTTGTTAGGTAGTTCTATTTTTTGTACTTAATTATTTCAAATCTAAATTTGAATAGACTTTGTTATAATCCTATCTCAACGCATACTAACGACAAGCTAAGCTAAAATTATCTATGATTTTTTGTTGTGTTAGATCTGAGTCTGGCCCAGTACACGAACCACAACGGCTTACTTTATTTTATCAAGCGGTGATTGAATGTATCTTTATTTGTTTTCAGTCACCAAAACGATTGGTTGATTTGTTCATCTTTATCGCTCTCAAGACATCAAATGTGGCTAACGAAAGAGCTGTATCTCCTACCTCTTATCACAACTATTTCGATCTGACCGACAACCTCATTTTTTCTCAACTTCACTCATCAACTCTCCATTAGACGTATTTCTAACAATTATTTGTTGTGGCAGTGGCAGGCATAGCTCCTTTCTTAACTAAAAAGTTATAACCTGGCACATCGCAGAAATGACGTAAAAACATAAACAATCGACAATATTCTTAGCTCCTTTTGAAACATGATTTCGATTAGATCAATTAATATTGAGCTAAATCATTAGATCTATAGCAAAAAGTTTCGTACTACAAATTGTAAGTGCAACAATGACAAGGTAAACTTAGCAAAAGTTTTCTGCCACTTACCTATTTTTGTCGTTTGGAATGAGAGAATAATGTAATTGTACAGCAAGTTAGGGAATGCTTGATCAACTTCCAGCTTTACAATATGAATCCTGTAAAAGTGACACTTAACGGCCTTAACAAATTATACCCCTTTGTTTTTAGTTTATAGTAGCAAATTGACCATGTTTCTTATAATGATTTGTGTCGGATACTCTGTTTCTTATAATGATTTGTGTCGGATACTCTGTTAAGTGAAGAAGAAAATTTGTCTAACGATGTATTATTAAAGGAAGTCATCCAAACAACAACCCATTATGCCAACAATCAACAATCTTTTCCTCTAATCTTGGCGGTAGGCAACATAATTCTACGTGTGGAGGTTGCGGTAATCAAAATTATGGTTGAGGATGAAATAACTATTTAACGTGTTTTATTGGTAGTTTATTTACAAAATATTTTCATCATGAAGGAGCTATTGGTTCACAAGGATCATTAACTGATTTCTTAACCTATATCTATCTATCATACTTATGGTGGCCCAGTTATTTAGTCAAATAATGTCCAACTACAATATCCAATCATGATGTTAGTTTGGCTAAACCTAACCTTTTATCGAAATATTAATGGATCACGGACATTGGAGCTATGTATCATCTTACATTTGTTATGTAAAATCTTATATAAGATTATGAGTGTCAAGGTTTTGGTAACTTCCAAATTAGCAATGGTAAGACAATCTCAATCTCTAATATTGGCTCTTCTTATTGTCACTCTTTCAATTGTGCTTTTCACTTACATGATATGTTACATGTTTCACAATCTTACTGCTTTTTTTTCAAAGCTAATAATTTGTCTAATGAATTTTTCCCCAACCAGTTTGTGATTAAGGATATCTGCATAAAGGAACTACTACATATCAACCAAAATGATTGATGATTATACATTGTGTTTCTTGAACCCATTTATCAATCAAACTCTCCCATTTATGCTCATTTTTGCACTATTTCTATTTAGCACCTGAGACTTAGACATCCTCGTTTGTGCATCGTCTATACTGCTTTACATAATAATAAAATTTAGTTTGTTAACAATAAAGTCTTCAGTATGCGTCATACTTGTTATACTGCTGAGAGCCATAAGTTACTTTTTTCTGGGGCTAATTATGTTGTGTCAAGTTCGCTATAGTTAATTTGTTTAGATTTATGGGGAACTTCCTACAATTTTTATTAATATGTGTTATTATTATATTTTGTTTTGTGATCGTTATAGTAAATACACTTGAATTTATTTTCTCAAATTTAAATATAAAGATCTCAAAGTCTTATTAAATTTTATCATTTGGTTGAAATCCTTTTCCAATGTTCCATCAAATCTTTTCAAGAAGATTGAGATGGTAAATATCAAGCCTGGATTTCCTATTTACTTAAGAATGGTATTACCTAAAGATCTTCATGGCCTAAAATGCTAAACGAAATGGGTGTGTTGAAAGGAAATATAGACATATTTGTAGAGACTGGTTTGTGCTTATTACATTATTCATCTATGTTATATAAATATTGGAATTTTGTATTTGAGACAATAGTTATCTAATCAATATATTGCCTCCTCCCACATTAAATAATGACAAATCTGATCTTAAATTATTTAAGTAAAATCCTAGTTATGATACATTTCATGGGTTCAGCTGTCTTTGCTATCCATCTCCATATACTTACTCTTCTAATAAATTATCTCCTCATTTTAAATTTTGTGTTTTTGTTGGATATAGAAAAATTCACAAAGGTAATATTTATTTGAATTTTACACCAAAAAATTTGTTACCCCATTTGAACATGCCTTCCTTTTTAAAAAATTGAAAATTAGTGTTTCACATGTTGCACTAGTTTCATGGTCATCCTCATCCTCTACCAACATCAGTCCTATTGTTTTACCCATCTATATTTCTTCTTCCTATTTACCTATGAACACTAACTCGCACTCAAACACAACCACACCAGCCAAACTACCTTAACCTAACACTCCTTCATCAAGTACACAAACATCAACTTCATCATATGAATTTAGCACACCCAAATCCAGCCCAAAACCATCCACCTTGTTGAATAATACCAATACTCCCCAATCATCCCACAATACAACTTGTTTAGCCCATGACTCATCTCCTCAACTTCCTACACATCATATTACATTGCCTAGACTTTCCTTAGTAATCGGCTTATCTAACTATAATACGAAGTGTCTAACAAACATAAAAAGTCACCATATGATGACTAGTTTACAAATAAGCCATTTGAAATCATGTATCTTTTATGTCTGCACCAAACGTAAAGAACTTAATTTTTATAATTAATTAGTAAGAACTTAATTGTTATAATTAAGTATTTAAAAGTCCTAAATGGAGAAAGGCAATGCAACAAGTATTCAATGTCATGCTTCCCAACAATATATAGATCCTTCGCTCTCTATGGCCAAACCAAAATTTAATTGGCAACAAGTGAGTTTTAAAATTAAGTTGGATAAGAATGGTAATTTTTTAATATAAGGCATATTTACCACCCAAGGTTTTCATCAACGACTTGACATTAATTGCAAGGAGACCTTTAATTTTGTAATTAATAGACTATTAGTTCAATTAATTCTTTCCTTAGCTATTTTGAACAATCAATATATTGATTAATATGATGTAACCAATGCTTAATTGCATGGTAGACTTGATGAAGATGCGTTTATTAAGTAATCGCAAGGCTTTGAGCATCATAATTTACCACATTTTGTTTACAAGTTAAACAAGTCTATCATGGTCTCACATAAGTTGCTACAAAAGAAACTATGTTTGATGCCACAAAATGTTTCTGCACTTATTTTTCCAAAAAAAATCATTATGTTCATCATACACTGAGCTCTTCAAAGGTCATACTTTATTTTGGAGTATGATGGGTGGAATCTAATATCTTTCTATGATTAGTCCCGATATTTGTTATTTAGTTAAGAAAATATCTTAGTATATTCATTAGCCATCGGAGTGCCATTGGATGTAAGTCAAACAAGTCCTAAAGTATTTCAAAACGACCATATATCATAGGTTGTTTCTTTAAGCAACAACTAATTTTTATGTTATCAACTACTGTGATGCAAGTTAGGTTAGTAATAAGGATGACCAAAAATCAACAACAGGCCTATCTACAGAAGTAGAGTATCAAATCATTACAGTAACAGTTTATGAAGTTTAATGGGTCCAATCTTTTCTTAGAGGGATAAGTATAGTTCCATTGTCAAGACTTACTATTTGTTATGATAATTTTTCAATCACATATCTTACAAATATACCTATTTTGTTATACGTAGGGAGAGCTTTACTATGTGTCCCGAATCTACATGAAAGGATTAAAAACGAAGGTAATGCGGAATACCTGGATTTCGGTTCCATCTCTGATTCCGAGTTCCAAACGTCTCCGAATCTCCCGGGGCCTTTAGTGGAAAGTGCTCACCGACTCACGGGCTCGGTCTTTCTATAGTTTCCTCAAATCACGAGCTTCCCTAATAGGTCAGGAATCCTTATGCTCGTGAATGATTCCTTGACTAACTGCAGGAGACCTTAACCTTTATATAGCTTCCATATCGGACTTCCCCATCACAAGACCGATATGGACCCGGTCTACATTAATCGGGATCCATTTTTCATTCGAACTTCGACCCATTAATCTAGATCATTTATTGGGCCACTTTATTATCTTTATCTGGATCAAATGGTGTAACTTAA
>JAOQMP010000209.1:14516333-14540018 GCA_027563575.1 Erythroxylum pedicellare
AACCAAAAGAGATGTTTCTTAATGCATTAATTCACATCCAATAGCATATATATATATATATATATATATATATTGTGTGTGTATGTATGTATGTATGTATGTATTAATTTTATAAAATCCTCCATTTATTTATTTAAAATTACTAAATATATATTTAATATTGTAGAATGATATTTTATGTGCATTTGTCTCTTTTAAATTTATATTTAGAATGATAAATTTAATCAATTCAAAATATATACATTCATCTTAATTTTATAATTATATATTTACTATTTTGAAAAGTAATATTAATATATATTGGTGATCTGCTTTCAATGAATACCTTAAATTTTATAAATAAAACTGTAACGTGATCGTGATAAATTATATATTTTATTTTAGTGGAGGAGGTCGAACTTTCAAAGTTTTAAGCCAGGTTGTGAGCCAATCCCGAGAATTAAAGTTAACTTAAAACTTAGTCAATCTGAATCCATTAACTTAGAATCGAGTTAAACCTTTTCTCCTATCTCTAATTCTAATGATAACGTACAATCATTTTTGACACTAAATCAACTTTGTTTTAATGGAGGAGGTTGAACCTTTCAAACTTTTCAAGTAGGATTTTGAGCTAAATTCAAATTCAAGCTCTAATTGCAAAGATATGATCCCAAAATTTCCACAAGTTAATAACATAGGGACGGCATAAATTTTGTAAACTAAAAATGTTATTCATAAATTAATAAATTGATAATTGTAAAATCTATTCACAATTGAATAATCATAAATTTAAGTAACTAAATTTTATTGTATTTTATCATTATAATGAATTGAATTAAACTCAAATATTTATTATATTGTGATTCAAACTCAAAATTCTAAAATTAATTTAAATTTTAAAAAAGAATATATCACAATGTAGTCGTATTTAAGAAAAATAATATAAATACTTGTAATTCTAATAAATCGTTAATTTATAATATAATATTTATATGAGTTTTTTAAAGTATTATCTTATTAATTATAAAAGTTATTGATTTAGTACATTAACTCAAGCTCGAGAAATTATTATATAATAGTTATTGGTAACTTATAAAGGTTTCAAGAATTTAAAAAATTTTAATTTTTCTTTTCTCTTTAGGAAAAAAGATATAGGCTTCTCTTGTAGTTTAATAAATCTTTAAAAAATTATCTAATTTTAAAATTCTCAAAAAAATTCTTATGATATTTTTTAGAAAACCCGTCCTCTAAGACTTTGGTTAAAAAATAATGACACAATATGGCGTTTTATTAAATATATTCAAGCTCTTAAACTCTACCCAAACTAATTAAATTCAACTTAAACTAATAACTTATTATAATTATCTTAAATTATTAATTTAATTGATTTAAGTTGAATTTAAGAGATAGGTTGAGTTATGGTAATAGTGAAATTTAATTATTTCACGTCTAATATTCACGTTATATATTTTTTATTATTATTTTAAATCAAAATATAAATAAAAGGCAAAAAGATACATTTTTATATAGTTTTAAAAAATTAAAAAAGATACACATCTTTTTTATAGTTTTAAAATTTCTATAATATACACTCCGTAAAAGTGGGAAACTAGAGAATCCATGGTAGCTGTCATTGTAGCCCATCAAATGCCTTCCATTTCAGAGCCAGAGGCTACGTTCCATTTTGAGGTAGTCCGGTCTTTTTAATGATAGAACAGACAAAGACTTTAAAAGGCCAAAACCAAGACTAATGATTGATAAGTTGCTGGCTCCTCAAAATAGGTATCATAAAAGTATAGACAACTGGCTTGGAGGCTTCATCTAGAATCTAAGCTGGTGTTCTCCAGTGTCAGCGAAACTCTGGGAGTGTACACAGGACTCACGCTTGCGTGAGACTTTGGCTACCGACAGATTGAGCTTGAAGTGGAGTTGGAAGCGATAATCATACTTCTCTCCTCCTCGACCAGACGGGCCACAAACCACAATTCCATAATTCAAGGTATCAATGAACTGCTCATGCGGAACTGGACTGTGGTGCCTCGACATATCTATCACGAATGTAACCGATGTGCTGACTGGTTAGTGTCCTATGTAGAGCATTTTGTCTTAGGAACCACTTATTTTGATGATACACCCATTGGGTGCCATGTACTCCTCTTAGAGGATAAATCGGGAATCTGTTTTTCTAGACTTGTAATGTAATATGTTTTTCTTCCCTATAAAAAAAGTCTCTATACGGTTCATTTCAATATAAATAATATACATTTCCTAGCGAAGAGAACTCCTTCGGCTTGCATCTCAACGAGATTATTAAGAGAACTCTTAGCCCTAGGCATGATCTCAGCTGGACCACATTCCTACGTATAGTTTTATTTCTATAGTACTTTCAACTAAAGAAGCTTTTCTTCTCTTCATTTTTTCTTGATCGTAAAGATCAGATCTTCAAATCCTATAAAAAGGTATTTCCTTACCAACAAAATTGGACATAAATCTCTTTATAATTAGAATTTCTGCAATAACTATAATTGGAATATGAACATACCATTTTGTATTATTAACTAGACTCTAATACGTGACCCTCCTCAAGTTTATCAAAAAAAGGATGGACTATAGAAAAGAAGCATTTCTCATAAAAAGAAGCATTCAGTTAAACCAACAAGGCAATGTTTGGTCATACTAAAAACACTATAGAAAAGGAAGCCAAATTAAAATATAATTCAAGTGCTTAAACTTAGATTATGAAGTCAATTGTGAGATGCTTTAAGGTGAAGTATTTGTATGACAATAACATTTGGTGATTATAGAAAGCAATGTCTGTCTTAATATTTTCTCATTAGCTGTGCTTAGAGAATTACTACACAGAAGTTGCTAAGATATGTATCGATCTTGCATCAACGTAAGAATGTTAAGGAGTGAGGATGACTATTGACTAGGGTATAGGTTTTGAGTGACCTGAAAATTACAATTCAAGCTGTACAGTACTGCCAAATAATGGATGGGTGGGATTGAATAACATTGAGCATCATACTATTTTAAAAACGATACTAAAAGGTGTGTTAAAAGAGTATCCCTTGGAAATTGGAGCTGCAGTCAGTAACTAGCTAGTGATTGCTTAAAGTGGACAAAAAGATGATGGATGGGAACTAAAGTTCTATACAGACGGGACATTTGATCAAATTAAAAGTACTCCTGATTAGAACTCTTACCACTCCGGGACCCTTACGGGCACATAGGAAAACTATGACCTTTTTTTGGCTAACCCTCACGGTTAACACCCTTCCAAACCACCAAACTGGTCAACCATCGACTAACCAAAGTCGGATTGGAAGTATGGAGTACTACGTAGGTCCAGATATTGGAGACTTACTACCTTTCACGCCTTTCTCATGGCTCACACGGGCTTTACGGCTCAAGCCTTTTAGGAACCCTACCTCGCTACCATACTTTTACTCTTCATTCCCCGTTAATGCTTCTGACTCAAGGTAGCAGACAGATTTAAAAGCAACAGTTCCAGACTGTCATTGATTTTCTGATACACAAGATCCTTATACAAGATGAGTGTAGAGCATACTCATCCTAAAATCGTATATACTGAGGCAACATATAATTTAAGGTTGTGAAGTGTTTAAGAAAAAGAAAGAAGATTGAAGAAAGAGAGTATCTTCATTTTCCAATATGTTTTATGTACAAGCTACTTTAAGTAGTAAAACCGTCTCCCCTAGAACTGAAACTAGACCCTGCTTTTATAAGCGAAGTCATGCGTAATAACATAAATCTACCTAGAGACATAATCATTACATTTTAACAAAAATAAAGGACTATTTCACCTAACCTTATCAAAAGGAATCTACTTTAACAAAAGTCCTAAAGCAAACAGTGCTTAAGTACAATAGTCTAAAAGACAACAGTAGAAAAGACTAAAGGTGAAAAAGAAGATGATAAGATGGAATCTTAAACAGTTGTTGATGGTGATACATGTCCATCTTTCATCATATTAGTTGTTGTCTCGATAGATGTGCTTACTTTACAGGTGTAATTAAAGTAAGGTCTGTTGTATTGTTTGTCGCACGTAATAATTGATCCAAAGTATCCAAGAAATTATTGATGGTGAATAGGTGAGTGCCAACTTTGGAGATTGGATTGAGAGTTTGGATCGCTTGAGTTATCAGTATTAGCATGATGGTGTCTTTTTCTTTTGATGTTACTGAATTATGCCATGTGTAGCTAATGTAGGAATTGATCTAACTGATCTTCATCACTGCTAAGAGTATCTTCATTAGGATTTTGAGCATCTTGAAAAACCTAATTGAACGATTGAGAAGGTCCTGTAGTTTGTGAGACATGACACTCCTCGTCTTCTCCTGAATTTGTGTATTTAGGAATATTAGAACCAGGAATGTTAACTTCTGATGCTTCAGGTTCACCATACATGAATTCTTCAATATGTGGTCCAATAGATGTGGTCAATATTGGATTGTCTGGAAAGTGATTAAGATCCTTAAGTAAATTCCTTAAAGAGATTAACACATTCTCCTTATGTCGTGGCCAATATAAAGATGCATGTCAAAATTGGACACATTGTTCAGTGTAAAGCACTCCAGTAGAGGTTTCTCTATAAGGACGATGTACAATGAAGAAGCATTCTATCTGCATGCTGTAGCTGTCCAAAGACGATGCTGTTGAATGATGATATCACATTGCTGCTTCTATTAAGCTAAAGGTTGGAACCATTTTAAGAATGTCCATAATAAGGAACTCCCATTATTAGGATTACAGAGATGATGATACAGATGAAAAGGAGATATTGTAAAAGAAAAGGCATATAAAGCAGATAATGCCCAAAGATACCATAATGTGTTTTCAGATAAAGGTTCTTGAAGAAGAATCACATTTTGGTATGATGCTTTGACGTTGAACATAACAGGATTTCCAATAGAATTATGTTCATGTAGAAAAAGATGCAAGTAATAGAATAAACTACTACGAGCAAGTGAGGTAACTTCAGAAACACTAAAAGGAGGCCTAGTAAGAGGAGGAAACACCTTTTTAGTAAGAGCAGAAAGACTATTGCTATCCATTCTACCAAATTGCTGTGAAGCAAAATCAAAACTCCTTTTGTGATTTTGTTGTAGAGAAGGAAGATACTTATAGTGCCAAAAAGTATCTGGAGACCAAAATGGATGTTACCTAAGCAATGTAGCTAAAATTGCAGTCTTGAATGTCGAATGTCTGACAACTGTCAGTGTTTGAATATCAAAAAGCTTTACGAGAGAAAGATTCTGACACATATCTTTGAGATGCTTGACAGCTGTAGTTTGCTCTTTTTCCCATGATGGTGGATTCTTGCGTAAGAGCTTAGATAAGCATGAAGTGTAGGTGGCCACATGAGGTATGAAAATTTTGACGTAATGAACAATCCCGAGGAATTGCTGAATTTGTCTCACAGTGAGATGTTCATTCGGAAATTGTCATAATTCTTTAGCAATATGTGGACCTAGCTGATAGAATCCATCCTTGAATTACAAACCCAGAAATTCAATTTCTGTTATACTAATTGTGCTTTTTGAGGCAGAAAGCATAATCCCATACTGTTTTGTAAGATCCATAAACTTATCCAATAAGGTTTGATGTTGCTCATGAGTTTGTGAAAACAGTAAGATATCATCAATGTAAATCAATGCACTGTTGAGAATACGCTCATAGATCTTGATCATGGATTTCTGAAATAGTGATGGAGCAACTTTAAGTCCAAATGACATCACAGTACATTGGTACTGAGCATTGGGAATGCAGAATGCAATCTTATAATGTTCTTCAGGGTGAATACCCAATTTTCAAAATCCCACTTTGAGATTAAACTTTGAAAATATGACAGCTTCCTTAAGAAATAGTACTTGTGTATTGATTTTGGGTAGAGAAAACTTATCATCCTGTAAGATAGCATTAAGAGGCTTATAGTCAATGACTAATCTCTTTTTACTATGGTTTTGCTCTGAATGCTTACTGATATAGAATGCTTGACAAGCCCAATCCGACTTTTTGAGCTCGATCAATCCTTGCTGCAATAGGATTGCACACTCATCTTATGCTAGCTTTAAGTCATCAGGTTTCATACCTAGATGTGTGGCTTTTGTAGGATTTATATCCTCGTTCTTCTTGAAAGGTAGACTTATAAAAAACTCAGCATTCTTCCACAAAGGATATGGATGATCAAACTGTGAATGAGACTCTGGATAATAGCTCAACAGTTTATCTCGAAGTCTAGTGTAATGTGTAGGAACTGAGGTTAGTTCAAACACATTTTTTATATCAGTGTATGAACTGAAAAGGTTTCGATACCTAAGGCATGTGGGTGGGATCTATAAAGGTGATGCTTTACTGTACGTATCCATTCCAATTAAGATGTCTGGGCCTGGTAGATTGCTTCTAAGTACTTTAGTCCAAACTGTACACTGAGGAAAGAAACGAATGCCAATCTGTTTCCTAGTTATTAACCCAATCTTGAAACTATTTCCATCAGCTGCAAGAAAATGTTCATCACAAGAAGTCCATGCTTTTACTGATAGGATATTGAGCGTCATGATCGTATGGCTTGATCCTGTATCCATAAATCTAATAGCCTTAATGGGCCGATCATATTTGTCTTGTTGAAACAACTGGATATGGTTGTATGGTCGTTAAACTGAATTACGATCAATCTTCAGACATGTTTGCTGTAACATGTACAATGAATTATCATCAGTAGTATATGGGGATGTAGTAGATGATTCTTCCTCTGACATAGACATAGAGACAATAAACTGTGTTTCATTGTCCTCATTGGATTGTTTCCTCCTTAAGAATTTCTTCCATTACATTATGAGGATGAATAGGCATAAGTTTTTCAAGTTTCCCCAGGAACTTGGCATCTTTCCTGGTTGCCTGAGGACACTTATTTGAGTAGTGATCTGGGCTTCCACAGATAAAACATCGACCTTTATTACGGTGTGAAGACTTTTTGAAGAACCGCATGAATCTGCATTTTTTGCCTATGTTCTTCTTTTTGAAGTTTTGTTTCCAAGGCTTCTGCCTTTCTTTCTTTCTTTTATAATAGACTTGAGCTTGATGAGCTTTTTTGCTGCTATGGCACTTACAAGTCTATTTATCTTTGCACTTCATCTGGAGATGAGGCTGTTTACAAGCCTTTTTCAGAACTAGACCTCCTTTAAGGATATTCTTGAACAATGTATGCTGATCACATAACTTGTCAAGAGATGTTAAAGCAAGTTGATAGATTTCTCTAAGAGAGATAGTAGACATATCTCTTTGTAGAGAAGCTATGGTCCTTTGTAGTTCTGGCTGTATTTCATCTAGAAGGGATGAAGTAAAAGTGTAACGTAAATTAACGTCGTTCCATCCATTCAGAAGATAATACCTTTCTGTCATACGTTTGTAATGCTTTTGAATATCACGCTTGTCAAGAGAACAACATTTCATCTTGAAATAATCTTGACGGATTTGCTTATCAATCAACTGGAAGTCACCCACAAACTCCTTATGGATAATACCAAGTAATACTCCAGCAGTTGATACTTGTATGTACTAAATTCTTTGATACTCACTTATACTTTGCCACCATTCTCGCAAAGTACTATTAAACCTGTATGTAAATTTAGACAAAATATCCAGAAGAGGATGATTAGGTCTAGTCATTTGTAGATCAATCCAAGCACCAAATTCATGTATTCGATCTCTCCATTTCTTAAGTGGAAGATCATCGAACTTAAACCAAGAACCAGAAGTAGGCTTGGTATTCTGCTGTGTCGAAGTAGCTGCACTTGTCGTTTGAGGTGCTAATTTAGGTCTGAAAGGTTCAGTACCTGTGGATTCAACTTCACTGATTTCTAGTTTAACTTTAGTATATTGAGGCATAGTCATCAGAACATTAGATAATTCTGAAAGATCAGCAAAGTTAGCTGAAGAATCAGTCGATGGTGAAAAGACTGGTTCACATGATGACTCTAATGAAATGTGTTCAGATGAACACCCAGTTGGTGTTGCAGACAGTTCAGATGTCTTGCTTTCCGCTTCAGTTTTCTCTTATTGAGAACTAGAATCATCTGCAAGAGATTTAGAGATCAGAGCCAAAATAGTACAAAGTTGGGAAGATTTCCCTTGTACCCAGTGTGGTATCTTTGTCTAGTTTATGGTCATGTAGAGTCGGTCAAGTCCAATACACCTGCATACCCCTTGGAGTTTTACTCCTCGATTAGGTTTTCTACTACTGCTCGTGGTTAGCCTCAGAAACATAGTCAACCTTCACATCTTAGTCAGGCGAGGAACATATTGATTAAGGTTAAGAAGTGAGAGAGAAAAGAAAAGTTGAGTGACTATGGAGTCAGTATCCTCGGATCTAGTACATTTATCATCAAGTCTATCTCTAAATAGTTTACCCTCTAAAGTAAAAAGAGTGTTTTCAAATAAAATTGAAAATGTTGTAGAAATTGCCCATGTATCTGTAGAAAATCATGTATGTGAGTCTTCTTTACCATTGTTGAGTCCATACAATATATATTCTCGTGACCGTTCTTGGATGAGAAGTATTAGGAGTGTGTTATCTACTACTAGATCTCATATCAAGGAAATCATCCAGAGTTCCAAACTGGAACAATGTGGTCTAAGATCTACAACAGCAGAACAGTACGTAAAGCTTGAGATTCCTAAGGAGCTGATCACCTTATGGAGATAGCACAACTATACACATCTTCATGTTGGAGCTATACGACTTGTTTTTACTTTAGATGGAAGAAAAAGTATTCCTGCAACAACCAAGATATCCCTTCTTGACATTGCCTACATAACGTACCAAAATGCTCTTATTGGTACCTTGCTTACAACTCTTGATAGAGGAAGTGTTATCTTGACCATAACACCTGATTTTAATATCAGGTTGGATGATCCTACGCTGTCTGAATGTCTACAAGTTTAGATCCAAATCACTGGAGCAGATCAAGATCCTACAACCATTATGGCTTCTTTACATCACCAGATGATCTATCGTCTGCAGAATCATTCTTTGGATTTAAACTTTCTAAATTCTACTTCGGATGCTCTTTATATGGCTATTGATAAAGCCAATAATCAGGCAACTATCCTTCAGATCCCGAAACAGTTACCTTCAACATAGCTTGAAAAGATGATGCCAACAAAATAGATTACCAACTACCAAAAGATATTCCACGCACCTCATAGACATTCTTTTCATACTATAACTCCACCGATTCTGAAGACACTGAAAGATGGCTTAATCAAGTCCATCTACACAAGACCCAACGACAGCATGCCTGGTCCTTCGACATCGGGTTCTATCTTGATGATCCAGCCCATTGAACCTCAAGATCTAGCATATCTATCCTCTAGGGAAACAAACCTTACGATCCAGCTCGTACTTTCTCATACAGAAGGTAAAGACAGTCCTCCTATCCATTATTTCAAATCTAATGGAGACCCAATCTATGTCAATCATCATCGTGCACACTTTGTATAGGATGTCGACCCATCCATGTGCGAACCAGATTGTGAGATCTGTCTCAATCCTCAGTCAGATAGTGATGATGATGATCCAAGATATCAACGAAGAAGGAAGAAGAAATCAAAGCCTAAATCTCGGTGCTTACCTTCTCGTGAATTTCACCCTCTTGGTGGTGATAAAGATCTAGATCCAGATGATCATAATGGTCTATCCATGATAGAATTATCTAGACCAAAGTCTCTTAGAGAGATACTCTAGTCGTATATGTTTAATCAGATAGATCCCTGCAGATCTATTGGTGGATCGTTCAGATCTATGCCAGCAATTCTTGTTACAACTCATACTGCTTTGCCTTGTATGATGGTCTTACCAGATGAGGATAACTTTCCTCAACTAGAGTACTGATGAATCACCGTAGGTTATCTTTAACCCTTATATCAGAGCGTCAGGAATTACTTCACAAGGAACACTTACATCTAATCCCACTGATGAAGTGTTTAACTGGCAGACATCTAACACAGTAACACATAACAAAGTTTTGAGAAGGATTGGTTCCAAGCTGAATGGAATTAGTCAACAAAACATCGCTACTCATAAGAAAGTCAATTTTGTTTCGAAACAAATGCAAACGATATATCGCTCATATAAAGCTCAAATTCAACGCCTTGATGCTGAATTGTGACAATACATCTCTGCCCAATATATGGGGCCAGAATTTGACTTGAAAGTTCGTAAGATACAAGAGATATAAGGAAATGTACGACAAATGGAAGCTGATATGCATGCAGCTCAATCTAAGCAGATATATGGCTCATCTTCTTCAGAGTTTTCAACTCTTTAGCCATCATATCCATCTTCTTCGTATCAACAATATCTAGAAGAAGCTGATTACTCAAAGGTATTCAAGTTTAACTATCATTTGATTAGACAGTATATTCATCCTCAGACAACTCAAGAGAAGCCTCGATGATTAAAATCAAAGTCTACATCTGATCGTGTGCATAAATCTCTAATTCTTGAGTCTTTAAAGGTTCCAAAAGCATCATCTTCTCATATACCCTTTGAACCAACTGAACAGTGGAGAAAACCTTTACGCATTCATACTCCTCCAGAGTCTCCACCACCAGTACAACCTTCCACCTCATCTCTTGGGAAGGACAAAGTTAAGCAGACAGAGTATAAAGCTACTCTGACCTCTAAATCTCTTATAGATGATTCTAGTTCTTAATCAGAGAAAATTGAAGTGGAAAACAATACATCTGAACTCTTTGCAACACGAACTGATTGTTCATCTGAACACATCTCATCAAAGTCATCATGTGAACCAGTCTCTTCACCATCGATTGATTCTTTAGCTAACTTTGTTGATCTTTCAGAATTATCTAATGTTTTGATGACTATGCCTCAATATATTGAAGTTGAATCAGAAATCAGTGAAGTTGAATCCATAGGTGTTGAACCTTTTAGACCTGAACCAGCACCTCAAGCGACAAGTGCAGCTGCTTCGACATAGCAGAATACCAAGCCTACTTCAGGTCCTTAGTTTACGTTCGATGATCTTCCACCCAAGCAATGGAGAGATCGAATACATGAATTTGGTACTTGGATTGATCTACAAATGACGAGACCTAATCATCCTCTTCCGGATATTTTGTCTGAATTTACATCCAGGTTTACTGGTGCTTTACAAAAATGGTGGCAAAGTATAAGTGAGGATCAAAGACTTCAGTACATACAAGTATCAACTGCTGGAGCATTACTTGGCATTATCCACAAGGAGTTTATGGGTGACTTCTAATTGATTGATAAGCAAATCCATTAAGAATATTTCAAGATGAAATGTTGTTCTCTTGACAAGCGTGATATTGAAAAATATTACAAACACATGATGAAAAGATATTATCTTCTGAATGGATGGAATGACGTTAATTTATGTTACACTTTTATCTCATCCCTTTCAGATGAAATACAGCCAGAACTACAAAGAATCATAACTTCTCTACAAAGAGATATGTCTACTATGTCTCTTGAAGAAATCTATCAACTTGCTTTAGCATCTCTTGACAAGTTATGTGATCAGCATATTTTGTTCAAGAATGTCCTTAAAGGAGGTCCAGTTTTGAAAAAGGCTTGTAAACAGCCTCATCTCCAGATGAAGTGCAAAGATAAACAGACTTGTAAGTGTCACAGCAGCAAGAAAGCTCATCAAGCTCAAGTCTACTATGAAAGGAGAAAATTTCACAGGAAGAAAGAAAGGCATAAGCCTTAGAAGCAAAACTTCAAAAAAAAGAACATAGGCAAAAAACGTAGATTCATGCGGTTCTTCAAAAAGTTTTCACACCGCAATAAAGGTTGGTGTTTTATCTGTTAAAGCTCATATCACTACTCAAATAAGTTTCCTCAAGTAACCAGGAAAGATGCCAAGTTCTTGGAGAAACTTGAAAAACTTATGCCTATTCATCCTCATAATGCAATGGAAGAAATTTTTTAGGAACAATCTAGTGAGGATAATAAAACACAGTTTGCTGTCTTTATGTCTATGTCAGAGGAAGAATCATCTACTACATCTGCATCTACTACTGATGATGATTCATTGTACATGTTACAGTAGACATGTCTGAAGATTGATCGTAATCCAGTTCAACAACCATATGTCCATATCCAATCGTTTCAATAAGACAAATATGATCGGCTTGTTAAGGCTATTGGATTTATGGATACAGGATCAAGCCACACGATCATGAAGCCCAATATCCTATCAGCAGAAGCATGGACTTCTTGTGATGAACATTTTCTAGCAGCTGATGGAAATAGTTTCAAGATTGGGTTAATAACTAGGAAACGGATTGGCATTCATTTCTTTCCTCAGTGTATAGTTTGGACCAAAGTACTTGGAAGCAATCTACCAGGCCCAAACATCTTAATTGGAATGGATACGTACAGTAAAGCATCACCTTTACAGATCCTACCCACAGGCCTCAGGTATCGAAACCTTTTTAGTCCATACATTGATATAAAAAATGTGTTTAAACTAACCTCAATTCCTACATATTACACTAAACTTCGAGATAAACTGTTGAGCTATTATCCAGAGTCTCATTCACAGTTTACTCATCCATATCCTCTATGGAAGAATGCTAATTTTTTCATAAGTCTACCTTTCAAGAAAAACAAGGATATAAATCCTACAGAAGCTACACATCCAGGGATGAACCCTGATGACTTAAAGCTAGCACAAGATGAGTGTGTAATCCTATTGCAGTAAGGATTGATCGAGCCCACAAAGTCGGATTGGGCTTGTCAAGCATTCTATGTCAACAAGCATTCAGAGCAAAAACGTGGTAAAAAGAGATTAGTCATTGACTATAAGCCTCTTAGTGCTTTCCTGCAAGATGATAAGTTTCCTCTATCCAAAATTAGTAAACAAGTACTATTTCTTAAGGAAGCCGTCATATTTTCAAAGTTTGATCTTAAAACGGGATTTTGGAAATTAGATATTCGCCCTGAAGAATGTTACAAGACTACATTTTGCATTCCTAATGCTCAGTACCAATGGACTGTGATGCCATTTGGACTTAAATTCGCTCCATCACTGTTTTAGAAATCCATGACCAAGATCTATGAGCCTATTCTCAATAGTGCATTGATTTACATTGATGATATCTTACTATTTTCACATACTCATAAGCAACATAAAGCCTTATTGGATAAGTTTTTGGATCTTACAAAACAGTATGGGATTATGCTTTCGACCTCAAAAAACACAATTGGTACAATAGAAATTGAATTTCTAGGTTTGCAATTTGAGGATGGATTCTATCAGCTAGGTCCACATATTGCTAAGGAATTATTACAATTTCCAGATGAACATTTCACTGTGAGACAAATTCAGCAATTCCTCGGGATTGTTAATTACATTAGAGATTTCATACCACATGTGGCCACCTACACTTCATGCTTATCTAAACTCTTATGCAAGAATCCACCATCAAGGGGAAAAGAGCAAACTACAGTTGTAAAGCATCTTAAACAAATTTGTCAGGATCCTCCTTCTTTGAAGATTCTTGAACAACGACAGCGTGTCCTTCAAACAGATGCTAGTGACACCCATTGGGGTGCTGTGCTTCTTGAAGAACTCAATGATCACATATATTATTGTGGACATGCTAATGGATCTTTCAGCACCACTTAATGTCACTATCATATCTCTTATAAGGATATTCTTGCCGTCAAAAGAGGTATTGAAAAGTTCTCTATCCACCTCACTCCTTATTATTTTATCAGTAAGATGGATAACACCTCATTCCCCAAAATTCTAGAACAATGTGGGAAAAAGATTCCCAACAGCCAACTTTTACGCTGGCAAGAGTAGTTCTCTGCTTATAAATTTAGTGTCCGACATTTGAAAGGTCATAAGAACATCTTAGCTGATTATCTTTCACAACCTACAAAACCACTCTTCTTCGTTTCCTCTTCTTTGAAGCTCCCAATTCCTCTCTTTTGGCTTATGGAGTTTCCCAGGTTTGCTAGATATAAAAAAGATTTTCCTCCCTATTTTTCTCGCCAACATACCAATATTCAAACTCTTTCTCCTATCTTGTACCAGAGTCTTTTCTACTACAAACATGAAATCCTTCTTAAGCATGATATCATTACTACACCTAACCATTTTGATATGCTCACTCTATATAAATCCATTTATTTCTTGTATGATTCTCTTAATGAGGATGTACTCTGGCATCTCTGGTCTTTAACTGCTTTGTATACATGTACAATCGCTCTTTCACCTCTTCACATCTATTGCCATTTGACTGATCCTACAAATTCTAGATCTCTTCTTTGGACTTCCCATGAATGGTTCCAATGTCTCTCTAAATGGCGTATTAATATGTCTCTCGAGGTATCCAGACGATCATAATGGTCTATCTATGATAGAATTATCGAGACCAAATTCTCTTAGAGAGATGCTCCGGTCGTCTATATTTACTAAGACAGATCCTTACAGATCTACTGGTGGATCGTGCAGATCTATGCTAGCAATTCCTGTCACAACTCCTACACATTTTCCCTGTACGATGGTCTTACCAGATGAGGATCACTTTCCTCAACTATCCAGGAGTACCGATGAATCATAGGGGGTTATCTTTAACCCTTATATCAGAGCGTCAGGAATTACTTCACAAAGAATACTTACATCTAATCCCACTGATGAAGTGCTTAATTGGCAGACATCTAACGCAATAGCATAGAACAAAGTTCTGAGAAGGATTAATTCCAAGATGGATGGAATTAGTCAACAAAACATCGCTACTCATAAGAAAGTCATTTCTGTTTCGGAACAAATACAAACGATGTATTGCTCATACAAAGCTTAGATTCAGCGCCTTGATGCTAAATTACGATAATACATCTTTGTCCAATATATGGGGCCAGAATTTGACTTAAAAGTTCGTAAGATACAAGAGATACAAGGAATTGTACGATACAAATGAAAGCTGATATACATGCAGCTCAATCTAAGCAGATTTATGGCTCATCTTGTTCAGAGTTCTCAACTCTTAAGCCATCATATCCATCTCCTTCGTATCAAAGGTATCCAGAAGAAGCTGGCTACTCAAAGGTATTCAAGTTTAACTATCCTTTGATTAGACAAGATATTTATCCTCAGACAACTCAAGAGAAGCCTTGACGATCAAAATCAAAGTCTACATCTGATCGTGTGCATAAATTTCGAGTTCTTAAGTCTTTAAAGGTTCCAGAAGCGTCATCTTCTCATATACCCTTTAAACTAGCTGAACAGTGGAGAAAGCCTTTACACATTCATACTCCTCCAGAGTCTCCACAACCAGTACAACCTTCCACCTTATCTCTTGGGAAGGACAAAGCTAAGCAGACAGAGTATATAGCTATTCTGACCTCTAAATCTCTTGCAGATGATTCCAGTTCTCAATAAGATAAAACCGAAGCAGAAAGCAATACATCTAAACTCTTTGCAACACCAACTGAGTGTTTATCTGAACACATCTCATCAGAGTCATCATGTGAACCAATCTCTTCACCATCGACTGATTCTTCAGCTAACTTTGTTAATCTTTCAGAATTATCTAATATTCTGATATGCCTCAATATACTGAAGTTGAACTAGAAATTAGTAAAACTGAATCCACAGGTACTGAACCTTTCAGACCTGAACCAGCACCTCAAGCGACAAGTGCAGCTGCTTCAACACAGCAGAATACCAAGCTTACTTTAGGTCCTTAGTTTAAGTTCGATGATCTTCCACCCAAGAAATGGAAAGATCGAATACATGAATTTGGTGCTTAGATTGATCTACAAATGACCAGACCTAATCATCCTCTTCCGGATGTTTTGTCTGAATTTACATCCAGGTTTATTGGTACTTTACGAGAATGGTGGCAAAGTATAAGTGAGTATCAAAGACTTCAGTACATACAAGTATCAACTGCTGGAGCATTACTTGGCATTATCCACAAGGAGTTTGTGGGTGACTTCCAGTTGATTGATAAGCAAATCTGTCAAGAATATTTCAAGATGAAATGTTGTTCTCTTGACAAACGTGATATTCAAAAATATTACAAACGCATGATAGAAAGGTATTATCTTCTGAGTGGATGGAATGACGTTAATTTATGTTACACTTTTATCTCATCCGTTCCAGATGAAATACAGCCAGAACTACAAAGGACCATAGCTTCTCTACAAAGAGATATGTCTACTATCTCTCTTGGAGAAATCTATCAACTTGCTTTAGCATCTCTTGACAAGTTATGTGATCAACATACTTTGTTCAAGAATATCCTCAAAAGAGATACAGTTTTGAAAAAGGCTTGTAAACAGCCTCGTCTCTAGATGAAGTGTAAAGATAAACATACTTGTAAGTATTATAGCAGCAAGAAAGCTCATCAAGCTCAAGTTTACTATGAAAGGAGAAAATTCCACAGGAAGAAAGAAAGGCATAAGCCTTGCAAGCAAAAATTCCAAAAAAAGAACATAAGCAAAAAACGCAGATTCATGCGGTTCTTGAAAAAGTCTTCACACTGCCATAAAGGTCGATGTTTTATCTATGGAAGCCCAGATCACTACTCAAATAAGTGTCCTCAAGCAACCACGAAAGATGCCAAGTTCCTGGAGAAACTTGAAAAACTTATGCCTATTCATCCTCATAATGCAATGGAAGAAATTCTTGAGGAACAATCCAGGGAGGACAATGACACACAATTTGCTGTCTCTGTGTCTATGTTAGAGGAAGAATCATCTACTACATCCGCATCTACTACTGATGATGATTCATTGTACATGTTACAGTAGACATGTCTGAAGATTGATCGTAATCCAGTTCAACGATCATATGTTCATATCCAGTTGTTTCAACAAGACAAACATGATCGGCTCATTAAGGCTATTGGATTTATGGATACAGGATCAAGCTGTACGATCATAAAGCCCAATATCCTATCAGTAGAAACATAGACTTCTTGTGATGAACATTTTCTAGCAGCTGATGGCAATAGTTTCAAGATTGGGTTAATAACTAGGAAACGAATTAGCATTCGTTTCTTTCCTCAGTGCGTTGTTTGGACTAAAGTACTTGGAAGCAATCTACCAGGCCTAGACATCTTAATTAGAATGAATACGTATGGTAAAGCATCACCTTTACAGATCCTACCCATAAGCCTCAGGTATCAAAACCTTTTCAGTCCATACACTGATATAAAAAATGTGTTTGAACTAACCTCAGTTCCTGCACATTACACTGGACTTTGAGATAAACTGTTGAGCTATTTTCCAAAGTCTCATTCATGGTTTACTCATCCATATTCTCTATGGAAGAATGCTGACTTTTTCATAGGTCTACCTTTCAAGAAGAACGAGGATATAAATCCTACAAAAGCCACACATCCAGAGATGAACCCTGATGACTTAAAGCTAGCACAAGATGAGTGTGCAATCCTATTGCAGTAAGGATTGATCAAGCCCACAAAGTCGAATTGGGCTTGTCAAGCGTTCTATGTTAATAAGAGTTCAAAGCAAAAATGTGGTGAAAAGAGATTAGTCATTCACTATAAGCCTCTTAATGCTTTCTTGCAAGATGATAAGTTTCCTCTACCCAAAATCAGTACGCAAATACTATTTCTTAAAGAAGCTTTCATATTTTCAAAGTTTGATCTCAAAGTGAGATTTTGGCAATTGGGTATTTGCCTTAAAGAACGTTACAAGACTGCATTCTGCATTCCCAATGCTCAGTATTGATGGACTGTGATGACATTTGGACTTAAAATCGCTCCATCATTGTTTCAGAAATCTATGACCAAGATCTGTGAGCCTATTCTCAACAGTGTATTGATTTACATCAATGATATCTTACTGTTTTCACAGACTGATGAGCAACATCAAGTCTTATTGGATAAGTTTTTGGATCTTACAAAACAGTATGGGATTATGAGGCCGGAAGCATAATTCCATATTGGTTTGTAACATCCCATTCAAGAATTATATGTTCTTCTAGACCAATACAATCAATATCCACAGTAAGATATTTCTTCTCTCTGTACTTCACAAGGACCATATTTCGGAGAAACTGCTTTTAGACAACCTCTCAAAACTACACCTATCAATGATTGGACTTCTCAATATGATCATTATATCAACATTCGTGGAGGATCTATTCCCTGTCCTACCTCTAGGCCTACTGTGGAATCTAGCCCACTGCCAGATGTGGAATCCATAGCCTGCTGAATGGGCTCACACCAATATCTATGGACCTGTAACAGAAGTGCTTGTCGGACTTAATTCATCAGGCAGTGGGTTGGATTCCACAGTAGGCCTAAATGTAGGACAAGGAATAGATCCTCCACAAATGTTGATATAATGATCATGTTGAGAAGTCTAGTCACTGATAGGTGGAGTTTTGAGAGGCTATCTAAAAGCAATTTCTTTGAAATATGATCCTTTTGAAGTACAAAGAGAAGAAATATCTGGCAATGGATATTGATTGTATTGGTCTAGAAGACTATATAATTCTTGAATGGATCTTACAAAATAGTATGGGATTATGCTTTCAGCCTCATAATCCCATATTTCTTTGTAAGATCCAAAAACTTATCCAATAAGACTTGATGTTGCTCATGAGTTTGTGAAAACAGTAAGATATCATCGATGTAAATCAATGCACTGTTGAGAATAGTCTTATAGATCTTGGTCATAGATTTCTGAAACAGTGATGGAGCAACTTTAAGTCCAAATAGCATCATAGTCCATTGGTACTGAGCATTAGGAATTCAGAATACAGTCTTGTAACGTTCTTTAGGGCGAATACCCAATTGTCAAAATCTTGCTTTGAGATCAAATTTTGAAAATATGACAGCTTCCTTAAGAAATAGTACTTGTTTACTGATTTTGGGTAGAGGAAACTTATCATCCTGCAGGAAAGCATTAAGAGGCTTATAGTCAATGACTAATCTCTTTTTACCACATTTTTGCTCTGAATGCTTATTGACATAGAATGCTTGACAAGCTTAATCCGACTTTTTGGGCTCGATCAATCCTTGCTGTAATAGGATTGCACACTCATCTTGTGCTAGCTTTAAGTCATCAAGGTTCATCCCTGGATGTGTGGCTTTTATAGGATTTATATCCTCGTTCTTCTTGAAAGGTAAACTTATGAAAAAGTCAGCATTCTTCCACAGAGGATATGGATGAGTAAACTATGAATGAGACTTTGGACAATAGCTCAACAGTTTATCTCGAAGTCCAGTGTAATGTGCAGGAACTGAGGTTAGTTCAAACACATTTTTATATCAGTGTATGGACTGAAAAGGTTTCGATACCTGAGGCCTGTAGGTAGGATCTGTAAAGGTGATGCTTTACTGTACGTATCCATTCCAATTAAGATGTCTGGGCCTGGTAGATTGCTTCCAAGTACTTTAGTCCAAACTGTACACTGAGGAAAGAATGTCAATCTGTTTCCTAGTTATTAACCCAATCTTGAAACTATTTCCATCAGCTGCTAGAAAATGTTCATCACAAGAAGTCCATGCTTCTGCTGATAGGATATTGGGCTTCATAATCATATGGTTTGATCCTATATCCATAAATCCAATAGCCTTAATAGGCTGATCATATTTGTCTTGTTGAAACAACTAGATAAGGACGTATGGTTGTTGAACTAGATTACGATCAATCTTCAGACATGTCTGTTGTAACATGTACAATGAATCATCATCAGTAGTAGATACGGATGCAGTAGATGATTCTTCCTCTAACATAGATACAGAGACAACAAACTGTGTTTCATTGTCCTCACTGGATTGTTCCTCAAGAATTTCTTCCATTGCATTATAAGGATGAATAGGCATAAGTTTTTCAAGTTTCTCCAGGAACTTGGGATCTTTCCTGATTGCCTGAGAACACTTATTTGAGTAGTGATCTGGGCTTCCATAGATAAAACACAGACTTTTATTGCGGTATGAAGACTTTTTGAAGAACCGCATGAATTTACATTTTTTGCCTATGTTCTTCTTTTTGAAGTTTTGCTTCCAAGGCTTCTGCCTTTCTTTCTTCTTGTGGAATTTTTTCCTTTCATAGTAGACTTGAGCTTGATGAGCTTTCTTGCTACTATGGCACTTACAAGTCTGTTTATCTTTGCACTTCATCTGAAGATGAGGCTATTTACAAGCCTTTTTTAGAACTAGACCTCCTTTGAGGATATTCTTAAACAAAGTATGCTGATCACATAACTTGTCAAGAGATGCGAAAGCAAGTTGATAGATTTCTCCAAGAGAGATAGTAGACATATCTCTTTGTAGAGAAGTTATGGTCCTTTGTAGTTCTGGTTGTATTTCATCTGGACGGGATGAGATAAATACATAACGTAAATTAACGTCATTCCATCCATTCAGAAGATAATACCTTTCCGTCGAGCGTTTGTAATGCTTTTGAATATCACGCTTGTCAAGAGAACTGCATTTCATCTTCAAACATTCTTGACAGATTTGCTTATCAATCAACTGGAAGTCACCCACAAACTCCTTGTGGATAATGCCAAGTAATGCTCTAGCAGTTGATACTTATATATACTAAAGTCTTTAATACTCACTTATACTTTGCCACCATTCTCATAAAGTACCAGTAAACTTAAATGTAAATTCAGACAAAATATTCGGAAGAGGATGATTAGGTCTGGTCATTTGTAGATCAATCCAAGTACCAAATTGATATATTCGATCTCTCCATTTCTTAGGTGGAAGATCATCGAACGTAATCAAGGACCTGAAGTAGGCTTGGTATTCTGCTGTGTCAAAGCAGCTGCATTTGTCGCTTGAGGTGCTGGTTCAGGTTTGAATGGTTCAATATCTGTGGATTCAGCTTCACTGGTTTCTGGTTCAACTTCAATATATTGAGGCATAGTCATCAGAACATTAGATAATTCTGAAAGATCAGCAAAGTTAGCTGAAAAATCATTCGATGGTGAAGAGACTGGTTCACATGATGACTCTGATGAGATGTGTTCAGATGAACACTCAGTTGGTGTTGCAGAGAGTTCAGATGTATTGCTTTCGCTTCCGTTTTATCTAATTAAGAAATGGAATCATCTGCAAGAGATTTAGAGGTCAAAGTAGCTATATATTCTGTCTGCTTAGCTTTGTCCTTCCAAGAGATGAGGTGGAAGAATGTACTGGTGGTGGAGACTCTAGAGGAGTATGAACACGTAAAAGCTTTCTCTATTGTTCAGCTGGTTCAAAGGGTATATGAGAAGATGACACTTATGGAACCTTTAAAGACTTAGGAACTTGAGATTTATGCACACGATTAGATGTAGACTTTGATTTTGATTGTCGAGGCTTCTCTCGAGTTGTCTGAGGATGAATATACTATCTAATTAAAGGATAGTTAGACTTGAATACCTTTGAGTAGTCAGTTTTTCTAGATACCGTTGATACGAAGGAGATGAATATGATGGCTGAAGAGTTGAGAATTCTGAAGAAGATGAGCCATATATCTGCTTAGATTGAGCTGCATGCATATCAACTTCCATTTGTCATACAATTTCTTGTATCTCTTGTATCTTACGAACTTTCAAGTCAAATTCTGGCCCCATATATTGGACAAAGATGTATTGTCGCAATTCAGCATTAAGCCGTTGAATCTAAGCTTTGTATGAGCGATACATCGCTTGTATTTGTTCCGAAACAGAATTGACTTTCTTATGAGTAACGATGTTTTTTTGACTAATTTCATCCAGCTTGGGATCAATCCTTCTCAGAACATTGTTCTGTTCTACTGCGTTAGATGTTTGCCAGTTAAGCACTTCATCAATGGGATTGGATGCAAGTGATCCTTATGAAGTAATTCCTGACGCTCTAATATAAGGGTTAAAGACAACCCACTGTGATTCATCAGTACTCCTAGATAGTTGAGGAAAGTAATCCTCATTTGGTAAGACCATCATACAGGGCAAAGGAGTAGGAGTTGTAATAGGAATTGGTGGCATAGATCTGCATGATCCACCAGTAGATCTGCAGGGATCTGTCAGAGTAAACATAGACGACTGGAGCATCTCTCTAAGAGACTTTGCTCTAGATAAAATTCACGAGAAGGTCAGCATCGAGATTTGGGATTTAATTTCTTCTTCCTTCTTTGTTGATATCTTGGATCATCATCATCATTATCTGACTCAGGATTGAGACAGATCTCACAATCTGGTTCGCACATGGATGAGTTGACATCCTATACAAAATGTCTATGATGATAACTGACATAGACTGGATCTCCATTAGATTTGAAATAATGGATAGGAGGACTGTCTTTACCTTCCGTATGAGAAAATACAGGCTAGATCGTAAGGCTTGTTGCCCTAGAAGATAGATCTTCTAAATCTTGAGGTTCAATAGGTTGGATCATCGGGATAGAACCCAATGTCAAAGGACTAAGCGTTCTGTCGCTGGGCCTTGTGTAGATGGACTTGACTGAGCTATCTTTCAGTGTCTTCAGAGTTGGTGGAGTTGTAGTATGAAAAGAATGTCTATGAGGCGCGTGGAATACCTTTTGGTAGTTAGTAATCCATTCTGTTGGCATCATCTTCTCAAGCTTCGTTGAAGGTAACTGCTTCGGGATCTGAAGGATAGTTGTCTAATTATTGGCTTTATCAGCAACCATATATAAAGAGCATTCGAAGTAGAATTTGAAAAGTTTAAATCCAAAGAATGATTCTGCAGACGATAGATCATCTGGTGATGTAAAGTAACCATAATAGCTGTAGGATCTTGATATGCTCCAGTGATCTGGATATGAGCTTGTAGACGTTCAGACAACGTAGGATCCTCCAACCTGATATTAAAATCAGGTGTTATGGTCAAGATAACACTTCCTCTGTCAAGACACTACAAGAAATTGTATTTATAGTGAAAGTAAAAATTGTCACTAAAAGCAGTAATATTTGTCACTGTTATTAATAGTGTCCAATATTTGAAGTCGTCACCTCCCGTCACAAATACCTCCGTCACTAATGAAATAGTGACGAATTTAACAAATGGTCACAATTATGCAACACTTTTGTGACACAAATACTGACACTAAAACTTGTGAAATATGTGACAAAATTATATGGTCACAATAACTTTATATATTTATGACAAGTATATTATCAGAAATAATATAAAATAGTGACGAATTAAGTCGTAACAGTACTTTATTTTATTGTGACAAAATTGCCGACACTAAAACCTATCAAATGTGTGACAACACTATATGGTCACAACAACTGTACTTATTTATGACAAATTTGTTGACACAAATAATATAAAGTAGTGACGAATAAAGTTGTAACAATACCATTATATTGTGACAAAGTACCGACACTAAAACCTATCGAATGTGTGACAACACTATATGGTCATAGCAACTTTACATATTTATGACAAATTTGTTGACACAAATAATATAAAGTAGTGACGAATAAAATCGCAACAGTACTTCATTTTATTGTTACAACATGATCGCCACTAAAATAATTATAAATAGTGACAAAATATGTCATTAATAATTTTTTTATCTGTATCCATTACTTCTTGGTCACTAATATTTTTAACAAAAAAGTGTCATCATTTCGTCACAAAAATGAAAATTGGTTCTTACAAAAAGTATTATCACTAATGTGTTTATTATTATCACAAATA
>JAOQMP010000209.1:14540118-14550129 GCA_027563575.1 Erythroxylum pedicellare
TCCAAACAATAGTTTCAATCCATTGTCTTGTCACAAAAAACCTCGTATTTGTGACGAAATAATAGTTAGTCACAAAACAATTGTCACTAAATATCTTAACTCTTGTAGTGAGAGTTGTAAGCAAGGTACCAATAAGAGCATTTTGGTACGTTGTGTAGGCAATGTCAAGAAGGGATATCTTGGTTGTTGCAAGAATACTTTTTCTTCCATCTAAACTAAGAGTAAGTCGTATAGCTCCAACATGAAGATGTGTATGGTTGTGCTATCTCCATAAGGCAATCAGCTCCTTAGGAATCTCAAGCTTTACTTACTGTTCTGCTGTTGTAGATCTGAGACCACATTGTTCCATTTTGGAATTCTGGATGATTTCCTTAATATGAGATTTAGTAGTAGATAACACACTCCTAATACTTTTCGTTCAAGAACAATCACGAGAATATATACTGTATGAACTCAACAATGGTAAAGAAGACTCACATACATGATTTTCTACAAGTACATGATTAATTTTTACAAGATTTTCAATCTTATTTGACGACACTCTTTTTATTTTAGAGGGTAAACTATTTAGAGATAGACTTGATGATAAATGTACCGAATCTGAAGACACTGACTCCATAGTCACTCAACTTTTCTTTTCTTTCTCACTCCTTAACCTTAATCAATATGCTTCCCACCTGATTAATATGAGAAGGTTGACTATATTTTTGAGGCTAATCACGAGCTGTCGTGGAAAACTTAAAAATGCACCTGCTGTTTATTCTTGAGAACAAGGGTAAAACGACAGGCCCTGACCAAACCTTAGAGACACGTTTTGGTCGGATGTACCCCATAAAAGTACGAGTCCAACATCCAGGTCAATCCAAATCCTGACTTGTCATGGCTTTGGAACTTGGACAACTTCACGTGCTCTGTTTCTATTCCATTTATGGAACACAACCCCTTTGCTTCTCAAGTAACGCCACAATGTCTTCTTTTCTTCGTCAAGTACCAATGTCCAATCGTTGCATTGATAGAGTAAAATCTGTAATAATTAATTACCATGCAATATGTAACTAAAATTCTTAAAATTAGAGTACCCGTCCATTTTTTAAGTTTAAATAACATATTCAGCAACTCCACAACTTCGGAATGGGATAGGATCTTTCATTCAGAAAATGCTGACCATACAAACACCAGGATGGATGATTATAGCAATCGTTTTAGAAACACCGGTATCTACCATGAAGCTGACAGTATGTAAAAAAACTGCCTAGGGTTACGTAGGAGACTACAAAAGACAATATACTAGTTTCTACCTCCTGAACACTCCACTAAAAATTATATTGAGAGTTTGCCATTTCCTATATATGGATTCTCAAAGATCTGATCTACTATACTTCAAAGTTCAAACAGAAACATAGAGGTTAGCACTGCATCGCCTTTAAAGCTATAAAAAGTGGTCACTTTGATTCTTTTCTGACTTAATCTTCAGGAGAAATATTTCTGTAGCCTGACAACGTGTTGCTAAAACTCAGACAAAATCTTGCCTGGAAATGAGTTCCAATCACAGAGGCAACTGAATTTGCAAGCGACAACATGGGAACCGGTCTCCTATTGATTGCTTTCTACGTAGCTAAGGTCCTTGTCTAGAGTCTTGGTAATGGAATATAAAGGGGTCACTTGGGTTTGGTTAGGAGATTTTTCTCATTCAAAACGGTGGCTTAGGTCCATGGATTGTTTAACCAAAATTTCATCAGTACCCATGAGTAAATATAAGGTTACGAGTTTCATCTACACATGACGGTCTAAAGGCTAACAATTGAAACTCAGCAAACAACAGACAAAAGGTTGGATGCTTGTGGATTGGCACATACTTGGTCGACATTAATTAGCTGTGCGAAGAATCAGAGTTCGGATGGCATTGGGTTTTAGAAGACTTTCGTAGAAAAGATAGTGCTTAGCGGTGGTGACGGTGATACAAATCAGCAGGTGCCCTGTGGTTGGGAAAGCCAGGGACAAGCCCACGAGAGACCAAACTACTACCTCTCCACTCTTCATATTAAACCCATCCCTTCCCTTTAGCCTGTAGGTTATCTTTACCTTATTAAGCCCCTAAGAGATAGCTTTTCTTTCTCCCTCCGTTGCATGTGATGAACAGTAAAATATTGATATAGTACTAATAAACCAATATTTTATATTATGATTAAATTCAGATCATCCTAGTTCTGTTCAGTTTACGATGATCAAGTTGGAATTAGCTTTTATGCGTCTCAGCAAGTGAATGTGGTCACTCGTAAATGTAGGAAAAATGTTTGTTTCAATTGTCCCGTTAAACAACGATGCCAACCATCCTGATAATTGAAACAGTTTCAACAACTGTAGAGAAGTATGCGTTTAAGATGCATTAACACACAGGACAAATGCACTAGGAGATTATGAGTTGAGGTGAACTTGCATTGGATTTTACTACTTCAATGACATATATGCATTACAGAATTAATGAAGATATTTTTCCATTAAAAAGTCCATTTGAAGGCAATTTGATTCAAACAAATGCATTTTTCTTGCATACACTTCAACTGTTCAAATAGAAATTTTAAAATGATTATTTCAACTATATTCCCATAAGACAACTTCATGTCTTACACTTTTCTTCATCAAGAGAAATATTAGTAGAAATTAAGGAGAAGAAAACATAGAGTGGTTGGAGGAAGGTGGCAAATTGAAGAGAGAGAGTGAAGGACGGTGGCAAAGATGAAGTCTTTATGGGAACTTGAACCAGCGGAATTGGCACTTACCAGCTTGTCCCTGATTTATCACTGGCCCCAACTCTTATATAATACACTGCAGCTAAGCTTCTACTTTCTTGTAGATTCTTCAAATTAGCAGGCAGGGTCGTTTCTATAAGCCCACCATCTTTACATTGGTCTACGTTATAGGAGAGCTGCTAATATAGAAGTTCTTCTAATGAAGGTAAGCAAGTCCAAGGAAAGAAAAGATTTGTCTTCTTATCCGTAAGTTTTCATTGGAGGAGATGTTTAGTTGGAGTAATCATGTGTCTGGTCATTGCAGCTTTTCAACTGGATGCAAACCAAATTCAATGGGGGAAGTCCGAATTGCGTTTCTGTTCATCGTAAGCTCTAAACGACCCTTCAGTTTCTTTCTATTCTTTTCTGTGTTCCAGTGAAGCATACGCATCTCACTGAAGAAGTTGTGTTGTTCGATGGGTATTCCTTATTTACAAGCATGGATTTGGACAGCTTCCTGACAAGCAGGAACCGGAATGATGTATTAACTGAAAATGCCTTTATTTTGTTTGTCTTTTATAATTATAATTTGGAGGTCCCTGGAGGGAGGATGATTGTTGGTTCTTTGATTTAGCCTTTTTGCATTTAGCTGTGAATTGATTACAAATTGATTAGGATTGTAATTTAGCAGATTAGTTGCTTCTGTTCTTAGTTTCATCTGATAAGTTGGTAGCAAAAAACATAGATCAACCAATTGCATCCTTAAATGTAAATGCAGGCCTTTGTTTTCCGCACTGTCTGCTGGTTGTCTTGGACATTTATCTGTCTGCATGTATCGATCTCTACTTTTTTAACTCTGCCATAACCTGCCTATTCATGCCAATTTCTATTCCTTGCCCTAGATCAAACCCGGCAAGAAATTTGCAAGGAAGAATTCAGTGACTGGCCTCAATGTTTGCTGGCAATAGGGACATTTGGGAACAAAGATGTAAAAGAAAATTCCAAGCTGAACCATCTTCAGGAAAATCCTTTGTCATCCCAAGATCAACTTCAAGAACTCACACCCGAAGAAGTTAGAGAGCTTAAAAAGGAACTTGACTCAATAATGAATAAGCAGGATGGATCAGCTTATGACACAGAATCAGACACTACAGATCGGGCGTGGGACAGGCTTCTCAAGAGACAATCAAGCATGGATGACGACAGAAGAGCTGGTGATGTATCTTCTCATGAGTTGGAAAACAAAGATTTCCATCTTCAGCATAAGGCCACTGTAGTTGTCAAGAGAGGGAAAGATATACGTGTGGATAAAACTAGTAATGTAATTAACAAGAAATCTCTTTCGTTTCTTATTAAGAAGCTGTTTATTTGCCGAAGTGGGTTGACAACCACTCCCAGTATAAGAGATCAAGTTCCTGAATCGAGAGTGGAAAAGGTAAGCTTTCATTGAATATATCAAATTTCATAGATTATTCATCCCATCGACCTCCTTAGCTTCTTGACTTAATGATAGATATTGAGGACAATTATTCACAAGAAAATATATCCTCAAAATCCGACTCCAATAGCGACTGCAAAAAAGTACCTGAAAAATAAACAAAAGCCTGTTTCTTTTAGTGAGGTTGTTACAGATGAAAAGGTTGACGATGGAAGCAAATGGGTGAAGACAGATTCTGAATGTAAGTGTGAGTCAGGCGTGACATGTCTGTGTAAAATATCTATTGCTACCTTAATCTGGGTGCTTCAACACTCGTTTGCTTTTGCAGATATAGTTTTAGAGATATAAAAAAACTGCCGTTGGTCAGGAGTGAGAGGACTATTTGGTAATAACTTATATTCTTTAATGATACTTAATATGAATAGTTAGTCTCAAGCTCCGACTAACAATTATTTAATTTAAAGCTAATACTGTTGTTGCAGATATAACTTCATTGTTCGATCGTTATACTTTGCAGTTATCGAGTTGGAAGGCTGAAGCCAGAAGGCAATTCTTGACAGGAAACTGTCGTCGAATTTCTGTAATATGTCAATGATGTAATCACAAAAAATAATCCATGGAGCTCCCACATATGAATATGGTTTTACTATGTTATTACCTATAGAAATGGGTTTTTACCAGTCGTTTGATTCTACTGGAGTTAGTAGCAGCAAGGAACCAAATTTAGCACCGGTCCCCACATCTGAAGCAGATGTCATGCTATATTAACCTTCGAGAAGGTTTTTTTCACCAGTGGTTCATTGTACTGGTGTTAGTACTTGCAAGATTAGCATTGGAGGAAGCAAACTGTTCCTTGTTAAAACAGTTTTCTCAAACCGAATTTAGTATACTGAGCATGATGTATTTCTGAGGAGTTTTGTTTTCAAGGAAGAGGAATACAGAATCCAGGTCACTTTCAGAATGGGGGGACTCTGATGCATGCAAAGTTCCTAGTGAACTTGGAGTCATTCAGTTTTTGTTCATTGTTTAGATGTATTGAAAGATTCAAGCCAATAAATTTCAGGCGTGCGTTTTTATGTGCTAGGTGTACTACTTTATAATTAGTTAGGATCTTAATTACGTCGGGTCGGATCAGGTCTGGCCCGGCTCGATCACAGATTAATTAGCTTGTGATCCGATATATCAGAGATAGTAATTCAGTCAATCTCGGCTAAATTCGAATTGAGTCAAATAGAGCGGGCCAAATTAATAGTCCTAATTAGCTAAATTCAATTAGGAGGGCGAGAATTGAAGGACGTGGCAAAGGGTTATCTTATCGTTGTGGTACGTGGTTTTAAACTCAACTAAGAGTAAGAGGAAGTTTGTATAATTCTTTTCGGTAGAAAGCTTATCTACTGAAATCTGCGCCGTCCACTTCAAGTAAAACATCAAATCAGCCATGCGTCGTCAAATATAGATGGGACCCCTTTAATTGAATCTCAATCCAACGGTCTATAATCCCAATCGTAAATCTTTTTTATAGAACTCAAAAGTTGTATATGTGTAATCTATTTAAGCCTCTGTTTATAAAAAGTAGGAAACCTACCTCTCTATATCACTCAATAAAATGTTAAATAAATCCTTGCCGAAGAAGATTGTTAGGGTTTTGGTGGATTTAATCTGATAGAGGGAGGGGGGTCTAGGTTGGCTTTTTGGTTGGGAGGGATTTGTAGAGAAGCCAATGCCACTGGCTGCATTAATAAGAGTTGGTCACGTAGCAGTAGAAGTAAGAAGTGAAAATGATGAGCTCAATTTCTTAGGCTGGACCAGATGATGTTTTCCTCTTCACTTCTCTCGATAGCTATCTTTTGCCCCCTCATGCAATCAAAGTTTTAGATGTATTTATTTATTTTTGTATTGAGATACAATTCGTATACTTGATTGTTCTGTATGAAGAGCCCTCAAGTTGGGATCGTTGCTGCTTAATCTTTATTCTTTGGTTTTGTACTCTTCTGGCAATTCTGCTAAAACTGTCTATTGCAAAATGTCGAACAGATTGATTACTGTCTCTCATCTGCTATAGAAGTCTTCAAACTTTAAAGTCCTTATCCAACTACATGTTTCCCCACTTTACGAACAAATTCGTATTTATTTCACTTTAATGAAACTTCCATCCGTCAAAATCTTCGAATGTCGATAGCGGGGGTGACATTAGCATCAATCATTTTGAATTTGATGCAAAAAGCTTACTGATAGGATGAGAAAAGTTTTCTAAAGCTGTAAAGTAGTTCTAAAGCTGCAACCTATCATAGAGAACCCAATTTCCTGTGATTTGTTTCTTGCTACACTATCTGTCAATCTCTTTCAAACATAAAGTTTTGATGCTTGTAATTTTGATCCTAGTTGATGGTATTACCATGCTAATCAACATTTCATTTGCAGAAAAACTTCTTATCTTGCTACGGGATGGTCGAAAACTTATGGGCATACTGCGATCTTTTGACCAATTTGGTATGAAATTTTGTTCTTGAAAGTGTTGCGATGCATGTGATTGTTATTGTTTTCTATAATGTTCCTATTGGAC
Organism: Erythroxylum pedicellare; assembly: GCA_027563575.1. Lineage (NCBI taxonomy): Eukaryota > Viridiplantae > Streptophyta > Magnoliopsida > Malpighiales > Erythroxylaceae > Erythroxylum > Erythroxylum pedicellare. The sequence continues at coordinate 14,546,849 of JAOQMP010000209.1, forward strand.
ATTATCATTGACGAAAACTCTCTTCCAATATGCAGCTAATGTGGTTCTTGAAGGTGCATGTGAAGGAGTGATTGTTGGTGCTCTATATTCTGACATCCTATTAGGTCTTTATGTAATTCGTGGAGAGAAAGTGGTTTTAATTGGAGAGCTGGTATAATTTTAACTTTCTATATGCTGTGGTTTTGACTGGTGTTAATTGTTTTATCAGACATTTACATTCTTTTGATCTTGTGAATCGGATTTGGAGAAAGAGGAGCTTCCATCCCATATGACTTGTGTGTCAATAGTAGAGACACAAAGAGTAAGTGACATCTTTTATATCAGCCAAATCTGGCACTCAACATTTCAATTCTTCAACCTTTTGCAAATGGAATCTCGATGACGTAACAAAATGCTTAAAGGCAGTGAAAAGATAGAACTGATATCCAAGTAGAAGAATATCTTCTTAGAGGTGTTGAAGGAGTTCGTACTGCAACATTCCACTCCTGGAATTCTAGTGGCATCCTTCGTTATTTCAGATGCCTTTAATTTAGTATTGTTTATTCATTACAAATGTTATTTGCTTTTAGCAAAATGTCTCTTCCAAACAATAAAGGTTAAATACGTTAAACTTTTACTCTGACTTATCCTAAAATCCACATCGCAAGCATGACCGACTGGAGTTTTGTGTTTATGATGAGATCATTTATTGGAATCAGTTATTTGCATTGACAGTTTATACTATCTCAGTCAATCCCATTTTCACTGAGCTTCATATTTGTAATGGACAGACCTTTTAGTGTTGGAGATGGGTCCTTCTCTCATGGAGGGACTCCATCTTTCCAACATTGATCGCAATTGTTGAAAATAAGCAAAAAGACAGCAGCAAGGCAGCTGTTTTACGCGGTGTATAAGGTACTCCTTGCTTCAAAAAGAAACATAGAAAAACATAAAGAAAATAAGAGCAAATCAAATACTCTGAAGTTAGAAAATATATTCCTAAAGTGTTGGTGAGTGACAAAATAGTGAGATTAGTATTTTTAAGTTGGGAAACACCTTGTGAGCTACTATTTTGGTTTTATCTCTGTATACCTACTATTTGTAATAGTGGAAAAAATATTATGAGTTTTGTCTGTGAACGTAGCTCAAAGTTAAGAGTGAATCATGTTAAATATTCTGTGTCCATTTTGCTCATTTTATTTTTCCTTTTTACAAAATACACCCACTGCGCCCAACATTTAGCACATCTAGGATTTGTTTTCTGGTTGTCTTTCTGCTCTTATTTGTATGTACAAGTTCAATTCCTTCCAATATACCCATCTCTGTACTTATGTGGCATGTTTTATGTGAGAAGGAACTTATGCTTAGCAATCATCACAAAGTATTTTACAGAAGTTGAACAACAACAATGCACGTAGCAGTTGGCTGACATAAGTTTATTTTGACTTATTATGTTATTCACTGGATGTGAATAGGCTGAAAATAGAACTACTTGAGGCACCCACCATAGCTTAATAAGATCCAGTTGACCGCCTTATTTTTCTCTCTGAAAATAAAATGCACAAGCAATATGGCAAGAATTTGATCTTTGAGTTCAGTTTATTTACATCAAGTAAAGAATGCAAATTCTTCTGTTGTCTTTGTTACTTCCGGGCTAACTCAAATTCAGTTCCTTTTACTCCAAGCTCAAAAGGTAGAAAGGGATGCTACATATCTAAAAGGAATGATGAGGCAAAGAACGGAGGTCCTTGATTTTGATTAAAAGTTTCCCCCACAAGTGTGAAGTCCATGACATAACCACAAATTTTGGACCAGAAGTAATTCAGATATAGCAGAGTTTGGATGACCGGCTTCTCATATTGTACATATTATTGCTAGAGGTTGGCAACTGAAAAAGTTGGTGCCATCACTGAAGACTAGGTTCACTCAAGTTGGGAGATAAAGTTGTGTTATGGGTTTTCCGTATATTGTGGAAGTTGAATGTGCATGGCATATGGTGAGATTCTACAGTGTTGTTTCAAGTTTTGAGTTATTGTCCACCAGAATATAACATTCTACTGGTTTTCACTTTGTAAAATATTTGTTTACATCCATGTTGTTTGCTACCATGGTGCCACATTTTGTAATGGCGCAACACTATCGATTCAATTGTTATTTGGTTTTTATGCCAATCCACATGATATTTTATGGATTCCCCAAATAATAAAGTTAGAAATAGAATTGATTATTAAGAGAAAAAAGAGCCAACAACCCTAACAAAAGAGTGTCCAGAGCTTGAGCTCCAATATGAGAGAATCTCTCTATGTTATAACAAAAAACTTTACCAAAAACTCCCCTTTCTCCCGTATTCCTTACCCCTTTTATTCTCTCCTTACGTAACTAATTTTATCTTAGTAGATTTATTTTTCACTCTACTACTCTCATCTCCCTTCTTCACTTTTCTTAGTGCTTGTTTGGATGAATTTATATTAGTAGAGTTTTTGTCAGTAGAGCTTTTCTAAGAAGTCAGTTGACTGTTTGGTTCTCATTTAAAAAAGAGCTTTTTAAAAAGAATTTCATATAATAGACTGTTTGGTAATATAAAAATAAAAAGTATTTTTAATTTTAACTATGTTTTATTATGTAATAAATATTATTTATACATATAAAAATTATTTAAAATATATTAAACAATACGCAAAACACAATATATTAATTATTATATAATTTTAAATGAAAATATATCTAACCATATCTTTTATATGGATTATAATATAAGTAAAACTAATATCAAAAATAAATATTAAAATATATAAAAAGCTAAAAAGCACGGATATGGATACGGACATGGACATGGACACGGACACGGGGACACACCAACTTCTAAAATTTGGTGGACACGGACACGGACACGACATATATATATATATATGTATGTATATTATAAATTTTAGAATTAAGAAAAAAATCAGAATTCATAATATGATATCTATTAATTGATGTGTTTCAAGACTTCCAACATCTTGATAGTTCATACATATTTGGTACTTTATAAGCTTCTCTAAAAAAAAATAGGACATATATTCCATTAAGCAATTTGTCTAAAATCTCCTATCTAAAAGTAGAATTAGTCATTCACACGAGTATTTACAACCAAAAAATCTAACTAAAGTATTTTCCCTCTAATCACTTTACTCTCAAACATTGGCATTGCTTTTATTAGCAAATATTATACTCTCCAACTTAGGTTCATCAAGTGAAAGATTGGCAACTTCAAGGATTCCATGATCATCATCAATTGGTGAAAACTCATCTCCTGCAAT
>JAOQMP010000209.1:14559731-14594384 GCA_027563575.1 Erythroxylum pedicellare
CATCAGAAATTAAAAAAAATTCACCGAGAAAATTCTGATTTTCATTCTTCATAACTATTTTTTATAAATTAATCATTATTATGGCATATACAATAATATGAATAAAAAAGATATGCTCTGGGACAGAGGGAGAGAAAGTAAAAGGATCTAAGATAACAAATGAGAGGATCAGATGTTAACCTGTACTGCATTTAAAGGAACATCTCCAGAAGAGATGGCTGCAACTACATTTATCACAAGGGCTGCAACATTAACAGTAAGTTGAAACTGGATGAATTTCTGAATGTTAGCATACACAGAACGGCCCCATCGAACAACCTACAATAATACAAAGTTCAAAGTAGGTCAAATTATTGCAAAGTAATCAAAGCATATAGTTTAGCTAGATCCCTAAGTTTATAAATCTGCTATCATCTTTTGAACTGCTTCAGATCAGCCTTTTCCACTTCAAAGAAAAATAGACATCTTTTCAGCTGAATCTTAAAAGATGTGCATTCTAAATGTGAACATCAATTTTCTATTTAGAACTTGTGTAGGATCTTTCCTGGGGTAAACCAGTTAATATACATTCTTCCCATGAGAAATTGCATCTCTTATTTATATTAGCTCATGGTTATTAGGAACTCCCATTCCTAAGCATGTGTTAGAAGTTAACCAATGCGTCTAATTATGTAAATTCCAAAGACTTCTCAGCAACAGAAATGGAAGTCACCCTTCTGATTTTTGACCTACAAACTTTATACTGTTAACCTTCTATGCCCTGGTAATAAGTATACTATCTATGTTTGTTACTTCTTTTTTTCCCTAGACAAGAAAGAAGACACACATATACATACACAAAGAGCAAGGGCAGACATGCTTTCAATAACAGAGTTTAACACAAGTAGATAATATTCATAACATAGATATATTCACAGACATATACTAATAATCTGGAATTAATAACAATGTTCTGATTTAGTAGACATTTTTTAGTCTATCAAAGTTATATCCCTAAATATAACATGGACAAAATTTTCATCCTTAAGATTAAAGTAAATTTGACTTGGGTTCTCTGTCCAAGAAAGTCCTGAATGTATTTCTTTGTGAAAGGAATAATATACAAACCTTAACTACCGAAGCAAAATTATCATCCAAAATTATTATATCTGAGCTTTCTTTTGCCACTTCAGTCCCTTGGATGCCCATAGAAAGGCCTATATCAGCCTAAAGATACAAGAAGGTAATGGTATAATTGTTAATGATAAGTATATAGCATTAGTCAAGCAGATAATTATATGGTATATATATCATAATCAAGATGCGTTTTGTCATCTGAGGCTGCAAACAATAAGATATACCAGAATGCGAGATCACTCATTCTAAACAGTTTTGCCTTTTGCAATGAAATGGTGAGATTCGTGCATATAGCACACTGAAAACTAATACAATTTCTTGTGAACGCACTAACTTGTTAAGGCACTAGCATATTTTGCAACCATATTATGTCATGGCAAGGAAAGCAGGGTAGCTCATGTACTTCTTTCACATATCTAAATCTCAAATCAAATACCCATTTAAGATGCGTAGGACTACAAAAAATCCTTGTATACATGTGAACAAAACATTTGCATGCAATAAAAAAGTCCATGGGTAAAAGAAAGTTGCACAAAAGAGAAGTGTCATATTGATTCATGATGATAACGTAGTCATAAAAAAATCAATTGTGCACAGATAATGCTTGAATATTTATACACAAGTGTACATCTGTGCATGCATGCCTTCCACATTCTGTCCTCAGTATTTATCAAACCTTGATTTAACAAAAACAGAGATTTAAACCTCATGAAGTGCAGGTGCATCATTTGTCCCATCTCCGGTCACAGCCACAACTTCCCCTCCCTTTCGTAGGGCTTGCACAAGTAAAAGCTTGTCACTAGGGGATGACCTTCCCATCACCTACAAATAATTAACTATAAATTTGCATCTCGCATCTTCACAAGGCCAAAACTTGCAAACTCACATCTTGAGGAACGATAATAAGCCTATACTTTGAGAAAATTTTCTGATTACTGGACATGATCATAAACTATCTTAATATGTTACAAACATACCATAATTTTCTTTGCAATTAGTTCTCTTTCCTTCTCAGAATATGCACGAAATATCCTTCCTTCAATGATACTTGGTTCAGTAGCATCTATTTTTGAATCAAGAATTCCACACTCAAAAGCTATGGATTTTGCCGTTTGAAGATTGTCTCCAGTGACCATTCGTACCTGTAGAACAATTCGTTATATAAATTATTCATTTCCCAAATTCTGTAGATTTATATTTGTTGCAAGATATTCTAAATATTCGTAATTATGTATAATATTTGATTATGTGCTAGATTTAGACAGTTGACAAATTTGTGAGCAAAATTTTATGAAACATTATTTCATTCTTAATTAGTAAGATTAAATGTCTTTTTTGTTTCTAACAGGGGTCTTTAAATACTTGTACATCAATACAAGAAATATGTATTCAGCCATTTTCAAATTTTATTCTCTGTTTTTATGGCATCAGAGTAGAAAGTAAAACGCTAGGGTTGAATCTTTTTTAAAAATGTCTGAGATCATGTCTGAGACAAACAAGCCTTCCCAATCACCTTACCTAGAACTTCAAACCATCTGAAACTCATCTGAAAACCATCTTATTCAGATTACTACAATCCGACTAAATGGTGACAATTTTCTCCATGTCAGAGGGAGAGGCAAGATAGGAGATATTAAGAAGCCTAATGTGGAGGATACAACCTATGCCGCTTAGGATACTGAAAACTCAATGGTGATGACGTGGTTGGTCAATTCCATGGCTGAAGAGATAAGTGCAAACTACATCTATTACTCTACAGCAAAGGAACTATGGGACATCTCTAAGATGTATTCAGACCTAGGTAATCAATTCCAAGTTTACGACTTGGGGAAATTTTCAAGGTGAGAATTCTATGACAACTTATTTTAATTCTCTTAAAAGGGTTTGGCAAAACCTGGACTTATTCAATGATTATGAGTGGAAATCATCCAATGAGTGCAATCATTACAAGAAGATAGTGGATGCTAGCAGAATCTTTAAATTATTTTTTGCAGGTCTGATAATGAATAAGATGAAGTTCGTGGCCGAATTATTGGAAGAAAACATCTGCCTTCAATTAGTGAAGTATTTGCAGAGGTGAGGAGAAAAGAGTTGGGACATGTGATGCTGGGGAAAGATATCTATAGGTATAACTGGTTCTGTAGAAGGGTCAGTCCAGGCCATTCTAGAGGCTCAAGTCAACTGTAAACTTCCCAAAACCAGCATGCATGAGACAAAAGTAACCTACACTGTTGAATATTTAGTCCTCAAAGTTAGGAGTTAGTTTCCTATTTTGTAGATATTAGGAAATCAGTCTTTATTGTCATTATTGTGTTACTATTTTATAGGTGATAGTGTCCTTATTTAGTTATGTAGAAGTGTATATACATATCATGTACCAATTCTGCTTTCGAATATGAAGATTAATTCATTCAGAATCTTCATGGTATCAAAGCCTAAGAAACCCTAGCTATCATCGTCACATTTCGACATCCTTCTAATCCCGGAATTCTCAATTTTTTCTTTTCTCTTTGAAAAACAAAATCCGAAATGGCAAATGAAGCAGCCAATTCCGTCTCTGAGACATCTTCTCCTTCCAACCCAAATTCGGTCCAATCCAGTTCTGGAAATTCTAGAACATCTGAGAATCTGTCTCCTCTAATCACAAGTCATAAACTCAATGGACAGAACTATCTTCAGTGATCCCAATCTATTCGAATGTTCATCTGTGGCGGAGGAAAAGAAGATTACCTTACTGGATAAGTTTCAATTCCTAAGAAAACTGATCTGAACTACAAGAAGTGGAAGGCGTAAAATCATCAAATCATGTCATGGATCATAAACTCCATGAATGTGGATATTGGTGAAAATTTTCTCCTATATGAAACGACTCAAGAAATATGGGAGGCAGTGAGAGGAACTTACTCTAGTTCTGAAAGTACTTCAGAACTCTTCGCAGTGGAGACGGTTCTTTATGATCTTCATTAAAGAGAATTAACAGTAACATAGTATTTTAATATTCTAATTCGTCATTGGCAGTAATTAGATATGTTTTGAGTTTTATGAGTGGAAGTGTCAAGAGAACAATGGATTATATCGTAAGATAGTGGAGCTAAAAAGAATTTTTTAATTTTTTTTTGGTCTGAATAAAAGTTTAGATGATGTTAGAGGAAGAATAATGAGAACAAAACCCCTTCCAAGTCTCTGAGAGACGTTTTCAAAAGTTCGCTGAGAAGAAAGTAGAAAGAAGGTAATGCTAGGCAATCAGTCGCTACCTCCAAACCCAGATGGGTCCAAGTTTGTTACTCGTACTTCACAATCTCCAGCATCACTAGTTAATCGCCAGCTAAGAAAGGGGCGGCCTTGGTGTGACCATTGCTCTCAACCAGGTCAAACAAGAGAGACATGTTGGAAGTTACATGGAAAACCGACGGACTGGAAGCCAAAAAGATAAGCCCAAGATAGCCGTGCAAACTCAGCCAATGTCACTGGGGAACAGCAGTGCACAACCAAATCCAATCCCTTCATCAAGGAGCAACTAGACATGTTAAACTTGTTGTTGGTTCAACAGTAGGGTGCTTTGTCAGAGTGTTGTTCAGCAACAATCAAAACAATGGTTCATTGATTCAAGAGCATCAGATCATATGACAGGAGATGGGACACTTTATATTGACTATCAACCATGTCACCCTAGTCTCACGATGAAGATTGCTAATGGCACTTTATCTAAAGTGGTCGGGAACAGATCAATTCAAATATCGCTTGGAATCATTCTTAAATATGTGCTTTATGTTCCTAATCTTGATTGTAATCTAATTTTCGTCAGTAAATTAACTCGTGACAACCATTGGTTAACAACATTCTTTCCAAATGCGTGTGCTTTTTAGGAATTGAGTTCGAACAGGAAGATCGGCAATGCTGAGATGTGTCATGGACTATCCCTCCTCTAGCCACCTGAATTTGGACAAGCCCTAATAGCTACTACAAGTCTATTTGCTTCTGCTTTGAGTCAATCTAGCATCAATAAAGATAGTGAGATCATGATGTGGCACTATCGATTAAGACATCCTAATTTCTTATACCTTGGAAAGTTATTTCCCCATTTTTTCATCAATAAAAATTCAAAAATTTTCAAATGTGAGATATGTCAACTTGCAAAACATACTAGATCTGCCTATCCAGGGATTTCTTACCAACAATCAAAACCTTTTTCCCTTGTTCATAGTGATAATTCGGGACCTTCACGAGTCAAAAACATTAATGGAGCACAGTGGTTTGTGATTTTTATTGGTGACCATACAAGCCTTACTTGGGTATTTCTTATGAAAGAAAATCTGAGCTTGACAAAATATTCCAAACTTTCAATACCATAGTTCATACTCAACTTGGTTCCAAAGTCCAAATCCTAAAATCTATCTGTTGGTGATATACTAATATTCTTCTACAAATACTATACAGTTGTATCTAGATTATATTGAGATATAGATAGGCTGTACATAGTTCATATAGAATAAGTTCAAATCCCTTAAATTAAGGGATTAGATCATATTGAATTAGATTAGATATATCTGGATATATTTCCAGATTTAAACTTCTGCTGTAATAGGCTATATATAGCCATATATTTCCTATTCAATAATGCAGTGAAATTATTCCCACTTTCATACATGGTATTAGAGCTTGAACAGAACACTTGGGAATGATTTCTTTTGGGACGATCAGAGCCATGCAAGTCGAGTCAGAGGAAATCTTTGCCACTGACTCGTCGGGTGTGGCTCCATTAGCATTGAACCCATCCTCTCTCCAGAACAGTGCTGATAATTCCCAAACTAGCATAGTCAGTCACAGACTGAATGGGAATAAATACCTACCATGGTCTCACTCGGTGCTCATGTTCATAAGAGGGAGAGGGAAACAGAAATACCTAAGCACAGCGCCACCTGCTGCGTCAGAGCCATCAGACTCAAAATACCAGACGTGGATGGCCGAAAACAACCTTGTTATGAGTTGGTTGATCAACTCAATGACCCTGGAAGTCAGCGAGCAGTTTGTCCTAGCCACATCTGCAAAAGAAATTTGGGAAAACGCCAAACAAACTTATTCTACTATCGAAAATTATGCTGTTTTGTTCCAAATTAAGAGTCTTTTAAGAGAGACCAAGCAAGGAGAGAAGACAGTGACTCAATATTACACAACATTGGTGAAACTATAGCAATAATTGGATCTTTTTGATCCTCACCAATGGATGTGCAATGAAGATTTGAATTGCTACAGGAGGATTGTGGAAAGGGAACGAATGTATGAGTTTTTGTTGGGTTTAAACTCAATTTATGATGCTGTTCGTGGCAGAATCATGGCTACTAGTCCACTTCCAACAGTCATGGGAGCAGTTAATCTTGTTAGGTGTGAAGACAGCAGAAGACAACTGATACATAGGACTCTAAACAACAATGGGGTTCTTGAATCCTCAGCTATGGCTGCCAAGGGAACTACTGGACCAGAATTAAAGACAAAATCAAGTAAGCTTTGGTGTGAACACTGTCAAAAAAATGGACATACCAGAGACACTTGCTGGAAGATCCATGGCAAGCCACCCAATCTAAAAAACAGAACCGGAACAGAGAGCAAAAGCTATGCAGTTGCTGGAAATGACAGGGCAGAAAGTAAAAATGTACTAGTGGGCAAGGAGGAGGTCGAGCTACTTAGAAAAATTTTGAGCAAGTATGACCTAAAAGCTGAAAAGGTTGTATCTACGAGTCATATGGTGAATATAGGTAACACCCGCACTGCCTTTGGTGTTAAAACCCCAAATCGTGGTATTTGGATTGTTGATTCAGGGGCATATGATCTGTGATAAATATTTATTTGTTGATATTCTGCCTTGTCAAGGTCATAGAACTGTTAAGGTAGCAAATGGACAGGTTCTTAAGGTTGAAGGAATAGGAACTGTTATAATAGTTGATCAACTTGTTTTAACCAGCGTCCTTTATGTACCTGGTCTGGAGTGCAACCTACTGTCTGTAAAGAGATTTACTAAAGAACAAAATTGCACAACTAACTTTTACTCTAATGGGTGTGTTTTCCATGATTTGAAGTCGGAGAAGAGGATTAGCAGTGCTAGGTAGTATGATGGATTATATTATATTGACAGCTCGAATGGGAGTAAAGCAAATGCGACTTTGTCATCCAACACTGAAATTGCACTTTGGCACTATAGGTTAGGCTACCCTAGTTTATCTTACATGAAACAATTATATCCAACTTTTTCAATAATAAGGATTCATCTTTTCAGTGTGAATTTTGCCAACTCTCTATACATACACAAAATTCCTACTTACCTCGTGCTTATGAACCCACTAAACCTTTTTCTATCATACATAGTGATTTCTAGGGGCCATCAAGGATTAAAACCAAGAGAAATGTCAAATGGCTTGTAACTTTCATAGATGATCATACGAGATTGACTTGGGTATATCTTATAAGGGATAAAGCAGAAGTTTTTCAGATTTTTAAGGACTTTCACTCCTTTATACTGAATCAATTTCATACAAAAATTCAGATTTTTAGAAGTGACAATGGGAAAGAATACCTAAGTCAAGCCTTTGACCAGTTTTTTATCACCAATGGTATTATACACCAAACTTCTTGTGTCAATACACCACAACAAAATGGTGTATCTGAGAGAAAAAATAGGCATTTACTTGAGGTTGCTCGGTTTATTATGCTCACTACAAAAATTACTTGAAACCTATCCCTTGGTTCCCTTTCTTAATCCACTACCTCACAAAGTGTTTGGTTGTGTTGCTTTTGTTCATAATTACCATAGTGGAAAACTTGAACCTTGAGCTCATAAGTGTATCTTTTTGGGCTATTCTTCTACTAAAAAAGGTTACAAGTGTTTTTCTCCTACTCTCAACCGATTCTTTGTGACAATGGATGTAACATTTTTTGAGAATCAACCCTATTATCCAAAACCACCCATTCAGGGGTAGAATTGTGAGAGTGAATGGCTGTTTTCAGAAATGATAGCATACCAGACACACTATCCCAGAAAGATATACCTTCTCTTTCACCTTCTTCACCTGATCGTAATCAAATCAGACCTGATACTTTCACTTCAAAACTCACTCAGCCCTTTGAGCCCACTGTAATAGATGATCCCAGCTCCCAACCAGACAAGAATGCCACTGAATATGGTGAATGTAATAAGGAGAGGGATACCGAAACTAGGGTGGACAAACCAGGCAATTATACCAGATTTTACACAAGAAGGAAGGGAACAACACAAGGAAATGAACAGCAAGTAGCAAGTGAACCTGGACAAGAGAAATCTATCATACTTTCCGAGCAAGGTCATGAATCAGAACCTACTACAAATTCTAAGGAGTTGGGTTGGCCTATAGTACTGAGGAAGGGAGTAAGATCATGTACAAGACACCTAGTCGGCAACTTTGTCTCTTATAATAGGTTATCTCCCAATTTTTAGACCTTTGTTGCTCAGTTATTTACTGAAAAATTACCTCATAATTTTTAGGAGGCTATCAAGGATCCTAAATGGAGGGAGACAATAAATGATAAACTAAGTGCACTTAAGAAGAATCAGACTTGGGTGGAAACAGATTTACCACAAGGAAAAACTGTGGTGGGATGCAAATGGGTGTTTACCATCAAATACAATTCTGATGGAAGTATTAACAGGCATAACGCAAGACTTGTGGCTAGGGGATCTACATAGACTTATGGGATTGACTACGAGGAAACATTTGCACCTGTAGCCAAACTCAATACAATTAAGATTCTATTCTCACTAGCTGCAAATCTAGACTGGCCTCTACATCAGCTTGATGTCAAAAATGCCTTATTGAATGGTTATCTTGAAGAGGAGGTGTATATGGAGTTGCCACCGGGATTAAGAAGGAACAACCACCCTCAGAGAGTATGCAAACTTAAAAAGTCTTTGTACGGCCTGAAGCAGTCACCTAGAGCATGGTTTGGGAGATTTGCAAGAGCAATGAAGAATCTTAATTACTATCAATGCTAGGCTGATCACACCCTATTTATTCGGCATTTGACTAATGGTAGGATTACTATCCTTATTGTCTATGTTGATGATATCATCATTACAGGTGATGATTGGGAAGGTATATAGGAGCTAAAGAATTCTCTAGCTCGAGAATTTGAAATCAAAGATATGGATAACTTGAGATATTTCCTTGGAATGGCGGTGGCCAGATCTAGTAAAGGTATCTCAGTGTCTCAAAGGAAATATACTCTTGATCTTTTAAAGGAAACTGGAATGCTAGGAGCAAAGCCAGCAGAAACACTTACGAAATCAACATATAAGTTAAGTCTTAAAGTGGGTGGTACACTAGTGAACACAGGCGGAAAGGGGTTATTCTTTAAGAAAGGGGGAGTAAGGAGCATTGAAGTTTTCACAGATGCTGACTGGGCCAGATTTGTAACTGATAGGAGGTCCACAACAGGCTATTGCACCTTTGTGTGGGGCAACTTAGTTACTTGGAGGAGCAAGAAACAACCAGTGGTTGCAAGAAGCAGTGCCGAAGTAGAGTACAGAGCTTTGGCACTTGGAATATGTGAAGGAATATGGATCAAAAGGCTCCTAGCAGAACTACAAATCACAATAGGGTCTCAAATGAATGTGTGGTGTGATAACATGGCCACAATAGGGCTTGTAAGAAATCCGATATATCACGATAGAACGAAGCATGTGGAGATAGATCGTCATTTCATCAAAAAGAAATTGGAATCTGGATTAATTGATCTTGCCTATGTGCCCACCAATAGTCAAGTTGCAGGTGTTTTTACCAAGGCACTAGCAAGGGTCAGGTTTGAAAAACTTACTTGCAAGGTGGGAATGATCAATATCTATTCATCAACTTGACGGGGAGTGTTGGTGATATGCTAATATTCTTCTACAGATAATATACGGTTGTATCTAGATTATATTGAAATATAGATAGGCTGTATATAGTTCATATAGAATAAATTCAAATCACTTAAATTAAGGGATTAGATCATATTGGATTAGATTAGATATATCTGGATATATTTCCAGATTTAAACTTCTGCTGTAGTAGCCTATATGTAGCCGTATATTGTCTATTCAATAATGAGTGAAAATTATTCCCAGTTTTATACAACCTTTGACAGAAATCTTGTGACCATCTCCCAATTTGACCCTAAGCTCCCTAGTATGAGTAACTGGAAACTCCAAATCAGCAGCCCCTGGGAAGAGATGAAATTATGAGTGGCCCCACTATCCACCAAAACCAACACAAGAACTCCCATCAATTTCCTTTCTAACTTTAATATCTTCAATTCCTCCATAATTTCGTTGGTGATTCCACACATACCAATAGCCTTACACCTAAGAGATTCCTCATCGTCTTCTTCATGCCCATCAATCTCTATTGCCAGCACCTCTCCCTCACTAGGACTCTCATCATCCCCCAATATCAACAATCGTAATTGTTTTTCTAGACACTGATATAATGGGTGAAACTTATCCCCACACCGAAAACACAACCCCATAGATCTCCTCTCTATAAGTTCTGGGTACATAAGGTACTACTCCGATTATCGCCAGCTCCCCCTTTCTTGTCTAATTGTGAATGAGAAACAGAGAAGAACGATATCGTTCCTTTGTCATTGGACCCAAGGGAACTCTCCAAATGTGATTTATCACTATTTTCATTTGTTGATCCTGAGCCTATGGATCCGATGCTACCCAATTAGGTCCACCCCTCCTGTTCTCTGACTATTGGGTTACCTCAACTGTTCAAATGAAACCCATAAGAATGACCAGAAATGCGTGATTTCCAAACACCATGATCTCCATCTGACATCTCTACATCCAAATCACGAGCAACCTTCATCATCTGTGAGCGAGTCTGTGGGTCAAAGGTACGCACCCTCCAACGAAGTTCAGAAGATAGACCTCCCATAAAGTACTTGAGATATTGTGCCTCTGGCAAGCAACTGACCTAAGATGAGATCAATTCAAACTCTGCGATATATTCCTCTAAACTCTCAGTTTGACGCAAATCAGAAAGCTCCTCAAACGGATTGTCATGTCGACGACCAATGTATCTCTCAATCAATGCCTGCTTCAGCCTGAGCCAAGTGTGATGATCCTCTGTTTCATACAACAAGTTGAGCCAGTGAATCGTGGGTTCTTCCATACTGCTTTACTTAGACGTCATCGACAGTGTTTTGGACCTTAAAATAGGTCTTTGCCTATGTAATCCAACCAATGGGGTCCTCACCATTAAATGATGGCAGTTCTGTCTTCTTTACTGCCATAAGATACTTGTCGGAATTATCCCCCAAAATTTTGGGGGCATCGCCTTCATCAAACCACCTCTACTCCCACCAGAATGGGAACAACCACCACCACCAAAGCTTCCCCCAATCTCACGTCCCAATCCCTTGCTGATTTCCAGCAATAAAGATTGCTTGAAATCCTCCAACGAAGACTTAACGGAATCCTCTAATGCTATAACTCGATTCTTTAATAAATCCATCCTATCTGTCATTTTTGTGGGCATTGGTGAACTATCCAGCAAGTCTGACCAATAGATGGATTCCCCAAATGATAAAGATAGAAATGTAATTTATTATTAAGAACAAAAAAAGCCAACAATCCTAACAAAAGATTGTTCAGAACCTGAACTCCTCTCAAAGAGAATATCCCTTTATTATAAGTTATAATATAAAATTTTATCAAAAACTCCCCTTTCTCTCACATTCCTTACCTCTCTTATTTTCTCCCTATGTAACTAACTCGAACTGAGCAGATTTATTTTTCGCTGTACTACTCTCATCTCTCCTCTTTACTCTTTTTTTTCTTCCGCTTATAAACTTTCCCCATCTTGGGTTTCACATATGTTGCCTTAATAACTGTTCTCTATTAATATTCACTGCCAATTATTCTTTCCAGCAATGTATTTTCTTTTCCCCCGTGTTTCTGTATCTGACAACCTGCTCACCATGGTGAGGTTTCTGCTTAGAACTATTGCGATTCCTTTCTCAAATGATGCATATGTCTTGTTGTTTTTGTTTGTCAATTTTGGATAGCTAAGATTTATTCCGAGTTGCCATCTTCTTCAGAGGTAGCTCCTTGCAAAGGAACTTGAGCCGATGATGTTGGCTGTTAAAGTTAATGTTTTTCGTTAGCGTTTTCGTTTATATAAACAGTCTGTGGCTTTTTCCAAACAACTAGTATTGTCCTTTTTGGAACTTTAAATATCATGTGTTATGCATAAAACAGATAGAAGGATTGGGAGATCTAATCGTAGTTCATCCACGAGTCTTGAGCATATTTTCTGCTAACTAGTTTTCACACTAGCAATCACTCGTCTCGAAATGCATATTTAGAGTTCCACCATTCAACGTTTATTCTAAGTACAAGAACATAGTTCAACAACACAAAGTCTGCAGGGTAGGGAAATACAGCATCACAAGGTTGATCTTCCCTGATTATTATAGTATAGGCTGATTGTTTTTTAGAGGCATAGAAAGATAAGGACTCCACTTCAATCCGGTAATGTTAGTAACGAAATGAGGGACTCATGTTTGGGAAACTGTGAGACGAGCTCAGACCGCTTTCCCAGCTCAAAGTCCTCAAACTGGAAGGCAGGTGCACAAGAGCAACCTACCAAGGAATAGTGGCTCTCGTTGTCCCTGGGTTCAGCTTTGACAACAGCACCATCAGGGGAGATGATGTAATCCTTAGTTGGAAATGCTCCAAACCAAATATTTGGAGGGACAGTGTACTGTGGTTGTTGGTTGTCTCCAATCAGATCAGGTCCAACACGGGCAAGTTTTACTTGCCCATCCGCCTCGTTCAATTCTATAATCTGAAAGAACATGCATGTCCCATCAGAAATAAAAGCAAAAAACAGAGATAATAGCTATATTAGAAGGACACACGTCATCAGAGATAGTTAAGAATGTTATTCCAGATTTGTAAGTGATTCTATAATTTTTAAATAAAGACAACTCTACACCCAAAACTACTGCAATAAAGTTCAATTAAGTTCATAAAAGGTCAACCTATGATAACTTTGGTACTGACTAGAGGCATGAGAAACTCCAGTTCTGGAATTCTGTAAGTCCAGTTGTCCCACATTGGATAAGACGAAAAAGAAATGGTTTACTTACAAGAGAATTCACGAAGAATGTGGAGATTTCCCACATTATAGACCTCGGAAAAGTTGCATTGTTTTCAGTTCTTAGAAGAATTCAGGGATTTTCCAAGTTATAATCCTCGAAAACTTGAATTGATTTCAAACAAAAAGCTCACCCTCATGGACATGAAATCAATTCCATTCTCATCCAACTAATGAATCTCTAAGAATACCAATTAATACTGGCGTTTCATGTGAGGGAATTACCAAGTACAAGAAAGTCCGAAACAAAATAAGGAAACCAGTACATATCTTTCACAAACTTAGAAGTATGCAGAACAACAAAAGGAGAGATGACTAAATAAAAAAGAAGATAGGAAGTGACAGATTCCACAGGCATAAAGAAAGGTATGATGCTAGAAATTAAGGAATCCCAGTTAGACAGAAAGACATGTTTATCAGCGATGTCAAGCTTCTAATTCCAAACAAAATATGTTAAAAGGTCGCTAGAAAAATATGGTAACAAAAAGTGAATCTAGAATCCTTGGTATTACCGAGAGATCCTAACAGATAAGGAAAACTTGGGTTTGCCATTTATTTACATATTATTTTGTTTCGAGTATCAAACTTATATGAAGAAGTCTGCAAGGCACAGGATAAGTCAAAAAAGCAGGCAATGTCCAGCAAAGTTTGATGCTTGCCCATAGATAATTACGCACAGTTCTAGACCAAAAAGAGCCAATGATACAAATAATTTGACCTTAGGATGTACAGTAGTGTTAAACTGGGTTCATTCATACCGTTAATGGTTCTCCTAAATAGAAATGCCAAGTTTCTGCGCATGGGATACGATGAAGGAGAGACACATTCCCAGAAGGTAGCAAGAAATAGATATTTGTGCTGACTGGACGATCAACCTTATCTGTTCAGGCAGTATATTAGAACTAACAACAGGTTGTTGAAACGAAAAAGTGCGATAGAAAGAACAAGTCATAAAACACTGTCAACACTCCTTTCAATTTAGGTGAAAATAGCACTAAAGTTCACCCAAACAAACAGCTGTACACTCAATTTGGTCTTACACCAACGAGTCTTTTATGATACATCTATCTTAAAAAATCTCAAATTTAAGGAGATATGTTTACTTCAGCTCCGATAGTGATCCTAGTTCCTGGATTAAGTAGAAATCGCCTAAATGGCTGGAGAAAACCAACCATTGGATTGTCCGATTTCTTGTGGTTTGATTCCATTGAAAATCGAAAGGAATTCTTCACGAATTTCAATTCCATCAGCATAAGCCAAAAACGAAAGGGAGAAAAAGTACCCAACTATCTCCTGCGAATGTCGCCTTACATTAGGCTATGTTTGGTTCATTCTAAAGTTTTTAATATAATGAAATAAAATAGAATGAAAATAATTGTAATATTAAAAATTTGTTGTTTAGAATAAATATAAAAAAAATTGTTATTAATATTGATATTGCATTTCATTAATATACCTTCATCCAAAAATATAGGCTTAATAAAGGCGAATTGAACTGTCAGTTCGAAAGATTCCTTGTAACGACCAAAAAGAAGAAAGTAGCAAAACATCATTGCATGTATCTTGGTTTCTTCTTCACATAACATCAGATTTCATAATATCAATTTCAAAAAGCAGAACCCGTCCAAAATCCAAACGATAAAGCAGAAAACTTTCGAACCCCGATTAAGAAAGATCCTAAATCAGTAAAGGAGATTTTGACGCGAATGCATAAGCATGTACATGTACGAAAAAAGAAGATGGACACATACATATAGAAGGAAGTTGAGACTTGGAAAGGATGACTGAAGTATCCCTGAGCGTTTCAGTGAAGAACCCGCCTTCTTCGTGAGGCTTGAGATTCAGTTTCTCGATAATCTGCGAAGTAGTAGCCATTTTCTGTCTCTGCTCTGTAGCCTTCAAAGTCTTCCTAAACAGCAGGTGTTAGGCATTGTATCCGAAGTCGTTTTGGGCCGGATCCCGACTAGACCTGACACGGTCTAGTCCCGTCCAACTTTGCAAAATCACAGCCTAAATGTAAAATGCAAGTAACAGATGTAGACTATAGAGAATTAATCAAGCCTTTTATTGGATTGAAAAATATTTTTATTTAAGAAAGAAAATTAAAGAAAGCTTTAAAAAGAAATTAACAAGTCCACTTAAATAGACCTGATTTTCAATTGTATTAAGGGAAAGACAGGTTAAAATAATTTACAAGACATAACAGAATTTAATATGGAGCTTAAAAGTCCTACTTATCACTCACCGAAAGCTTAATAGATTAATATTTACTGACTAATCTTAATTGACTTTTAGCTTTTAATAAAGATTGGAAGGTCCAAAACCAAACAAAAACACAATTTCTTACCTAAACACTAAAAAAAGAACCAAAAATATATACACCAACTTATGAACCCTAAAATGTTTGAAAAAATAAAAAGAAAGGAATTGAATTTTCCAAGAAGAAAAATGTCAAAACAAGAAAAAACAAAGTTGTTATAATCCTCGTATGATCTTAAGCAAACA
Source organism: Erythroxylum pedicellare (assembly GCA_027563575.1). NCBI lineage: Eukaryota > Viridiplantae > Streptophyta > Magnoliopsida > Malpighiales > Erythroxylaceae > Erythroxylum > Erythroxylum pedicellare. The sequence goes on from JAOQMP010000209.1 coordinate 14,575,523, forward strand.
AAAGCACAACTATAAGATCATTTAATCTCAACATCCTTGTTTGCAAAGGATAGGGATTTTGACAATTGTTAAAACAATAATGAAAATCATTTTATAATGCATCTAAATTGAAGATATATTAAGCCGGATAACTAAAATTAATAATTAATTAATATAATAGTTAACAATAAAAAAGTTATGCGTGCTACAACAAAACAAATGATAGGATGAAAAGAAGATGCGAAAAAATATTTTACCTTTTGATGCGTGTGTCTCGCTTAAGCTTGCATGGCATATTCATAATGTCATAACTCCACCTATTTGCTTGAGACATTATAAAAGCAAAAAGAAAAGAGTTAGTACCCTTGTAAAAGGAGATAAAGCAAATCAAGAGAACATAAGAAACCTTGAAGAAAGGACAACTAAGATTTTTAGGATAGGAAAAGAAGCTTTCCAAGCTGTATCGATGGGACTTTCATTCGAGTGAAAAATCTATGGATGCAGATGATGAGTTTTGGCTTTTGGAAGTATTTTCCTGATTTATATGGAGAGTTTTTGGAAAATTTTAATAGTTTTCAATAATTGTTTGTTAAAAAATTAAAAGTATGTGGTGGTTTAAGATCTTCTTTTATGAAAAAGTAAGAAGAGTTTCTAGATTGAAATTCCAAATTTCATTGAATTTTCAACCGAAAATTGGAAATTAAGGTTGGTTAAGGTTGACTTTTACAAAAATAGATTGAATACCCAACGTTATTGGAAGTGACAACATGTTAATAAACTAGTTTTTAGTTCATACTTGTAAAGACTGTTGAAATAATGATAACTTCTCTGTCTTTCTCTTTATTATTTGTTGCCCCTTCTTCTACTAACATTTACTTGTCCCATCTTGGTTGGGCAAAGGGTCTCTTACTTCTTTATATGGTTGTTGTTTTTTCCTACTTGTCTGAGTTGTTTGGCTTGGTTAGTGGAGCGTTGGAGTTGGGTAGATCACTCACACATGTTGGGTAAATCCTGCCCACCTGCTCGGTCTGGGTGTAGCACACATGTTGTGGGCTAATATGATTATCATTTTGGCCCCAATTTTTATTGCAGATTCATTGAACCTAGACTCTTCAATTTTGTAAATTCTCAGTTGTTACAATTGTTTGATCTTCCCCTGATATCATGCTTCAGTTATTCTATTATTGGCTTACATATACCAAGATTTTCTTCTTTGTCGTGTGTTCCAAAAATTATAGACCTTCATTTTTTGTATTTTGACTCCTTAAGCATCTATTATGCATTCTCCATTCTCTTGTCCATGATCTTTCGCCATAGTTGGCCTTCGCTATGACGCAACGAATTTCCAATGATCTTCCGTTTTCTTATTTCTTACAATTTGCAAGAGAATTGTCTTAATCAATGGATACTAGTGCCACTTTAAATCTCACAAAGTCCCTCCCTAATTTGTCCAAACTCGAACCACTTTACGGAACCAGGTATAAATGGTGGTCCTAAAGGCTGCTGACAATTTTTGAATACTTAGAGGTCGATTATGTGCTATCCAACAATCCTCCAGTTATTGCAATCACTCCATTTACTCTTCCTGATGGTGCTTTTTCTACTACTCTTGTAACTCCGACTAAGGATAAAGTTAAATAGTTGAAGTATAAGAAAGACATCAAACTGGTTCATGGGAAAATGTTGAGCCATATGTCTGATGTTCTGTTTGATCTTTTTTACACCAACAAATCTACCAAATCAATATGGGATACTCTTGAGAAGAAGTGCAACGTTGATGACGTTAAGAAAAAGTATGTCGTCAGTAAGTGGTTGCGATTCCAAATGGTTGATGACAAATCAATCATGGAACAAGTATACAAATACGAGAACATGGTTGATGACATACTTAGTGATGGCATGAAGATATGTGAAACACTTCAAGCCAATGTACTACTAGAGAAATTTCCCCCTTCCTGGAATGACCACCTCAACCAACTCAAGCATAAGAAGAAAGACCTAACTATTCAAAAGTTAATTAGCCACCTGAGAGCTAAAGAAGCCAATCGACTTAAAGATATGTTTGATAATCTTTCTATTAATAACACTAACCCTAACACTAACCTTGTTGAATCTGCTGCTAATGTTTCTAAAGATAGGTTTACAAAGAAGAACAAAAAGAAGTTGAATTATGGTAAAAAGAAGCGATTTAACAAATCGGACTCCAAAATTTAGAAACCCAAAGGTGCATGCTTTGTGTGTGGGAAGCTTGGCCATAAAGCCTACCAATGCTTAAAAGTGCAGAAAAGATTGTCCAGAAACAACCAGTTCCATAAGCTAACTTGGCTGAAAATAATGATATTATTGATGTTGTTGTTGTTAAGGCTAATCTGGTGGCTAACAAAGTTGATTAGGTGCTTAATATGGGCACCTCAAGGCATTTGTGTGCTGATAAAGAATTTTTTCATAATTTCCAAGACGTTGTCTATGGTGAAGTTTATATGAGCAATTATAGTACTGTTAGAGTCCTTGGTAAAGGAAAGATTCTACTCAAGCTAACTTTTGACAAAACTTTATCCTTAAATAATGTTCTGTATGTTCCTAATCTGTATAGGAATTTAGTTTTTGGTTCATTATTGAATAAGGCTGGACTGGAGCTTATGTTTGAATCTGATAAGGTTGTACTCTATCGTAATGGGGAGTTTGTGGGGAAGGGATATCTCACAAAGGGGTCTCTTCGTACTCAATGTTGGATCTGAATTAATGAATGGTAGTACCTTTGCTTTTACTTATATTGCTGAGTCCGCTAACTTGTGGCATGGTAGGCTAAGATATGTGAACATTGCCTCGATTAAAAGAGTTAGAGAAATGGACCTAATACCTGCAATAATACCAACAAGTTCCATATGTGTCAAATCCGTGTTGAGGCTAAGTATACCAAAGAACCTTTTAAATCTGCCATAAGTAAAAAGATAGAACTTTTAGAGCTTATTCATTCGGACTCAGTATATTTCAAGAATATAATAAGCAAAGGAGGTAAAAAGTATTATGTGACTTTTATGGATGACTTTTCAAGATGCACTAAGGTTTACCTTTTAAGAACTAAAGATTGAGGAGATGTTCTTGAAATACAAAGCAGAGGTGGAAAACCAACTTAACAGAAAAATCAATAGAGTAAGGTTAAATAAAGGTGGTGAGTATAGCACAAATTTCCTTTGAAGTTTTTGTGAGCATAATGGTATAATACATGAGCTTAGTGCACCTACCACTCCTTAATAAAATGGTATAACGGAAGGAAAAAATAGAACCCTTAAAGAGATAATGAATGTTATATTGATAAGTTTTAGTTTTCTTGACAATTTGTAGGGAGAGGTTGTACTCTTTGCATGCTATATTCTCAATAGAGTGCCCCATAAGAAGTTAGACAAAAACCCTTATGAGTTGTGGAAAGGCTTTACCCCTAATTTGAATTTTTTAAAAGTTTGGGAGTGCTTAGCTAAGCTTGGTTTACCTGACTTCAAGAGACCTAATATTGGGCCTAAAACTTTTGATGTTGTGTTTTGTAAGTTATGCTCAAAATAGTGCAGCTTATAGATTCATGTCTTTGAGTGATAATTCTATTTCTAAATCAAGAGAAGCCAAAATTTTTAACATGTTTTTCCTTGCAAGAAAAATGACTATGTGATTTTGCCTTCTAATTCTAAAATTGTAAATGATGATCATGTTTATGTACATTTACCTATTTCTGATACTATGCATGCTACTGCTTCTGTTAATAATGAGTCAATTGTTGCAATTATGAGGAGTAAGAGGTGTAGAACTAAAAGTAGTTTTTGACCTGATTTTATTACTACTTTCCTAGCTGAGATTGAGAACTTTGATGTCATAACTGAGGATATTGTGTTAGTATTTCTTCTAGATGATGACCCTAAGACTTATAAAGATGCAATAATGTCCATAGATGCTCTGTTTTGGAAAGAGGCCATAAGCAGTGAATTAGAATCCCTTCAAGCTAATTGTACATAGGATCTTATTGGCTTACCTAATGGCTATAAACCTATTAGTAGTAAGTGGCTGTTTAGAAGGAAACACAGACATGATGGTCCATTGAAAGGTTTAAGGTAAGGTTTGTGGTGAGAGGTTTTGACCAAAAAAAGGGATTGACTAATTTGATACCTATGCACTAGTAACTAAGATTGCCACTTTCATGCTCTAATAGCCCTAGCTGCCATCTGTGGTTTAGTTGTGCATCAAATGGATGTAAAAACAACCTTTTTGAATTGAGATTTAGAGGAGGAACTATATATGGAGTAACCTGAAGGCTTTGAGGTTTTTAGTCAAGAAAACAACATTTGTCGACTTAAAAAGTCCTTGTATGGCCTTAAGCAAGCTCCAAAATATTGGTATAAGAAGTTCAATAGCACCCTAACTCAAAATGGTTTTGTTGTTAATGCTTTTGATTCTTGCATTTATTAAAAAATGGTAGGATCAGAATGTGTGTTTATATGTCTTTATGTCGATGACATGTTGATCTTCAGTGCTACTATTGATGTGGTTAATGAGACTAAGAAATTTCTGTCATCTCTTCGAATTAAAATTTTCAAAATAGAGAATGGCTTTTCTTTATGTCAGTCTCATTAAATTCATAAGGTATTGCATAAATTCAATTATTTTGATGTTACGTTTGTGAGAACTCCTTATGATTCTAGTATTCATCTCATAAAAAACAAAGGTGATAGTGTAAGTGATTATACTGACATTACTGGTAGTATAATATTTCTTATGAACTATATTAGACCTGATACTGCCTATGTTATTTCATGTTTCAGTCGGTATACTCATAATCTTAGTAGTGAACATTGGAATGCTATTCATCATTTGCTCAAGTATTTAAAAGGTACCATGAACTATTGTTTGCATTTTAGCAAGTTTCCTGTTGTGCTTGAAGGATATTTTGCGTAGAGGAGCTATCTCTTGGAAGTTTGCAAAATAGACTTGTATAGCGTATTCCACAATGGAATATGAATTTATTTCTCTTAAGTTGGCAGATCAAGAAGTATATTGACTCCAAAATCTCTTAGTGGATGTGCCCAAGTGGGGTAGACTGCCTACACCTGTTCCACTGCATTGTGACTCTCAGGTTGCAATTAAATTTGCTAAGAACAGAGTGTGCAATGGTAAAAGGCGACACATTCGTATAAAACATGGGCTGGTGAAGCAACTACTCAATAATGGAGCTATCTCCTTAGAATTTTTAAGATCCAAAAGGAATCTAGCAAATCCTTTAACTAAAGGATTATCAAGGATATTAGTTCTTAATATGTCGAAGGGGATGGGGCTTAAGCCCATTGACTGAAATTTTGGTCATTAGTCATCCCTATGACTTGTTATGTTAACCTAAAGAAGGTTGAGCTTAGGCTCTTAATGAATCTATAGATCATGTTAGAGTGATCTTTAAGAGATGAACTTGATAGATTCATTGAACCTTTCTTACAAGTTGAGCAATTGCTCTTAATGGATCCACATTCGATTAAGGTGGTTCTAATGAGAAGTACTTGATGGATTCACCTACTTAAGTGTGAAGGCGGGTCGCTTTCTATGAAAGACTTGGGTTTTCTTTCTACAACACTCATGAGACCCAAAGTGAGCGCATGACCTAGAATAACGCACGTATGGTATCGTGGAGTTTGCACAAATTGAGGTATGATATGTGTTGTGGGGGTTTAAACTAAAGTTCTATTAGTTTAAAATATATGTTCACTAGTTTAAGTTGGTTGTTGCCTCACGTCACTATGTGTTAATTCAATCAGAAGATATTGACACTTAAGTCTAAAACCCTCCTTTTGCTCATGGAAACTTTTCTACTTTATCTTGCCATTGGTGGGGGAATGCTGGAATAATGACAAGTTCCATGTCTTTCTCTTTATTGGTTGTTGCCCCTTCTTCTCCTAACATTTGTTTATCCCACATTGGTTGGGTAAGGGGCCTTGTACTTCTTTATATTGTTGTTGTTTTTCCCTACTTATCTGAGTTGTTTGGTTTGTGTCTTTTGGTGGAGTTTTGGAGTTGGGCAAATCACTCACACACATATGCGTTATCTACCCGCTGGGCTTAGTTACAGCTGGGCGTGGTGCGACTCGCAAGTTATAGGCTTATATGGTTATCTGTTTTGACTCATTTTGTATTATAGATTCATTAAACCTAGACTCTTCTTCTATTATTGGCTTACATATACCAAGATTTTCTTCTTTTTCATGTGTTCCAAAAACTATAAACCTTTGTTTTTTTCATTCTGACTCCTTGAGCATCTACTGTGCATTCTCCATTCTCTTGTTCACGAGTGCACGTGTGCAAGGGCTCACTGCGATAACCTTAGGGAGTGACTGACATTCGGATTACACCGATGTCTTACTGAAACCGCTTTTAAAGCGGTGGCGTTGACTACGGTGTAACGGATTTCCACTGATCGTTCTTTTTTAATTTCTTACAGAGACAACAGCTCTCAGACCCCACGACTCTGCAGGAATTCAGCTGGATGTTAATGATTATGATTTGTAGAGACAACATCTTATTAAGTTGTTGGAAATATTTCATTACTTGTACTTCAATTTTCATTAATGAGATTCAAATAGAAATCATAATATATTTAATGATGAAAAATTGAGCCCAGTTTTGTTCGATCTGGTTTGAAATTAACAAGTCAACTTAAGTTGATTGAACTTTAGACTAATATAAATCTCAGTTCAAATAACTCAATTTTTAAAAAAAAAGTCATTTTAAACAAGCTAACTAAACCTAAGATCAATTTTAGGCCACGTAACTTAAACTTAGTCAAATTCAAACAATACTTTAAGAGTTACGCTAAATGGTACTTGCTACGAGTCCAATCTAACCTAACTCATTGCATGCCTACACTTTTTTTTAAATAGAGGGACCCACAAACACTATCCTTTAAATGCGCATTGGCTAAATCTCCATATTGACACAATAGCCTACAAATTACGTCAACCAGGTACTCCGTACTAGGCAAGCCTTGTATGACCGACTCGATTGAGAGAGCGTAGAGAGGGGGATTCAAACACAGGACTTTTTGGCCTCATCCCCCCTACTCCACCAACTCGATCACCCCTAGGTGGCTTGCTTGCCTACACACATGGATATTATATATATACACACACATAAACTTTTGTAGATGGAATCTCGGGAAAATGGGGTTTATGAAGATTTAAACGAATCAGCTTCTATAAAATAGGCTATAAGTGACTTTGGAGACTAGTTTGCTTCAAATATTAATACCTAAAAGAACTTCATTTTTGATTGATTGTTTGTTACCATGTCACCAACAGATCTATAGTGGGAATCTACATTTTCTTTAAGCATTACTCTAACTAAGGTTCTTAGATGGAATGACTAGTTACCTTTCAGTTCACAATATGATGATTGATGCCAATAGTTATTCTAAAATCTAAACAACATTCATTGTAAATGAGGTTTAAGAGACTTTGACCATAAGCAAGACTACTTAAAAGTTTAACCAACAGACCCAAATAAATACTCGTCAGTATTTAGAAACTTTACTGACAAACCCAGATAATAAAATCCTGTGTGTTGGGGTCTCAGTTTTGTTGCATGATGTCTTCCCCTTTGCACATCATTAATAATTTACATGTTGGGTTATTTTTGTTGCAGAGTATGTCCCTCATCTCTATCAAAAACTCAATATCACTATTTGGCTTCTATTTGTTGCAAAAGGAAAAAAGTCTATGATCAATATAAACTCTTTATTTTGTAGGATACCTTTCTCAAGGTGTTGAGCTCTAACTCAAAAACTCTTTCCCTACCTAAAACCAGAGGAACGAATATCGTTCTGTACTAGTCTTTAATACAGGTCAGTACTAGTGTTTTTCATTCAGTACCGGCCAGTACGTACAATATCGGCAGGTACCATAAAATTAGGAAAAGTTAAGGACCAATTTGCAAATTTTTAAAAATTTACGCTAAAAATCTAAACCTAAATCGACCCACCCGACCTCTACTCTATGCTCTTGCCTCTCAGTCTCCCTTGAACCTTCTCCTCATTGCCACTGGAAGCCTTTGACTCATTACCCAGCCCGAAGACCCGAAGACTTAAGACCTAACCTGAAGACTAAACTCGAAGACCTAAAGCAAGTGAATTGTTTTTGGGTGTGTTTTTTAAGTTTTTGAAATTTTCCTACTTAATTGCATTTTTAATTGTGTTGGATTGGAGTTGGATGATGAATTTGTGAATTGGTTGGATGTTGGATGTTGGTTTTCTGATGTGCAATTTGCGTGTATTTGAATTAGTTGGATATTGCAATTGAATTGTTGAATGATCACGGTTTCATTTTGTCATTTGTGATTTGAATATTGGAAATGGAATTATGAATGTCATGGTGATGAATGAGTTGTTTGGTTGTTTTGTTTGGTTATAAAGAATAAAGATTGGTTTAAGTTTCTCATAAATTTATGATAAGTTTTGGATGAATGAAAATTATGAAATGCACAGCCTTATTGAATATTGATTCTAAAACTTGAAAGTTGAAGTTGGAAATAACTTAAATTTAAAACATACATAAACCGATAATATTAAGGTTATTAAAGTTGTAAAATTGCAAAATTTTAAATCATTAATTGACAATTAACATTGTAAGTTTGTAAATTGTAAGTTGTGAATCAAAAATTGGATTTTATTTTTAATATTTGGGTATTGACTTAAGGTAAATAATTAGTTGAGAATAAAATTATACGATTGGAAATTAATAATAATTCGGTTGTAGTTAATGATAGTATTTGCCTATTTGGGTATTAGTTTTGAGTAAATAATTAATTGAGTATAAAATATGTTGAACTTGAATTATTTGGTAATATATATGTGTGGGTGGGGTATCATAAATATTTATAATAGATAATGTATGAAAATAATGATGTAATAAATGTATCCCAAAAAGAACTTTTTTGTTTTCAAATTGTGAATATGTTGTTATTGTAGGTTCCAATCATTTATACTTAAACTTATTAATAAAAATTAAAATTGTAAAAGTAACTTATATATTTAAGAACGAAATATAGAATGGTGTATATAATATTATGGTTTGTTAGAAATGAAAAGAAGTTCAAAGCTGTAAATAAGAAGAAAAAAAACCATTTCCAAAGAAGTTATATCATTCAACTTGATCGGTTGATCCTCATGTTATGAATATATCTTCCAACTTGACATCATGTTATGAATAGATGTGTATGAACAATTGTATAAGATATGTCATTTGTTATTTGACTATTATGTAAATCATATCATACCCTTCAACTTGATCCTCACGTTTGAAATGTTGAATTGAAATTATTGGAAATTGTTGGAAGTAGAAATTATTTTATGAATGTATTGTTGGAAATGGAAATAGAAATTTTAGAAATGGAAATTATTTTTGTATGATTTGTGGATGTTGGAAATGAAAATTGTTTTATGAATGTATTGTGATTATTGGAAATGGAAATGAAAATTGTTGGAAATGAAAATGAAATTATGCATGATTTGTGGATGTTAGAAATGGATATTGTTTATGAATGTATTGTGATTATTGGAAATGAAAATGGAAATTGTTGAAATTATTGGAAATGGCAATGAAATTATGTATGATTTGTGGATGTTGGAAATGAAAATTGTTTATGTATAATTTGTGGATGTTGGAAATGGAAATTGTTTATGTATGATTTGTGGATGTTGGAAAAGGAAATTGTTTTATGAATGTATTGTGATTGTAGGAAATTGGAACTTATTAGAAATGGAATTTGTTGATGTATGTGTGTGATAGTTGAAAATTGGAAATTGTTAGAAATTGACAAAAATGGAAATCGTAGATGTATGTTTTGTGATTGTGGGAAATTGGAACTTGTTGGAAATGGAAGTTGTTAATGTATGTTTTGTGATTGTTGGAAGTTGGAAATCGTTAGCTTTGTGATTATTACAGAATGAGTTATATTATATAAGATAGATATGCATATTGTCATTGTTTACTGAAATTATGTATTATTTATTTTTGTGTACAGATAAATGGAAGGAAGTTCAAATACTCCCGATCAACCTAGTTCGGGAAGATACAATGATCCAGCTTGGGCTCACGCTGGTGCAGTTCCCGGTCAAAAGAATCATACAATTTGCTTGTTTTGTAACAAGCATTTGAAAGGTGGAGGAATCACCCGATTGAAAAGGCATTTAGCTGGGGTTAAAGGAGATGTGGAAGCGTGTAAAAAAGTAAGTCATGATGTGAAGTGGCAGATGAAAACATTGCTTGATGAACATCAATTTGAGAAAGATAGAAGAGGAAGATTGAATTTTGAAATTGGTAGTGGAAGTTCGTTTTTTGATTTATGTTATGGTTATGGAAATGTTGAAGGTGGAAGTAGTATTGGTACTGGTAGTGTTCCATCTCAGGATCATGAAGAATCTGATGTGATGAAGAGAAGAAGACATGTGGTGGTATGATACAAGTTTGTCATTCAATGCTTCTCAGTCTTATTATTATCAACCTATGATGGATGCAATAGCCTTTTATGGTCCAGGATACAAAGGGTCATCGATTGATGACTTAAGAGGTAAACTTTTGAGTTGTGTTGTTTATGAAATTAGAAATTATTTGGCTGAAAGAAGAGTGAGTTCGGGTATTTATGAATATTCAATTATGTGTGATGGTTGGACAAATAAGAGACAAGAGCCTAATATAAATTTTTTGGTTTATTTTTCAAATGGCTTTATGCTTTTAAAATCTATTGATGCATCTGGCCTTATTAGAAATACTTAGACTTTGTTTGGAATATTTGATGAAGTTGTGAATAAAGTAGGGCCGGATAACAGTGTTCAGTTTATTACTGACAATGATTCCGCTTATAAAGTGACAGAGAAAAGGTTGCAGAATGCCTATAATTCATTTTTTTGGACTCCTTGTGTTGCACATTGCATTGACTTAATGCTGGAGAATATAAGGAATCCTAGGTATTTTCCTATTATTGATGAGATTATGTAGAAGGCTAAAAAGGTTACAAAATTTATTTATAATCGTGTATGGGTTTTGATTTGATGAGAAGAGAATTTACCAATGGTAGGAATTTATGTCGCCCTGCTATGACAAGATTTGTAACAAATTTCTTATTACTTCATTCTTTTGTTTCGATAAAGAAAGAGTTAATACAAATGTTTACAAGTGATAAGTGGGTTGTATCTCAGCATACTAGGTCTAATGCTGGAGTGGACATTTGTAGTATTATATTGGAAGATACAGAATTTTGGTCGTAATATCAATTTGTTATCCGAGTTTGTGAGCCTTTGGGGAGGGTGCTTCGGTTGGCTAATAGTAAAAAAAGCCAACAATGAGTTATATTTTTTATGCTATAGAGAGAGCGACGAAAGCAATCAAGGTAAATATGAAAATAGGCCTTTTTTATACACATCATATCTCTCAATCCTTAATAAGAGAAGGGAAAGACAACTTTCTTCTCCATTGTTTGTAGCTGGGGCATTTTTGAATCCTAGTTTGTATTTTAGACTGAGTCTTACAAAGTAAGCTGAAGTTAACAGAGGAATGCTTTTCACAATTACAACAATTGTTCCTCTTGACGCGAAGCAAGATCTTTTAAGTTCACAAATGGAGCTTTACAAGTTATCTTATGGGGATTTTGGAATGCCGATTGCTATTCGACAAAGAGGAAAACTTTTTTCAGGTATTAGTTATTTCCTATTTCTTATTTGTTGAAAATTAATTATTACTTTATTTTGTGCATAACACTAATTTTCTGATCTTATAACTTGCAGTTTCTTAGTGGCATCAATTCGAAAATAGTATTTTAGAATTGAAAAGATTTGCGATTCGGAATTTAAGTCAATATGTGAATGCAACTGGGTGTGAACGATACTGAAGCATATTTGAATTTATCCACTCAAAGAAAAAAAATAGTTTGGGGCATAAGAGGTTGAATGACTTAGTTTTTGTTTGTTATAATTTAAAGCTTCAGGAAAGGTATGTTATTTTCATTATTATCATTATTAATTTCAATATAATTTTTTAATAATTACATTTAATTGTTTACTAGTAGTCTTAATAGCACAAGTAGTTCAATCAATCCAATTGCTATTGATAATTTTGATGTTTTGGTGGATTGGGTTTCTGAAGAACCCAATTTGGTTGATGTGAATGATTTAGATTTGGAAGATAATCTTGGATAGAAAAGCATTGACATGTCATTTGGTGTATTAAATTTGATTGATAATGATAATGAAACTCCTCTCAATGATGAGGATTTTGTACCACATGATCATTGAGGTTAGTGCAGTTCTAGTGAGTATCCTCCCATTGGCGATTGAATTCCAAATTTTTGTTTTTCCTCTTCTTTTATTTAATGTTACGTTAAATTCTATATATGTAATGTAACTGTAATGTTTTTGTTTCAGATTTAACTTCTACTTAATTGTTTCTTCGTCATCAACTCTTTTTGTAAATTGTTTAAGGATATTTATTGTTCTTTTTATTTGACGTTTTGAATCTTTTGATGTAATGTTATTTATTAAAATGATGAAATTGTATTATTGTAATATTTTAAATACTTTGTATTACTCTTAATTTTATAGTTGTATGATGATGATTATCTTTGTTTATATTAATTGTGGTTATTATTATTTATATGTGAAATATTTAAAAATTATTGTTATTTCATATTAATTGTCATTATTATTTATTATTATTATTATTGAAAACATGGTTGATGTAAACAGTAAACTAGTAAAGTATACAGTACAACTATACAATATACCATTGAATTATTTTGCAAAGTTTAAAAATTTTAAGGACTACTTTATAAATTTAAAAAATACCCGAAACGGTATCCGGTACTGACCGGTACAGGTATAGTACTATTCCAGAACTCAATCCGATATCGAGCCCAATACGGTATTCGTAACTTTAATTAAAGGTGATCTTAAATTTAATAAATACATTTTTTCTAAATTAATCTTTTTACTTACAACCAATTTAATTTAATAGAACTCTTTATTTTTAGCTCTTTATTTTGTTGTTACAGACATTATAATTTACTTCTCTTGGCTGTAAAAAGCTTGTTTAAGTGAATCCGAAACAGTGGACAATATATTAACATGGCCTTAATATAGTAGCTTACGGACCTTATTCATCAACAGTGGAAGCTTACGAACACAGCTACAGAATCTGACTGAAAGTTCATTTCACACTTTAGTGTTATGAAACCTCCTTGCAGCGTCCCTGCTGTCAATGGTTGAATAGTCATCATCAGTAGGGTATGGCCTGGAGCAAAAGTTCAACTTGCCATATCTCCTTGCCTCTTAGTGTAGGGAGTAGCAGAAGGTTTTGCAGCATCTTTCAAGTATCTCTTGGCCGTGTCAATTTCTTTTGTTGGGTGAGAGGTAGCCCTCAGGAGGTGTAGCCCATGTAGCATGGCTTGGTCTTGCCCATCCACCGGTGGTGATCATGGCTGGCTCCGACCTGCTATCATTTTGAGATGTATAACCCTTATGCTTTTGCCGTTCCTTGTCGACCCAGTCATTATAATCCTTGCGGCCACTAGCACTGCCATAATGGTCTGCATATTTATATGCTTGGCTCCACTTTGCAGCATTCAAAGGGCCAAACTTGGGTTTTCTGGACTCGGCACGCACTTTGGCGAGGTATTCATCGACACTATATGGCCGATCACGAACTGAGCTCAAAGGACTCCGCAGCTTGTCTTCATCAGCAAAACTTTCCAGTGTATGAACAACTACCTCAGTTCTTGTCATATAGGTCTCTACATTGCCTACAGGATTGAAAGAAACGGTTGGCCTTTGCCTCACTTCAGCATCGGAAATGAAGGACCGGAACATATCATCTGAGTCGTGCCTTGACTGGCTCCATCCATGACTTCGGGGTGTGCTGCAGGTGGAGTTGCCTCTATACCTTTTTTCACGCCCAATCATCACTAAAGCTTCAGTTCGTTAATCCTCCTACTCTAAGGAAGTACTCTTGCACCCTTTTTTGTATTGTGAAACATGTTAGACCTCCAAGTTATATAGGCAAACCGATATTCTCCAACTACAGCACTCTTAAGTGATCGTACCACCTTTTTCTCAGCATCTTTTTACAACCAGAAAACTTGTCCCGGAATCTTATTCTATGCCCCCTTGAATTGTCAAATTAGATACCATCTACTAGGTAGGCAAACACGGTTTGCCAGCAGAGGAAGTTGTCATCTTCGCAAGAAAATGTGGTTTCCACTACGTGAGATGGAGAGAAAAAGTTCAGCGTAAAAATCACTTTTAACTATCTGAAACACCGATTTTATTGTATGATATGGACGCCTACACTTGGTTATAGCAGACAGACAGAAGTTGGCTAAGAATAGAACCTGAAGCCAGAAAGCAATAACACTTAATAAATTAAGTAGTGGAAACAATAATGAGCAATTGTATTTTGAATAGGCTATATAATTCATATATTCATGGGTACAGGAGTACAAGATATATAATGCTATAATTACATAAATCAATCATACTTCTATGCCTATAAAACGTGATCCATAATTACTAGAGTTGACCTTTTCCTTTCCTATCCTGGACCAACGAATGTATATTAGTTACAAGATATTCTTGATAATCCCCCTCAAGTTGGGGAGTGAAGATTTTGAATGCCTAACTTATCTTGCATCTTCTCAAATTGTTCCTTTAGTAAGGTCTTTATGAATATATCTGCTAGCTGCAAATTTGTAGGAACATAAGAGGGACGAATCATACAAGCCTGTAATTTTTTCCAAACTATATAACAATCTATCTCAATATGATTAGTACGTTCATAAAAAACAAGATTCGCTACAATGTACAAGGCTGCCTGGTTATCACAAAACAATGAAGTAGGTGCTTTATGAGGAGCTCGTAAATCTTGTAATATGTAACGCAACCAAGTTAGCTCTAGACAAGTATTTGACACAGCACGATACTCTGCTTCAACAGATGATCTGGAAACATGATTTTGTTTCTTAGACTTACTTGAGACCAATGAATTTTCAAGAAAAATACAATATATTGTAACTGATTTTCTAGTTGCACGACATCTTCCCTAGTTTGAGTCACAAAAGGCTCCTAAGTTAAGTCGTTGTTGGTAGGGAACAATATGCCTTGACCAAGAGTGCCTTTAATATATCTAAGAATACGCACAGCTCCATCCTAATGTGGTTTCCATGGCTTATGCATGAACTGACTGAGAGTACGAATATGATAAACAATATCTGGTCTACTGATAGCGAGATAAACTAGTCTACCAACCAACCTCCTATATTTGGTTGGATCTTTCAACAATGCGCCATCTGTGGAAGTGAATGTCAAGTTTTGTTCTAGTGGAAAGGTGTCTGAGCGAGCACCAAGAAGCCCTTAGTCTTATAAAATATCAAGTGCATATTTTCTTTGTGATATAAAGATACCCGTTTTAGAGCGTGCAAACTCAATGCCCAAAAAATACTTTAAATTCCAAGGTCCTTAATGCGGAAGCATTTGAGAAGAAATGCTTTGAGATGCTCCATTTCTTGAATATCATTTCCTGTGATGAGTATGTCATCAACATAAATAAGAATAGCAGTGAATGAATTACCTTGGGCCTTAGTGAATAAAGAGTAGTCAGCTTTGGATTGATGATAGCCAACCTTTTGAATGGCATCAAAAAATATCGAAAACCAAGTTTTGGATGCCTGTTTAAGTCCATAAAGTTAAGGTCAAGAATAGCTTGAGCATATGATGTGGGTTCAGATGGACCTGTGATGTTAGCTAAAAAAGAACAATCGGCAGAAGAAAAACAGGAGGATGAAAGAGAAGCAGAAAGTGGATAACGTGTACCTTTTGTAGGACAAGGTGCCGAGGTAAAGTGAGTGGCGGGGGAAGACATATGGTAGTCCTTAGTCCATGCAAGCGGCTTCTTGGAATGTGTGGATTGTCTTAGAGGAGGGTCGGAGAGAGAAGGGATAATAATATTCAAGGATTCAGAAGGAGGTAAAGATTCAGGAGGAGGGTCCACAGAAGAAAAGGGAATTGTTTCAGGGTGATTAGGAGAAGATGATAGAGTAGGAGGGATGATGTTGGGTTTGGTAGGAGGAAAAGAAGTGGGTTGGGCTGGGGTTGGAGGATTGGCCGGAGTAGGAATGGTTGGAGAAGAAGTCTCATAAGTAGGAAAGGGTGAGAGAGGTGATAAAAGTAGGTGAGTCAAACGTATGGGATGGGGAGGGGACATTAGTAGTGTGTGGAAGGTCAACTGTATCCGAATGGGAAGGAAAAGGAAAAATAGACTAATGGAAATATACATCACAACTTACAACAAATTTGTTGGTCTCTAAATTAAAAAGTTTGTGGCCCTTTTGACCTATGAGATAACCAACAAAAACACACTGGTGTGCTCTAGATTCAATTTTATGTATAGGATGGAAGAGTAGCATGACTGAGACAACCAAATGCTTTTAAATGCTTAAGTGATGGCGGGCATTTGTATAATAATTCAAAAGGGGATTTGTTGGAAAGTAAAGGTGAAAGTAACCGGTTAATGAGATAGACATCAGTTAAGACACAATTGTCCCAAAAAGTATAATGGAGTGAAAGCGCAAGGCAGGAGCTACTGTGAGAATATGACAGTGCCTATGTTCAACGAATCCATTTTGTTGTAAAGTATAAACGTAAGTGCATTGAAGCTCAATACCATTGGATTGAAAGAAATCTCTCATGGATAGAAATTTAGACCCATTGTCTACTTTGATGGCTTTGACAGTGGCATTAAATTGAGCGTGAGAAAAAGTGATAAAAGACTTTAAAAGGTTTTGAGTCTCATATTTATGACACATTAAAAACACCCATGTGCATCTAGTAAAGTCATCCACAATAGGAAGAAAGAAACAAGCACCATATTATGTGGGGATTTTGTATGGACCCGATATGTCACAATGTAAAAGATCAAAAGGTGAATGAGTTGAAATAGAGTTTAAACAAAAAGGAAGTCTAGTCTGTTTGGCCATGGGGCAAACATGAAAATGTTCATCGAAAGAAACATTAGTAGAAGATATTAATGAAGATGCCAATTTGAGACGTGAAGGAGATGGATGTCCAAGTCGGAGATGCCATAAGTTGGAAGGGTGAGAGACTTGATGTGAGATAGGTGTTCGTTGCAGAGGCGTCATGTAATAAAGATCACCATGCTGTCTACCCAAACCAATCATCTTCCTCGAAGACAAGTCCTACAAAACACAAAATGTGGGAAACAAAATAGCACAACAATTGAGGGAATTAGCAATTTTGCTAGCGGATATAAGGTTCAAATGAAAATATGGGACGCATAAGACATCTTATAAGGTAATGTTAGAATTGAATGGGACGGTGCCAGTGTTAAGTGATAGGTGCATAAGAACCTGTAGGTAAGTTAACAATGGGTATGGATGAAGGTTTGGTTTTAGTAAAAAAAAGTGAAATCAAAAGAGATATGATTTGTGGCTCTGCTATCTAAAATCTATGGTTTAGAATATACAGAATGAATTGAAGCATTATAAAAGTGTGTCAGACTTGCAACATTTTCATATGAATTCCCATTACTAGTAGAAAGCATGTCAAGGGCTTGAATCAGTTGTTGAATTTGCTCTGAAGAAAGTGTAGGCAAAGGATTGGAGTGAGCATATGTGCATGCATATGGGGCTAACCCATGTGGGTTTGTTGGCTGTTGTGATTGTGAGTCTCGTGGGGTTATATCAGCAGCATGTGCAGGAGAATAAGAATGAGATGATGTCCCTTGGTAGCCTCCTTTTTCACTTTGTTTATTACCATGGGTCCTAGAATAATTAGGAGCCATATGTATCATTCTTGACTTTGCACCGTTCTTCTGCATGTCCTCCTTTATTATAAAACTTACAATGATATTTTAGAGTTCTACAATTTTCAATGATGTGTCCATCTTTGTTGTAGTGATCACAATGTTTATTAGGATCATATGGAGATTTAAATGGTCAGCCTTGAGCCATAGAGAAAAGAGAAAAATTCTTAGATGGTAATTATTGTGGTTGTTCTTACGTCAATTGGCGTTGTTGTTTATGGTTGCTGACAAAGGAATAGGCTTGATGAACATTGGGTAATGGTGCTATCATAAGGATGCTGGCACGAACAGTATCATGGATATCATTGCCCATGAGGAATTGCATCTTGTGATATTTTTCTGTGTGTTCATTATGCTCTTTTATTTGGCTGCAAGTGAAAGGATTTTCATATGAATCAAGTTGAGTCCAAAGGTCTTTGAGTTCTGTAAAATAGGTTGACACAGTCTTGGTGCCTTGTGACAAAGAAGCAATTTTCCTTTGAATCTGATAGATTGTTGGTGAATTTTGCCGTGAAAATTGATGTTTGAAATCCTCCCATACCTGATGTGCAGTAGTGGCGTGGACAACTCCTTTAGCAAGGTGGGATTCTACTGAATGTGAAATCTATGACAGAATCATGCTATTGCACTGATTCCATTGAGCATGTTCTGTTGGACGTTCTGTCTCTTAAGTAGGTTTAATAGATCCATTGATGAAGCCAAGTTTGTTCTTGGCTTGAAGAGCGTGAATCATAACTTACTCTATAATGAGTAATTTATGCCACCTAATTTTTCGGGAACAAGCAAATGGTCTGGGTGATCTGAAGGGTGACGATAGTATGGATCCATGCTAGAGTTACTAGAAGTGCTCTATCTTGAACTGTTGAATTTTTACGGTGGCGTTTGGTCATCTATCATGATGTTTAAAGGTATGCTAGGGTTGGTGACTGGTCTGGGAATTAGGTACCAAATTATGGGCTCGGATACCACCTTAATAAAGTTATGGAAACAATATTGAG
>JAOQMP010000209.1:14599700-14612882 GCA_027563575.1 Erythroxylum pedicellare
TAAATGTGGGGGTGTACATATGTGAGGGTTGGTTATAATGTTGGGATGTTATTTTTTGTCTTATCATTGAAATTCCCATGTTGATTTGTTTATTTTATTTTTATAAGGAACAGAAAGAAAGGAAAAAAATAGAAAAAAAGAAAGAAAAAAAAAGAAAAAAGAGAAAAAGAGAAAAAATGTTTACAATAAATGTGTCAAGGAAGAATTGCATATGTGTTGAAAAGTTTTTTGTGGTTTATGCATCTTCCTAGAGTTGTAATGGATGTGTTATTTGAGAATGTTGAATATGAGGTAGAGGTTCGTTTGGAAGGTTCACTCTTGTGATTTCATTGGCATAAATTTTATAAGTGATTCCTTCGGATTGGTATATGCTTCATGTGGTTTGTGTGTGAGAGCTGAATGGGGTTGTGAAATATAAATGTTGCATTTGTCATAGCTGACGATACCCAATTTTTTATGAGTGTTGCTTTATTCCACTAGCTTTGATGACTTTCATGCTACTTAACCCAAATATATCTCACCTTATCTTTGCCCACATTACAACCTTAAAAAGTCCTTTGATTCATAATTTTGCATGTGAACATTAGTGGCGGAGAAATGAAATGATATGCAAAGTTGTGAATTGTTATGATCATGAATGGTATGGAGTGTACCTATGAATATATTTTAATTAAACACATTTTTCGAGACTACCATTAGATTGCTTAGTATTTGAAGATATTGAATGTTGATAGATCATGTGTAAAAGCATTGAATGTTGAGTTTTTGCTTAGGTTTTAAAAGTCATTCACCTTTACTTATGGCTATCTATTCTTAAGAAATGTGGAAAATGAGTTAAAGTTTTGGTTTGTGACTTTTGATTTTGACGATTTTCCCGAGGACAGTCAAAGACCAAGTGTGGGGGTATTTGATAGGATTGAATTATCTTATATTTTTTATGTATTTCCATGTGATTTCAATCCTATTCTCAAGATAAAATATTTAATTTGTGTTCAATTTGTGTTAACTTCTATGTTGGATATGATGATATATTTGAGACCAAAAAGAGAAGATGTTCAAAGCAAATTGAAGTACAATTGAAAAAAAAAAAATAGAACAAAGTTTGGTGGCTACGTTTCACACAACAATGCATGCGTTGACACTGCGCAACGTGTGCAGCGTTAAACACTGCACTGCTGTGAAATGCAACAACGCTGCGTTAAACGCTGCGTTTATGCATTTAAAACGCATACAGAGTAGCAGACGCAGAGAGGGGAACTCAGAGGGTTTTAAAAGTAGGGCATGTTAATTCATCTTGTCAAGCTATAGTGTCGGCGCAAAAGTAAAAAGAAAGGAAGATCGAAGCAAAGAGCGGTTGGAGACGTTGGAGGGCTAGCAACTTGGAGCTGGCGTAGGCGTGAGAGAGGGTAGTAGCATGGACCATTAAACTCACTACTTTATTCGTCCCATCGTGAACAGTAAATGGGAGAGGAAGTAACGTGATTTTGCCACATTAAATGGAAAATATGGGCCACTTTTAGAGCATAAAAATAGACATGGAGGGCTAGTTTTCTGATGCCAGTTCAACGAGAATATCGACGCCAAGTCACAGTTAAGCTATTTCTATCATTTTGAAGTTGTAATTTCTTTTTGGATTTTTGTGTTGTTGGTATTGATTTAGATGGTTTTGAGATTAATGATCTTAATATATTATTTTGATCATTTTATTTCAAACCTATTGCTAAACACATTGATTGTAATCCGTAATCGTTACTTTTGATGTTTGTGAGTAGCATCTAGGGATCGTTAATCATTAGGAACAATATAACTTAGGTTGGATAATCTGAACATGTGAGATTACTGCCTATATTGATCGTTTTCCAATTCATAATGCGACTGTCAAATTGAATCTAGAGATCGTATCCTAAGTTATTCGGTGGATAGGCTTAATTAGCGTATCTTGATTAAATGCAACCTAAGGGAAAATCGAGATTTGTAGAGCGTTATATTAGTCTCAGATTAATAGTTCGAAAAGAATTGTAAAGACTTTAGCTTGAAGGAATATGCTTGATTATGTTTAGGCCGAGATTGACCCTAGAACTGGACCTTACCTATACTTAACACTTTTCTCATTTTCGATTATTTGTTTTAATTTGTTTCGATAGTTTCCTTTTACTTTAATGTCTAAATTGTTTCAAATCCAAAAACCCCCCATTCACTTTCCTTGCATCAATTAATTTCATTATGAAAATTAACCGAACATTCCCTGTGGATTTGATCCTGACTTACCACAACTACAAATTTTAGTGTGCAGAGTCAGGTAAATTTTGCAATGCACTCGACACGCACTGTCAACTAGTTCATTATAAAGAGTCACCAAATGACTAGAAATGGAAAAAGGCCATGGATGAAGAAATATATGTAATTGAAAAGAATGACATATGGGAATTAACAGATTTGCCTCTTGATAAAGAGCCTATAAGAGTAAAGTGGGTGTACAAGACAAATATAATTCTAATGGTGAGATTGACCATTTTAAAGCTAGATTGGTAGCAAAAGGATATAAGCAAAAATCAAGTATTGATTACTTTGAAGTATTTGCCTTATTGCGAGATTGGATACTATTCACATGATTATCTCCCTCTCAGCTTAAAATAATTAGAAAATTTATCAGATGGCTATAAAATTTGTTTTTTAAAATTGAACCTTAGAAGAGGAAGTGAATGTTGAGCACCCTATAAGGTATGAAATTATAGGAAAAGAAGATAAAGTTTATAGGTTGAAGAAAGCACTGTATAAATCGAAGCAGGCACCAAGAGCATGGTACAAAAGTTTTGATTCATACTTCATGAAGCATGATTTTGAAAGATGTCCTTTTGAGCATACTTTATACATTAAATTTGTTGAACCTAGTGATATTATAATTATGGGTCTTTATGTTTATGATTTAATCTTTACTGGAAACAACTCAAAGATAATTAAAGAATTTAGGGAGGCTATGGTAAAATCATTTATTATGACAAACTTAGGTCTATTGTCTTATTTTCTTAAAATAGAGGTAATTCAATGAGATGGTATAATTTTTATTTCCCAAAGGAAGTATACGAATGATATTTTGAAGAAATTTAAGATGGAGAATTCAAAACCAACTCCTATCGTAGTTAAATTAAACAAAAAAGAAGAAGAAAAAGGGCGACCTATAAATTTTACTTGCTATAAGAGTTTAATTACTGTCATTTACAAGGATCGAAGAGAATTTTTTTATATATCAAAGGTACTTCGAATTAAGGAATTTTTTTATGCAAATATCAATTATGTGAATCTTGTTGGTTACACAGACAATGATTGAGGTAGAGATACAAAAACAACGAAAAGCATATCAGGTTATGTTTTCCATCTTGGCATTGGCGCAATATCATGGTCTTCGAGGAAATAACTCATAGTTGTATTATCTACAGCTGAAGCAGAATACATTACAACAACTAGTTGTGCTACACAAGCAGTATGGCTAAAAAGAATGCTTAAAGTACTACATTAAAAACAAGATGCTTTAACATAATTATTCTATGATAATAAGTTCGCAATAGCACTGTGCAAAAATCTAGTTTTTCATAGGCAATACAAGTATATAGACATTCAGTTTCACAAAATTTTTGAGTTAGTAACTGAAAAGAAAGTAGTGATTGATTATTGTCACACTAAAGATCAAGTTGAAGATATTTTTACTAAACTACTGAAGTTTGAGTTGTTTCACAAACTGAAGAAATTGTTGGGGATGATAAATTTCTACCAGCTTGATTTAAAGAAGGCAATGGTAGGAAAATAAATAAATCAAGCATTGAACGAGCATGTATGGAAAAGAGACAACAACTTACATATTCATTAAATTCTAGTCAAAATCATAATGGAGCAAGTAGAGAGAGAAGGCAACTTTCTTCTTCATTAATCATTCCATTTGATTTGACCAAAATTTTGATGCAATAGGAAGTTTGTTTATATAATTAAATCTCTAGTATTTTATTATTTTTGTTTCCTATAAAAGGAATGCAACCAAATCCTTACATGTTGTATTGTATTTTGGGATTGAATTTATTACCCTCTTCTGTTTTCTCCCTCTCTCTCTTGTTTATGAGTGTGTTGTGTCATTTTATATCACAACATCTCCTAACTTTGTTCCCTTCTACAGAGGCAATCACAAAAGTGGTAGAGAATTCCTACAGCAGAAAACAAATTCCAAATATATATGGTTCATCCTTGTAAAACTTTTTTAATAAATCCTTGCAAAGAGGTCCCCATCTTATCACCTATTGCTTCTGCCAAATACGTTGCCTGCAACAAGATTAACTTACAGGCTACCATTTTTATATCTCACCTAAATTCCAATATAAAAGAAGGTTGAATATCAATTGCTTTACCTCTTGAATAGTTTTCTTTAGTTCAAAAACATCTTTCACCCGATTATCTAAGAATGCCAATGTCTCATGAAAGTCTATCAATAAAATAGGTTATTAGATGAAACATGACGTATAAGATCCATCAATCAATCTTTAGTAATTTAATTAATACATGTTTTTGTGCAATAAAGACATCTAAAACAGATGAGAAAGGAAATACAAAAAGTTCATTATTCCTTTTCCTTTGGTAGAATTAAAATCATAAGACATCAGTTGCCATTGCTCTCCATCAAAAGAAAAGATGATTTTTATAAAATAGATCAAAATAGTATATAACTCAGAAGAAATAAAATAGGTAGACTAATCATACTTATATTTTGTAGATATCAAAAGTAAAAGAAATAAACCTGGAGAACTATCAGTTAGCATTTAAATCTCTGTTGTTGAGTATATTCCACCAAGTATAGTGTGTTTCGCATACCAATCTATATCAATGCCCTCATCACCTACACCATGACAGATCTCATCTATCAGCGTTGCACATTGTTTGAAACTCATTGGTGCATTTATGTTGTGACTAATTTTTATGGACTTTACAAGCTTTTATATTTTGATTTTGGTTACAAATTCTTATGTTTCAATCTAAAGTTGAATGGATTGAGTGAAAACGGCATAAATGTTGAATGAATATTGAATGGATAATTTTTTGAATGTTGCATGAAAAACAAGAAAACTTATGCATGAAAGAATGAAAGATGGCATGATTGTATCCTGTGAATATTGCATGAAATTAAATATTGCATGAAAATAACGTGATAAGGGAGTCACGGTCGTGATTATGGCTTTACACTGAATTTTAAGGCACATTTGACACATGTAAGTTGACGGTGGATGAATTTTAAGTGACCTAAATCTAGACTCCCTATATAAATAGAAGGATTTATAAGGTTAAAAAGAGGAAGTTGGAATGAAAAGGAAAAAAGAGAAGTTGGAGGTGGAGAAAAGAGAAAGAAAACAAAGAGCAGATATCACAGTCAGGGAACGAGCAAATATCACAGTCAGGGAATGAAGAGGGAAAAACAACAGAGAGATGGAGCTTGAAGCAAAGGTAGAATGCAAAAGCTGATGCCAGAGAGGTTGAGCTTGGCAGGAGATCCACCACTAGCTCCATCCGACAATCCATTTGTTTGCTCACTCTTATTTTATCTTCTGCTACATTATTAAACTTATTTCACTGGACCTATTTCCTCTACTGCTTTGATAGTATATTTCAGTTTATTTGCTCTATTTATTGCTTTGATACTTCTCTGTTGCTGTTAACTATGGGATTGAAGTATATGAAGATGATGAACTTTGATTATTCCATGATGGGCTAATTATTTAATCTTGAGAATTAAAGTAGCTAATTTAGTCGATTATGCATAATGAAGGAACTACTTTATAGTCTTAATATAGTTTCTAAGCTTATTAGATGTATTATTATGGCCAAACTTTGCATCTTTTTGGCATTAAACGAAGAATAAAGTTTAATATTAAAACGAGAAACTATGGATGCTTAAGTTAAAACATTGCTGATAAACACCTTCAATGCAATGCAGGTTAAACTGATTGATGAAATCCCAGTTGAATTCAAATTTTGGTGGTTTGTTGATGGGTGGATACATACCATTGTTGATTCCTACCTGTACATAAGCTATTCGAGATAGTTATATGGCTGAGTCTTTGAAATTGTCTGCATTTTTAAAGATTGGATAGTTGCTGAAAACCTTGCTAAGATTTCTCTTTCTTTTGCAAATCTTTCTTTGTAGTTTTTGACTGCAATGGTGAATCCAGCTGGAAACTTGATAAGACTGTTTAAATTGGTTAAATAAATGGTATCTACTAAACCACTTTGGAAAAAGAGATAAGTAGTGAGTGTATCTGTTTCTGGAAAGATGATAACTTTAGATCCATATCATCCTTGGTTTTGGGGGTAGTACTGAAAAACCTTTTGTTCCTCCTTCTATTCATTGAGTACTTGAAAACAATCATAAAAAAATTAAGGAGTAATTCTTTTCATTTTGTCCTTTAATGCTCTTGTAGGTACATCATTGATTCTTTCCATATTAATAGGTTTTCCCAATGTTTTCATTTTTGAATTTGATGGTTGTTCTAAGGCTTGTTTATAGTAAGGTTTTAATGTAGGATTTCTAAATTCAACTAAGGCTTTTTCTGCTTTTGAATGGTTTGAATAACTTCAATGAATGATTGAAGATTTTCTAATAATATGGATAGAAGCCTTATGCCATTCATCATATATTCCTAACATTGGTTCATTAAAAATAACATAGACTTTAGATTCTCTAAAATCTTCTTGTTTTTGAGACATGGATGGTTCATATTTGGGTAATGGATGAATAGGTTCAGCTGAAATGCTTGACAGAGCAGGGGATAAATGTGTTTGAGTAATTGTTTAGATCGCAGTGATGTTTTGTTTTTCAAGAAGAATAATGGTTGATCTTAACTGGTTAATCTCCTTTGTTACTCACCTTACTTGATATTGAAGATCCAATAATTCTGCTTCCTTTTTGTAAGTGAATCTTTAAGGCTTAAGATTGTTGCTTCCATTCTCTGGTTAAAGTATCTATAAGACTATTAGTCAAAGATTTTATATAATGTATTTGAACATTATATTGATTTAACTCTAATTTCCATTTAATTAAGCGTCCTTGATTGTAATTTATTTTAATATTATATTTAGTAAATCCATATAAATACTTAGAATCTGTCTAAATATGAAATTCGACAGGTGATAAATCAACTTTCCATTTTCTTAGTGTTTTAATATATGCCAATGTTTCCTTTTTATGGATAGGATATTTCCTTTCAATGGGATTAAAAGTTCCATTGATATATTTACATAAGATATAATTCCTTGACTTAGGTGGTTGTGCCAGAAGGCAACCAGCCCATGTATCCATACTTGCATCAATTTGTACTAGTAGTGTATCTTTATCATTGTAATTATATAATGCTGGTAAATTCTTGCAAAGATTTTTTAATATGTTTACCGTTATGTCTTCCTCTGTCTATATCCATTGGATTTTTGTACTACATTTAAGTTGTAACTTTTTTCTTTCTTTAACTAAATCTTTAAGAAATCCTTGATCAGAAATATAGTTTAGTAATCTAAGGAATTTTTGAATTTCAGTTATGTATTTTAAAGTGTCAAGAAAATGGTGTAATTTTTCAAGGATGTTAGGTTGTAATTTTAAGAATCCATTATCAAATTTTATACTTAAATATTCGATATTTTGTTGTGCTAATTTAATTTTTTGAATTAGAAATATATTAACTTAAGAGGGTAATTATTAGTTAGGTTTATATAATTGATTTGGATGATAAACTTGTCGAATACAAAAGTTAGATTTTGTTTATTATTTGAATTGATTATAGAACCCAATTGGTAATTTTAGCAAGACAATTATCCAATCAATTCACCTTAGTGATGCATAAGAGATTAAATTAGTGAAGTTAACTTCTCAGGAGTTCACATAATCGATTGATCAAATCGTTCTTTACTTGCAGTTAAATTAGTTTACGTTTCAGTTTAGTTGCTTTATTTTCTTTAAAACCTTTTACTTAACAAATCGGGATAGAGAGTCTAGGTTTGCATTTGTTTTTATTTTTATTCAAAGTTAATCTAAGTGAACCAATTTCACCTTCAAGAGAAGACGACCCTGGGTATTTGACTACGATTACCTCGTATACTTACGAGTAGGATAGCCTAGGTTTTTTAGAACTTAGTTTGGAATAACAATTTTATAGATGTGCCTACAAAGGAAGATGCAAAAGTTGGCGTAGAAATTTCAACTCTAAATCTATAAATTGGCAATTCAATAAGAAACGGTGATAAAAGTAAGCACTTGGATGCTCAGGGCCTGAGGCTATTTTAATATATAGGGAGCCTACATTTCAAGTTGAACCCTAACAAGTTGGATATGCGCTCACTACGTACCAAGTTATATAGTTCCTCTCTAAAGTCAATTCTATCAATAAGCTTTTGTAAGCACTCATCCATGAAAAAATGATTAATAAAAAACCAAAACTAAGTTAGTGTCAGATTGTTCACACAAACTTGGGTTATGGTTAGTATCGCATTAAGCAGAAACAGAAGGAAACTGTTATGAGACCTGGTATAAGATCTAGTCATAAGTTAAGTCAATGGAAGGTCTACTTCCTTCCCTTAGTTGTGTTCTTCCCTATTTTGGATGAACTTAAACTATCAACTTGGAATATATTTGTACTGAACATAGTCTTAGCCTTACACTCAGTTTTTAGATAAAATTCAGCTTGATTCTTTTTATTAACCACAAACATTTAAATAGGCTTGAAGAAACAAACATTTACTTTAATTAGGTATAAGTATAAACTAGAAAAATAACTTAAATAGAAACCTAAGTCACAAAATACTAAATAAAGTATAATAGAATCAAGCCTAGATCTCTGCTGCCACATCACCTGCATCAATAACTACTTTTCTTGCATCTTGAATAAACCTTGCCCACAGAAGCATCCTCAACATTACTCTCCTCTTTAATAAGGAGCTTATCCTCATGCTCCAATTGAGGATAAGACTCACAAAGGATCATAAAGTCCTCCTATATGGCATTTTCTTCAGAGATATTCTCCTAACAAACCAACACTTCCTACTTGTCTCTATTTAGTCTTTTGCATAAAATAAAGCGAGGAACAAGTAGTCATAGATCACTAAAAAGAGGTGGTAAGGCTGAAATAGAATCAGGAACCTCCCCTTTAAACTTTTTCAACAAAGAGACATGAAAGATATTGTGGATGTAACTCTCCAGTGGTAACTCCAATTTGTAGGCCACAAGCCCCACCTTCTCTACCACTTTAAAAGGACCAACATATTTAGTTGAAAGCTTGGTGGAATGAAGTTTGACAACAGGAAGCTGTTAATAAGGACAAAGCTTTAATCACACCCGATCCCCCTCCTCAAAGGAGACCTTGTGGTAACCTGCGTCATAGATGAGTTTCATTTTTTGTCGTGCTTATCATAGATGATCTTAAGAATATTTTAATGCAGCATATCTCTCCTGAAGAGCTTAGTTGACTACTTCTACCTGAGTAGACTTATTAAAGTGATTAAGTAAATTAGGAGGATCTCTTCCATACACTACCTGAAATGGCATAGCTTGTAAGGAAGAGTGAAAAGAGGTGTTGTAAAAATATCAACTCAACAATTTAGCCAAGGCTACAAAAGCTAAATATTGAACACTCTTGGTTCTACACTAGGGGCTTATCCCTTCCATTGCACCTTCTTCTCCTACAATTATAAGCTTATTCTTAAGGAAGCAAAGTCTTAAAGAATATGCCTTAATGTTTATAGCCATTTGATTTCTAAAACCACATCAAACACATCTATTGGAATATAATAAAGTCAATAATGAAAGAATCAGCCCCAACTTGCAATGATATTGCCTTACAAATGCCCCCACTTGAAACTTGCTCCCATTGAGTTTCGAATTACACTTATAGCATGTAAGGAATTATTTGGATCCCTTATAGTTTTGTCCTCTCGTTTGCTATCTAAATCTAGTACATATATCTAGAAAAGTCTCATGCACTTATGTCTTATTGAGTAAATTTTTTCACAATTAAAGCACAACACTTTAGCTCATCTTTCCTCCACTTATGCTTGACAAATTCACTTGAAAATCGGTGTTGGGTTGATGCTAGAACGGTTGGCAGCAAAAGTGACTAGCTTCCTTCCCCATTCGCCTTCTTGTTACTTTGATTAGTAGTAGAGACAACAATACTTGTTGATTTTGGAGCTATCCACCTAAAAGAAATTATGGTGTTACAAGTTATAAACACTATTGTTTCCTCTCTAAAGGCCTTGCAGTGTTTATGGAAATTCCCAAAATTTCTTGGTTCTTGTATCTCCACCTCAATCCTAAGGCCCTCTACTAGCCCTACTATGAATAAATTTACTTGTTAGTAAGGTTTCAAATAAACGGTCCTTACTAATAGAGATTGGAATTGGAGTTAATACTCCTCCACTGATGTCTTTTTCTTCAAATTATCTAGTTCTCCTAGAGGATCGTTACTCATAGGTAGTCCGAACTTGATTCCTTATGCTCCATTTGATAAAACCATAACTAGGATTCTCCTACTAGATGAAAAGCTTTCAATTCCACCTTATCTCTCTCAGAAGTTTTTTGTTTCCTGAAGAACTGTTCATACCTTCTAAACCAAACCAATGAATCCTCTAACCCATCAAAGGAAGGAAATTCTAGCTTGGAGTACCGCAACAATAGTTGTTCCCTAGGTTATTCTTTTGTCCGCTCCTATAAGCAGTTATAACTACCTTAGTTACCTCTGCTAGAACCGTGAACACCATGCCCCCTAACATGTTCCTAAATTATCGGACATAGGTGTATGAGCTCCTCCATCCATCCTCCAATGATTTTTTTCTCATAGTTATGTCTTCCATAAAAGCATCCAACTTGCTCTCCAAATTATAAAAGCATCCAGCTTGCTCTCCAAACTATCTGAGTGACAGCAAGCTATGATGCTAAGTTATTATGAGACTTGTTATAGGATCTATTCACGGGTCAAGACATAGGAAGGTCTACTTCCTTTCCTATAGCTGTGTTGTTCCATATTGTCTATAACCTAAGCTATCAACTTGGAGTAGACTTGTCCTTAAAAGAGTCAAACTCACTTTAGATTTTCAGATAACATTATGCTTGATTCTTTTTACTAACCATAACCTTTTAAATAAGCATTAAGAAACAAACACTAACCCTAATTAGGATTCTTACTTAAGTATAGGGCTAAAACAAAAAACAACTCAAATAGAGACCTAACAGTCTCAAAATAGTAAATAAAATATAATAGAATAAAGCGTAGATCTCTATTACCACGTTAGCTATATCAATTACCACTTTTTTTACATCTTAAACAAACCTTGCCCAGAAAGCATCCTCAACAGAAATAGAAATTCTACTTAAGAATTAAAACTAGAAAGCAAAGTCTTCTTTGTCATTGCGTAAGATCTTTCATAAATATCTCCAGCTCCAAATGCATTCATATTTGACATTAGGTTTATTACACTTCTAAACGAATTTACACATTAATTCAACATCAAATGTGTATGGTGCTTCAAGTCAAGAAAGTGACCTTGCTCATCTTGTTATCATTATTTCAATTGAGTATAAATCCTAATAACAAATAAATGCAATACTTTACTCATTATAAGCAAATGACAACACTAGGAAAAACAAAGCCAATGAACCATAAAATTTTGAAGCGCAAATTATGAAATAGTAATCATATGCAATATGAAGAAATAGTGTACGATTAACAATAGAACGTGAAAAGTGATTATTAGCTCAATAAATGTAGCTTGCTTTATAGGAAAAGATCCAACAATTGAAGATGATACACCCCCTTGCACCTGCAATCATTGCTTCTTCAGTCCATCCTAACCTCAACTGAATTACAAAAAAAGTGATACTTTCAAATTCAACAATTTACCAGTGGTACTTTTTCTAAGTGAAATCAAATATAAGTTATGCCTTCAATAACAGATTATATTATAGACATCAAAATAGCTTCTCTAACTATGATTATATCATGAAAAATAAATTATAGTGTTAATCAGAGATATAGATCACATGGTGAAGAGAAGCTCTAAGTACCTGAGCTTGCTCCTCATGTACTCTCAACCTCCACCTCTTGTGCATAGAACCTCCTCAGTGGTCGATTCCGATCAAGTAGGTACTTTCCTTCACTAACGGACATGATTTGATTGTCATTAGGGTTTTGATCGTAGTGTGGACAAGAAACCAGGCTTACAGATATTGTTCCGTATAAGCCGAAAAACGAAACGATACTACCCCTTTTGGTATAGGGTATGAATACCGATTGCAACCGAAGGTTTTGCCAGGTACTAGTCGATATCGTCCAGTATTTGAAATCCTAATAAAATACCAAGTGGTATCGTGAAATTTGAAAAGTGTAGGCAATAAATAGTAAAATAAATAAATAAAATCAAGCCCCCCAGTAAATTAAATAAAATCAAGCCCCCCAGTAAACTGACCTTATCACTAAGCTTTTAGTCTCTCACACATGCCACACTCCCTCTCACCCTCTCTTTGTTTAACTGTCACGATTGATCGTCACCGCCGTCCTCTACAGCGACACCATAACACCTACCCCCATATGCTGGTATCTCCGCCTCCCTCTCTACCGCGACTCTGTCTCCTCCACTCTAGTCTCCACCACGCCTCACGGTGCCTCTCCTCCTCGACTCCACCTGCTGCTGCCTCTCTCCACTTGTCCTCCACCTGCTGCTGCCTCTCTCCACTTGTCCTCCACCTGCTGCTGCTTTGTCCACCTCCACCATCGTTGCTTACTCCTGCCTCCTACTCGTCTTCCGTAGAAACTAGATCTAGTTTTCATCCAACCCAATGTTATGGGTTTTGTACCATATCGGCAGGAAAAAAATACGAAATTATGTTTAAATGTATCGGTCATTAGTAACGGTCAGTATCGACGATTTCTCACGAGGTTAGTATTTAAAATATAAAAATATCGGCCAAATAATGACCAATACCAAAAACTTTGAAAAATAAAGAAACTATTTAGCAAAATTTTCAAATTTTTTAAAAATTTGCTCCCACCTCCTACCTCTCCCATTCCCCTTTTTAAAAGTTTTTTAATTAGTTATTTACTTATTTAGTTCAACTTTTATTTTGATTTTAATTTATATTTTAAGAATAAAATTAAATATTGTTATTAC
>JAOQMP010000209.1:14615820-14633116 GCA_027563575.1 Erythroxylum pedicellare
CAAAGAATCACATTAGCTCTATCTCGAAGAATCTGAATTCCAAGTACATAAGAGGCCTCACCATGATCCTTCATATCAAAATGACTAAACAACAGTTGTTTTGTCTCAAATAATAGATCAGTATCATTAGAAGCAAGTAGGATGTCAACAACATACAGTACCAGAAAAATGAAACTGCTCCCACTGAACTTTATATATATACATTGATCAACTACATTCTCCTTAAAGCCATTTGCAGTGACAATTATATCAAACTTGAGATACCAGTGCCTTGATGCTTATTTTAACCCATAAATAGACTTCCTGAGCTTGCAAACCATGTGCTCTTTACCAGTTATCTCAAAACCAACTGGTTAGGTCATATAGACATCTTCGTATAGATCTCCATTCAAGAAGGCGGTCCTCACATCCATTTGATTGTGTTCCAAGTCAAAATGAGCAACTATAGCCATAATGATTCGTAATGACTCTTTTGTACAAACTGATGAGAAAGTTTCTTTGAAATCAATCCCTTCTCTCCGGCTATAGCCTTTAGCTACAAGTATGGATTTATACCTTTCTACTTGTCCATTTGAGTCATGTTTGATTTTGTAAACCCATTTGCATCCAATAGGTTTACAAACTTTGGGTAGTTCAGCCAACTCCCAAACTCTATTTTGTGACATAGAACTAAACTCATCTTTCATTGCATTCATCCATAACGCAGATTGAGGATTGTTCATGGCTTCTTAAAAACTGACTAGTTCAGTATTATCTCCCACATCAAACTCATGTTCCTGCAAATAGACAATATAGTCATCAGGAATGGCAGGTCTACATGTTCTTTGTGATCTCCTGACAACAACTTCATCATCCCCAGTATCAATGACTTCATCTTATGCTTGATTCTGAGGTTTATTATGAGATTCTACAGGAATCTGTTCAATCACAGGGTCATCAATAGGAGTTGAAGTAACAGGTACAGGGACTATAATGCGTTCTTCCCTGAATAAAATTTCTCTTAATCCTTGACTTGAATCAAATTCATCTTCAAAATAGACAGCTCTATCTGATTCTATAATTCTGGTTGTGTGAGATGGGCAATAAAATTTAGAACTCCTTGATCCGATGGTGTAGCCTACAAAGTAGCCACTAATAGTTTTCGGATCAAGCTTTTTAGATTGCGGATTATAGAGTCTCACTTCTACTTTGCATCCCCAAACATGAAAATGGCGTAAGCTTGGTTTCTTACTTGACCATAACTCATATGGAGTCTTTGGAACTGATTTACTAGGTACTTGATTGAAGATATAAGCTGTTGTCTTCAATGCCTCACCCCACAAAAATTCATGCAAACTAGAATGAATCAGTATACACCGCAACATATCAAGAAGTGTGCGATTTCTTCTTTCAGCGATTCCATTCTGCTGAGGTGTCCCTGGCATTGTATACTTTGCTTTAATACCACATTCTTGCAAGTATCTAGCAAAAGGCCCTTTATTCCTTCCACTCTCATCATAACGCCCATAATACTCTCCACCTTTATTAGAATTAACTACCTTGATTTTCTTCCCCTTTTGAAGCTCAACATTCATCTTGAAAATCTTAAATACTTCCAAAGATTCAGATTTTTCACGAATGAGCTCTACATGACCATACCTGCAAAAATCATGAATAAAAGTGATGAAGTATTTATAACCACCCATGATAGGTGGAATAAATGGTCCACATATATCAGTATGAATCAACTCTAACAATTCTGAACTCCTGTCTGTTTTACCTTTTCTAACCTTGGTAGTCAACTTTCCTTTAATACAGTCAACACAGGTAGTGAAATCTGAAAAATCAAGATCCTGTAACACACCGTCCTTTACTAACCTCTCCGTTCTGTATCTAGAAATATGACCTAAATGTTTTTTCCATAACATAGAAGATCTCAAATCCAACCTCATACGTTTGGAACCAACAACAACATTAAGAGAAGAGGAAGAAGCAACAGTAACACAATCATTCAACTCAAGTTTGTATAAATTTTCACATAAAATTCCATTTCCCACCAAAAGAGAGTCACGATACAAAGTCAATTTTCCAGTTCCAAAAAGAAGACTATAACCCAGTCTATCCAAAACAGATACAGAAATCAAATTCCTCCTAATAGAGGGTAAATAAGCGACATCATGTAACACCAAAAGATGCCCTGTATGTAACTGTAGTTCAACTGTCCCAAAAAATTCAACTTCGACTTTGGTATCGTCTCCCATGTATACATGCTGCTCAGATCTAGTCGGCCTTCTTCGACTTGTCAGTTTCTGCAAGGAATTTGTAACATGAATTGTTGCCCCAGTATCTAACCACCAAGTATTTAAGGGAACATCAATAACATTTGACTCTAAACAAACCATCACAAGACAGTTACCTTTCTTCTCTAAATGAGCTTTGAGTTTTCGACAATCAGCCTTTTTGTGCCCAAAAATCTTACAAAAGTTGCACTCCAAAAATAATATAATCTTCATACGTCATTTTGTTTGGCTTGAAATGTATCCTAATTTGGCACCATTTACATTTTATCATCAAGTGATTCATCGTGGCAAGAGAGTATAAAGTAAGATTTGTTCGGAATTAAATAAGCCTAAATGACAAAATGCAACAAAGCAATATATTAAAATTGTCTTAATATTATAAAAGATATATAATTAAGAAGTCCAATTAATACTTAATTTATGAATAATTCAACTTCTAACCTACTGAAGCCTGATCATGCCACAAGTTTTGAGCTTTACACGAGAGGTAGAAGAAAGAAGCTTTATCAGAACTAGGATAAGCGTGATACAAGACAGCATATGTACATGAAGAGAATGAGTGGCATGCAAAACACCAAGCATGGAATTTAGAGAAAAGGCTACAGAAACTCAAAAAATTTGTACATTTCCGCTACACTTGGTTGATTTGTGCTCACTCTTTGAACTGCAAGCAAATTAGAGACAAGGGCTTCCTCTTCTCCGTGCACGTGTTTCTTGTCTAAGCTTAGAATGCAAGCATTGCACCTTTTCCATAGAATGTGTCAAACTGTTCATCTTTGGTGGCCGTTCTTAACCTTCCATTCTCCCTAACTGCTCTCTTGAAATCTGCTGCGAATACGACTAAGGAAGTCTTGGATGCTGAAGGCCTAGTACGATTCTTGTTACCCTGCAAAAGCAACTCTGTGCCAACCTAAATCATAATGCTAATGCTTCAAACCTGCATTCCTTCTATCCTTCTAATTGCCTCTTTCATATCTAACCGTTGCATCGGGTCACTTTCAGCACAAGCAACTCCAATATGGAGTAGTTGCTTCATCTGACGAATTGAATCTGTATTGCTTTTGCTTGAAAGCTCTGGATCGACAAATTCTTGCTCTCTTTGCTCAGAGATTCCTTGGAGTGCCCATTGCACAACATCAGTCCCTCCCTTACCTTTGCTGAGATATTGAGAAGGAAACTTCCCGGTGATGACTTCGAGAATGATAATTCCAAGACAGTAGACATCAGACTTGGAAGAAACTTGTTGGGTCTGAACATATTCCGGGGTTTTGTACGCATACATGGTTTGTGTAGCGTGGCTTGGATTAATCAGTGGCTCAAGGGCATAGTCACTAAGTTTTGCCTCGCAGTCATCGTTTAAAAGAACATTACTGGACTTTAGATTTCCATGAGGAAGTTTATAACTTTCATATTCCGAATAAAGAAACTTCAATCCGCTTGCAATTCCCTGTATAATATTCAAACGGGTTGCCCAGTTCAGGCCAGCATGAGAAACTCCACGATCACCTGAAGAACAACGTTATCCTGAATCAAACTGGAGTTGGAAAAGGCAATAAATGATAGATTCTGCCAAAAGAACTTCTGTATAACAGCAATAAATTTGACAACTTCCAAAAAAACGAGGCGTATTAGAATTCAGAAATGTAATCTCTTTTGGAAAGCGAAAAGATGCAGTACACTTAGCATGTCATTTTTCCTATTCTTTATCAGCCTAAACGAATTCAAGAAAAAATTTGGTTCCTTTTTCCATTTTGTGATATCATGATCTAACCTAACAACATCTAATTTGATGGACAACTTTGACTGATTGAACACGATATTGCTGTATGCTTTTCATGTCGAGGGCGTTCCAAATTCAATGGCAATCACAATTGCATTGACAAAGAGATAAAAATTGGAGAAGATTTCATACCATGCAAGACATATACTAAGCTGCCTTTAGGCATGTACTCTGAGATCAGCAATTTCTCCTCCTTCCTGAAATGGTACGCCAATGGCGTTAAAATATTTTTGTGTCTAATCCTCCCAAACCGTCTCATTTCAGCATCAAACATATCTCTTCCGTACATGTTCATCTCTCTCACCCTCTTCACCACCACCGACAATCCGGTGGTCAACATCGTCTTATATGCCGACCCCAGTCCACCGTTCCCGAGCACTTCAGCCGCAGCCTTCATCAAATCCGGTAAACCAAAAACACCCTTTTCATCATTAACCATGACCAATTCACCGATACTGTTCTTGCTCTGATGCGAACCTCGTCGAGTCGAACCGGGGCCTCTCCGACTCAACTCTTGAGGCCTCTTAGTAGAGCCGTCTACGTGCGCCGACATTGATTCGTTAAGGTTTTCTTTCTCTAGGACGCTGAATTCGCCATCGTTATGCCTTTTTGAGGAACATGAGGCCCAGAAAATGAGAATGACTAGGAGTACTAGAACCGCCACTCCAACCGCGTATCCGCCATGATCGGAATTCGAAGATTTGGAGCTTTTCTGTTCAGTGGATGTTGACGATGATGGTGTTTGTTGCACTGCGACGCATTCTTTGTCAAGCGGTTTGCCACAGAGACCGTGGTTTCCACCAAAAGACACGGCTGTGAACTTGGAATAACTATCTGGAATTTGTCCTTCGAGTTTATTGTTTGAGAAGTCCAAAGAATGCACCAAGTGGGGATGCCTCAATGGAGGGATTGAGCCAGAGAATTGGTTACCTTCAAGGTGGAGTTCCACAAGATGTGGCAATCCTAATAATGACTCGGGTATTTTTCCACTGAACTTATTATCAGATAACCAAACTTTCTTTAAAGATGACATGGAGGAAAAGAAATTGGCAGCTATTTCACCGGAAAACTGATTGTGAGATAACAAGAGTGATTTCAATGCACCAAGTTTGTTGAACTCCGGGATTGCACCCGAAAATGTGTTGCTCACCAAACTTATCGTTCTGAGGCTACGAAGATTTCGCAAAACTCCAATGTCAATAGTTCCTGACAGGCCTAAGCCTGAGAGATGGAGACCTGTAATGACACCACCAAAACAAACGACGCCAACCCATCTTTTTACACATGGATTAGAGCCTGGAACCCAATCATTTAAAGCACCAGGCTTTGTAAAAGATTTTTTGAGTTGTAGGAGAGTTTCTTCTTCTGTCAACGACAATGATAGATTAAAGATAGATAGTGTTAGGAAAGTGAGGAGGATGAGGCGGAGAACAGCGGCCATTGCAGAGCTGGAAATGTGGAACAGCTCCTGGTAAAAGAGAGCCGCTGTCCGCAGAGTTTTTAAGGTTGTTTGTATTATGGTGGCTCTGTTTCCTTTTGTTTAACTTGGCTTCGAGAAGATGATGTTTCATGATGTGCGTAAGTTTGTGTCCAGTCCGCTTTGAGAGAAGAAATTGATGATGGAGCTGGCAAGGAATTTTGTGAAACACTAAGAATAGAAGAAATAGTAATTAGAGAGAGAGAGTTTGTGGGAATTGTTCTTGACCCAGTCAAAACTGGGGCTTTTAACCTCTGATGAAAACGCAAACTTCGCTACATTACCGGGTTGCTTTCTTGAACTCAGGATTGTCTGTCAACAATGTTGTATCAACTTATTACTGCTAATCCTATCCTGAAACTTGATATGTGTAGCTTTGGAGGCTAAAATAGTTCCTTCGATACACTCACTTGTTTCAACAACATTCTACAAGTCAAAACTATTTCTTATCGACAACTTTAAATCCTTTCAGGCTATAGTAGTGTCTGAAAGCTCGTTTGTTGGACTCTCTCATTTAATAAAATAGTAAATTATTTGGGATGATTAAATAAAAAGCAACTATTAAATAACCTTTTCCCCTTTTTCCCTTTTAATTGCCCAATAATGATATATGAAACCAAACATTTTGGGGATTTAGTAGCCCAACTCTCCCAATGTTGAAAAGAGATGTTACAAGGACTTGAAAGCCTGCAACCAGGAAAGATTTATGAGGTTATTCCTAGCCTGCAATGGGATTCATCGATGGAGTGAAACTTCAAGAATAGAGGAGAGGTAGAGGATTACCGAAAATATGTTGCAGTGACCAGGGTCTGCAATGTGAGCCATTAAGTTCTCAATGGGACCTTCCCCAGTATAGATGGCTTGGAAGCAGAAGCCTATAAAAGCTAGCATAGCAAGACGACCATTCTTGATCTCCTTAGTCCTCAACACCATTACAGGTTCTGGAGACCCTCTACCCCATTGAACTGGATCAAACCAGAAGCCGCCAGGGTAACCTAAATCTGGAACAGGATTCTTCTTGTGTGGAAATTTGAATTCAATATCGACA
The DNA here is from genome assembly GCA_027563575.1 of Erythroxylum pedicellare. Taxonomy (NCBI): domain Eukaryota; kingdom Viridiplantae; phylum Streptophyta; class Magnoliopsida; order Malpighiales; family Erythroxylaceae; genus Erythroxylum; species Erythroxylum pedicellare. Next base: position 14,622,405 of record JAOQMP010000209.1, read on the forward strand.
CATCCTGGCTTGATAATGTCCGCCCATCTTCTTCCTTCAGCCCAACCCATCAATACCATTTGAACTACGAACAAGGTTGTGGGATCTGCGAAGTATTCCTGAGCACCGGCATCGTACCAATTGAACTTCTCTATGTAGCCAACGCTTTCGAGAAATTCGGGAATGAGAATTCCTGCCACAGCAAGCATTGCCCACCTGGCGTGCATTAGCTCCGCTTGTGCAAACCATTTAAGCAACTCTGGATCAGACCCTGAAATATTTCACAAATGGATCTAACCCAACATTCTTCAAGAAACTAAAAGCATTTCAATTTTCCCATTTTGAAAGAGACAAGTGCCAGACCAAGTAGATCAGAAGTTAGAAGTTGAGGTAAAACTTACGTAGTGGAACATGACCAAATATTTTATTAGAACTTGAACTAAATCTTTTGGAAACAAATTAGTTACATGACGTTCTATCAAGTGTCTAAAACCAAGGCATACCTAATCCAAGTGGATCAAACCCATAATCACCAGGAAGGCTACAAAAGAAAATTGCAAAACAAGAGTCAATATATTTGATTAAAGCAAACAGGTAACTATGGCGTAACATTTACTATGTTAAGGAATATAATAAATCTTTCCAGTGTATTCTCAACTGGCATATGCGGGTTTACATTATGATCAGAAACATAAGAGATCAGAGGTTGGATGAAGTTTTCGACGCTCCAAATATATTCTTTACTATAATGAATAAGCATATAGGAAAGAGGTCTTCCTTGAATCTGAACTTAAATGTACCCACAGAGAGCAAGTGAAAACCCACAAACAAATGTTGCTACTATTACCTTCCATCAAGCCACTCGGGAGGTGAACTACCAGGGAACCACAATGGTCTATCCGGAGGAAGCGGTTCACAAACACTGGACACCCCCTTTTTTGTAGCAGTCAGTAGTCTGCCTTTTCCTGGTTGCCGCGTTAAAATCTTCCCTGGCAGAATTCTCTGGGGTAAATCCCTGTTTCCGCAACCAAAGGACTAGAAATCAGCACAGGAACGACTTCGAAACCAAAATGCCAACATAAAGCTTTTTACCTAGTCCTCGATGGGAAGGTCGAGAATGAAGTAGAGGCAGCGACTACAGCCATGAATGACCAATCCAAAAATGCTTTAACAGGTATGGCTGTCTCTTCATTTTATGAGCTTCCTGGGCTTATCCGTCTGCAGAATGCTGCATTACTTGGCACACATGTATTGAACCAATTGTAACTCGTCACGTGTACATGGATACTCCTGTAGCAATAAAAGAGCAGAAAAAAAAATAGAAAGATATTGAAAACTCAAGAAAATATTTTATTCTCTACCCCAAACCATTTACAGCAGTTACTTTATATAGAAAATTAAAATAACAAACCTATGCAAATGGCTCCAAGAACGAAGGAAATAACTTAATCACAATCTTAACAAACTTAACTACAGATAAGCTTAAACACTGTCTTTGACTCCTAAATAGTAGAAACAAATAAGATTCACAGAAATAAAAATAGAGAGATATTGAAAACTCAAGAAGATACTTTATTCTCTACCCCAAACCATTTACAACAGTTCCTTTATATAGAAAATTAAAATAACTAACCAATGCAAATGACTCCAAGAACGAAGGAAACAACTTAATCACAATCTTAACAAACTTGACCACAGATAAGCTTAAACACTATCTTTGACTCCTAAATAGTAGAAATAAACATGACTCCACTAACAACCTTAAACAAACGTTATTGTTAACAAGAACCAATTGACATCAACTTCATTTTCTGCATTGATTAGTTAAATAAACTGATTGCAACTATTCGCCTAGTGAGTGAGTCCGAGTCCGAGTCCGAGTCCGACTTCCCACCATTATAATTTCATTTCTTTCCTAAATATGTATAAATGAGTTTGGGCAAGAGATTGTCCGGGGATGTAATTACAAGAACATAACCTGACATAACGTAACATTGGTATGCACCTATACCGCAGTTATTTACATATATATTTCACCATTTACACTTGTCATAATTTACAAGAGTACTCACTCTTTCCTGTGTTATTACTAAATCAAACTATATACCATTTTCTATAATAGCTCATTTATAGATTTTTTTATTAAACTCAATTAGAATACAAAACTATGAGAAAATTAATTGCTCTATGAAATTAATGTAGGGAACAAATTGCTTAATGAAATGTTATTGATGTTATAAAAAAATACTTTTCCATTTTAGCTTTTTACAAATTTACGGATTTATTACATAAATCACATCTTGTATTTAATCCAACTATAAAAGTAATAGCACAGAAGTGAAAAGCACTCAACGCAATCAATCCTTAACAGCAAAAATGACAACAAATCCACCTCTCACCCAAATTTTTGGTATCTCAAAAACTAGCAAAAGAACGCTTCTTTCTTTTACTCTCTCCCACATTTCCAAGCTTCCTTCCTCCTAATTTCCAATCTTGTATCTCACTACATCAAATTAATCACCAAATGTCGAGAGAGCAAAAGAAACGAAGGTAGGAAAGTTGATGGGAAGTTGCATGTCATGTAAGGATGCTAGATACGGTGCCACCACTGGGCCGGTTCCGGTGCCAGAGAGTGGAATTAAAGCGGTGGATACCAGCATTTTTGTCTTCCCACAAGAACCTTTTCTCGGTTCTATGGATTGTGCCGTTTGGGTCGCTGTTCTTGTGGCGACGGAATGTGGCGGTTGGCTGTTTTACGGTGTTCTGGAATGTCCCAGTTAGACCCATTCCGAAGTTGAGGTCGGTGGCATTTAATCTGACGGATTTTGGTGGAGTCGGCGACGTGGTGACGTTGAACACAGAAGCTTTCGATAGGGCAGTTTCAGCTATTTCGAAGTTGGGGAAGAGAGGGGGTGGGCGGCTGAATGTGCCACGCGGGAAATGGCTGACGGCTCCGTTGAATCTTACTAATCATATGACTCTTTTTCTTGCTGAGGATGCTGTTATACTCGGGATAGAGATTGGTGATCTCCAACTAACAGTTTATTTTATGGAGTTTTGGTAATGGAGAGTGGTTCGATGTTTGGATGATTGATCTCTGTTAATCAAATGTGACCAGTCTGCTATATGCAATCGTTTTGTTTTCCCTTTCCTTTCAATTTGCGGTGCTCAAAACTATAGCTTTCCACTGCGTAACATTTGACAGCTGGCTCTATAGGGGTTTAATCCCCCCTTTCGTCTTAAATCATTAAGAATCAAATAAAAACGGAAGTATATCTAAATTCATTACAAAATCTGCTATGGAGTTTTACGGGTTATCTTTCAAATTAGAGCGTAACTTTTCTAGAGTTTTCTTTAGCTTTCTATTTTCTCTCTGCGTAACTTTTCTAGAGTTTTCTTTAACTTTCTATTTTCTCTCTGATGATGGGATGTTAGAAAAGAATTAAGTGTATGTTTAATTTGGGGACCATAATCACTTATATTAGGGTAAAACCCTAATCTAATTTTTAGTTTGGCCCATCATGAAACTGAAAATTATAAATCCGGTCTCTACGCATATAAAGCTCACACTTTAAAAAAATGCATGAAGCCCAAAATACCACAAACATATTAGACTACTTTAATTAGGAGGGCTCGACTTTATATGATAGTCTTTATATATAATTATACACATATAAGCCCACATGTTTGATTAAAAATCCTTACAGGCTGACCAATAGCAACTCTTAAACCCAATTTGAGCATTGCCATAGGTGCCGGTTCATCGAGATATTCAAATTTGTACCTACTCATATTTACTATTTTGAGATGCCCCAACACTTGCTCACAATATATAGTTGCATTTAATATTGATGACTGATTAAGAAAGATGGAAGGAATCGTTTTCAGTCTTGAAATTGTTACTACAATACCTTAGGAAAAACTAAAGCATTGTACCTGGGTTACGTTAGGACTTAGGAATCTATAGGAATCTAGTGGACTCTAGCAAGAGCAGTATAGACCTTTCCTCTCAAATAAGATGATAGGGTTTTCTTTGATGATTATATTAGTTTTCCTTATTTTTCCAACTTCAGTGACCAAGTTCCCTTGCTAATTTTTGATGTCTAACAGGGCGAGAAGTACTGGCCACTAGTGGCTCCATTACCTTGATATGAATATGGAAGAGAGCATCCAGGGCCTCGCTATGGTAGTTTAATCCATGGCCAAAATCTCAAAGATGTTGTAATAACAGGTCAGCTAGCATGTTTGGGAACGCTTCAAGTTAGAAAATGAATGGTACGATGTACTCATTTTGTTGATTTCTTACATGGTGATTATTTGGACAACTCGAGAATGATATTGGTCTTGAACTGGTCATAGTCCAAACATATGCTTCAAACCTTGTTTCTGGCCTAACTACTGCATAAGTTCTGAAAATTATATTCCAAACCTCCTATGTACCCATCATATTTGGTGGAAACAATGCGTAAAGATTAGAGATGTAGAAATCAAGTGAGAAATCGTGATGACAGTTTAGAACATGTTCCTAAGTAGATAAGAGAAGTGATTCAAAACAGAGGAATGTGAAATGTGCAACTTGCTAATGAAAGGAAACTGTAAGTGGCTCTCTCCTATGACATTAATTATTGAGACTTACTAGGGCATTTTCATGCACTTAGTATTGGTATGTCACTCTCAGTTTCTATCACCAGGTTTAACATATCCGGTGCATGTTAGAGAATTGTATTATCTTTATGTACATTACAGTGCATTAACACTAAAAAATACCCAAGAAAATTTTTGTGAGCAACTTTTTGGACCCCTATTAGACAGGTGTCAGAAGTGGTCTTCTAGTGAATCCTTGATTTATTAATCATTTGGGAAAATAATTATGTAGTAAGAAGATTATTTAGTAGTTTATTGATCACATATTGGAGCATTACGTATATGGGCTTGGAACTAGCTTCAACTTTCTTCTTAGCCATGCAGTTAACCAACCATTGTTACCAATGAACTTGTTCCAGCACTTCAAATCTACAACATGCCAGTTTTTCCTATTTGTTTAATCATAATCTTGGGGTAGAAGACGTCAGTGTTAATGTCATTATGATAAATTTTTTTTACCAATATTTAACTATTAAATGGCTAAGTGTTTTATGGATTTGATTCTATTTTGTTTCCCCTCAACATGTCACAACGGTACCGTAAATGGACAGGGTCAAACATGGTGGAAGAAGTATCGTCAAAAGTTTCCTAGCCATACCAGGGGTCCTCTTGTACAGATAATGTGGTCTATTGACATCCTTATTTCCAATATAACATCGCGTGATTCCCCATTTTGGACATTTCACCTATATGATTGCAAGAATGTTATTATCATGAATGTCACAATACTGGCTCCTATACTGGAAGCCCCAAATACTGATAGAATTGATCTTAGTAAGTATTTTATACGACTGTAACAATCTTCCTGCACATTTAGTATGCACTAAATGGTTCCTTAGTTAAGGTCATCCCTTGTTATAGGTCTGTATCATTAGTATGCATAACCTCATGTATAAGATGGTCAGCAACTGAACCACTGTTCAGTTAAATTATCTACATTCTACATTTTGGAAGAGAAAACTGTAAAAGAGGTGCTGAAAGAACATAATAATGATATGGTCTGACCAAATTCTCAGGAGTTGGTTTAGTGTAGATTTTTTGTAATTTGTTTTTTTTTTCCAAACTCGAGTCAATAATTGTTGGTGAAAGCAATTCCTAGTACCATGGAGATTAAGGGACTGTTTGTTGATAAACTTTGCAAGAGCAAAAAATTTATGAACTTTCATGTTGAAAGCTGGTTTGTCATCTTTTTGTACCATTTTAATTCTAACATCCAGGCATTCTTGCAAGTACCTCTACTGATAGTATCATATGCCTTAAAGAAATCAATTTTCATCAAACAGTTTTTAATCTACTTCCCTGAGTGATATTTACTTATCAACTCCTATAGAAGGAGTGTATTGTCTCCAATACTCCTCTTCGGTAGGAATGCCCCTTGTGCCATGTGAATTACCTCTGGTAGAGCTAATTTCAGCCTTAGAGCAAGCAATTTGGCATTCACTTTATAAACAGTAGTGCAACATGAAATAGGTCTGTATTTAATTACGGATGATGGATGTTTCTTCTTAAAAACATATACATGTATGATTTACCTCCTCATGAGAAAAACTCCAGTACCGCATCTGTATAAAGATGTCCAGTAATCTCCCAGGTGGTTTGAAAGAAGAGGGCAGTAAATTCATCAAGACCTGGAGCCTTTGAAGGATGAAGGTTGAAAATAATTTTCTTCACACATCTTTGTCGTTAAAACCCTGTGGAGGGGTGTCTTTAGCCCCCGTCAACTGCTGGAAATAGCTCCTAAATGAGTTAAGTAACTTTTGTTGATCTGTAATCAAGTTGTCACTAGTGTCATGCCACTTCTTGATAGTGAATCGCAAACATTCATCTGAAAATTCTATGCTATAATGAAAAAAGATAAACATTTTAGCTTAATTCATTTTTATAATATATAATTCATTAATATGTCAATTATATGACTATTCTAAAGTATTAGTTTTCATACTTCTGTAGTTCCTTGGCTCGAGTAGTTATATCTCTTGTGCTTGAGAATATGGCCTGATCAATTTATAGTTATCTTTTCCAAATTTTTATGACAGTTTATGCATTATTTTTGTCACTTATGTGCATTGCATAAAATGGAAGTGACATATGTCCCATTCTTGAAAGTCAGAAGTAAGTTCATTGACTATCGGTTGTTTATATTTGAGAATTTTCATATTACTTTCAATTATTGACCAATTTGTGAAAGATATTTACTTTGTGGGTGTGTAATTTGATTTTTCTTTCTTTATAATTTTATGATCATAAACCTATTTGTTGAACCATTTTGAATGTGTTTATATAGACATTAGTAACTTGTGATCATTAGTAGTTCCCTAGTACTTTCCATGATCCATTGTTTCATCAGTAGTTTGTCTAACCTTGAGGCTGCTTTGGGGTTTAATGTGTAATGATTGGAAGAAAGAATTGGAAGTTGAGCTTCATGTTACTTAGATGTTCCATGAGATGCTGCAGCAAAGCTACAACTGAATTTTACTGTTCCTATTTATGCCTCTGCTTCTTTAAAAGAATAAAGTCTAATTAAATTTTCACAAAAATTGTATCTTTTTTGGGCGTAGTAGGAGGATACACATGGTTCCACCCATGTCATCACTAGTTATATATTTTGCACTCTCTAACTCTACATGCCTGTGTTTGGACCACTCTTTGTAAATTTAACAAGACTCACTATCTATATCTTAGGTAAAATTTCCTATAGTAATGCCTTTATTTCGCGATTGTTTTGCCCTTCGTCTTTGATCTAAGAACCTCTCAACTTGTTTAAACCTAATGTTAACTTAGGGCTTGAGTTGAATGATTGTTGTTTGTGGGGATATTAACATTCTTTTGTTCATTGATTGGGAAGGGAAACTTTTACATACTAAATATTCTTTGATGAGCCTCTTTGGAGTACATTAAGTAACTAGTCATACATATTTGAGCATTTGTTTAGTTTTATAGGTATTGCCTAATGAATCTTTAGTAAATATGATTCCTTAACCTTTGGAAGAAATCAGGTTGATGTAATTCTGAAGAAAGAAGACAAATTGATTCTTCCTTAAATTTTTTGTGAATAGTACAAGGATTATATAGGACAATACAACCATATATCAAAGACTTGCCCTTTCTCTTATTGTTATGAAGTTTAAGTGGTAGATGCAGGTTCAATGGAAGTAGTGAGTTATGTATGGGGTTAAGATAATTAGAGTTTTTTAGTTTTCGAAATATCAGCAGAAAGGTAGGAGGAGAAGGGGTAAAAATAGAGTTGGGTTCTCTATCAGAACCCTCGTCACCGGTGGTGAGATTGTGGGTCCCCAATTTGAAAGGTTGCGCTTTCCATACAGAGCTTGGAGGTACCCAAGGGGGATGTAGGAAGATTTTATGATCGGACAACTCCATCATTATCAGCAAACTAGATTGGAGGAGTCACAGAAAACAAAGGGTGATGTGTAGTTAGTTGACTTTTGTAGCTATATGAATATGGAGTTGCTTCAGCTTGTTTAATTAGGGATTTGAAACTTCTACAAGGATGAAGATTGGTCTCTTTTTTTTTTCCAAATCTCTGTTCTCTTCTCAAATCTTATGTTCTGTTTTTACCTTTTAGATTCTACCACCCTTTTTCTGTTTCCGCCACTGCCTCAATCACCAGCTATCCAAATTTTACAGTCCTACGATAGCCCTACGCAAGGATGGCATATACAATTTGATAAATGGTAAGTAAAACTTTGCACCATATCAGGTATAAGCAGTACTTTGCAATATATCAGGTATATTTGTTAAAACTTTGTCTTCTAGACTTATATCTCCTAATGAAGATATGTAAGTTTCTTTTTAAAAGTTGTAATTTTCTATTTTTTATTTAAAAATTATTTTTAATTTTTAATTATATATATATTAAAATTATCTTCATATCACTTTTTTTAAATATCTGCATCACTTTTTTATTGTCATATCTACATATGGGTCTTCCGAAAATAGCCTCTCTATTATGTAAAGGTAAGGCTACATACTATCAGACCTTCCCAAACCCGCTTTATTGCTGGACTTCGGACTGGGTGTGATGATAATGATGATGATGACGACATCCAGAGCTTACTTCTTTCTCCAGTAAGCAAATTGCTTTCCTGTTTTATTTGAGCTCTTAAGTTCAGTCAATGTTTGTGTTTGCCTTTTTTGTCCCTAAATTAAGGAATTACTGGAAAGGTACATCTGGTTTACTGGCTCAAATACCAAATCTCTTGCCTAATCCTAGGCAAAGCATTAGCTACTACACAATTAATTTCTTTTTAAGTTTGTTTATGAAATTTGTGGGATTCTTTCCATACTTACCTTGGATGCCTTTTTTTTTTCATTAACAGATTCATGCCAGGATATGGTAATTGAAGATGAATACATAAGTGTAGGAGATGATGGAATTGTTATAAAAAGTGGCTGGGATCAGTATGGAATTAGATATGGAGGACCATCGAAAAATATTCTTATCCGTAACGTTGTGATTCACTCTATGGTCAGGTGAGATTCTTAAATAATCAACTTTAGATTTACTGCACATCTTTTTTACTCTTATCAGAGGTTTCCAATAATTGCATGATCAAAATCTTGCTATCTCCTATTAGCCATGACACCTACGTTGCCTATGAGACATAATTGCAATAGATCAATTATGTCAACTCATCTAAGCATGGGATCTAGATCCATTATTGCTAACTATTTGGTTGAAGGCTGCCTCGCTTATCCATCCTCTACCGACTGATCCATAAATCAGCAAATTTGAAGTCCTTAGCACTTTGTAGTCCTGGTCAGTTATGGCCTTGATAGAAGTGCAATAGACCTTAATGAAATTTATAGGGTAAACTTCCTGTAATCCAGGATGTTAGGATATATGTTTTGGCATTATTTATTAATTGGACGTATAAGATAGAGTGATTTGACTTGGATTCAAATTGATGTGGTTACTACACTTATGGTTGTGAAAGAATTTTGCATAAAATAAAAGTCTATTATTATCACGTTGGTGGTATATTACATTGGAGAGAGGTCAAACATAAGTGGGATCTTTTAAAAGATAAGTTTTTAGATAAACACAACTTCTCTCTATATTAGATCTCGGTACTTACGTTTTTGGATTCCATTAGAGGGATTCTGGTTTCTTTTCCATGGGTTTGTATTGTGCATGTTTTTATCTATAGATGAAGAAGAGCTTGTGTTGGCATGACTTAGCTGATTGTTGAGGTGCGTGTGTTGTTCATTTTTGGCTAAGGAAATTGATGGACTTTGTGAACTGAATAAAAGAGAAGAACGTTGGAGTATGCATCAATTGTTCATAAGTGTGCATTAATTGCTTAATGGGAAACGTGAGTGTATGGTGGCATAGGATGAGAGTGTGCATCAATTGTTTGGTTGTGATTGTCTAATTAGAAGGCATGGTGAAGAGGAGTTACGGTGGAATCTTTAAAATCTATCAAAATAAGGTGAACATCTTCTCATCTCCTAGTTGGCGTTGAAGTCTATTAAAAACATGCGAGCTGAAGAAACTAAGTTGAGGTGGTGCAGCAACTGAAGATAGTGCATGAGTTATTGAAGTTGTGTGAGTTGTGTGTCGATGATTGATGACTGCTGGCTGCACACGTGTAGTTGAGAGCTGAATAACACATCTAGTGTCAGACCACGGTGTAGTGATTGTGCATAATAGTTGGGTGAAGGTTCAATGGTCTTGAATCTACACAGTGAACAACGTGTCTTTGGTGTTGTGAGCTACGGTTATGTTTATTTGAGAGCAAGGGTTGGCACAGAAAACACTTTTGATCATTGAGTATTTATGATGTGAGTTTATGACATAGTGACTATTATCTACGATAGAGTGGGTTTTGATTATTAATTGGAGAAATATTGTGTTGATTTGATTTATGAAGAAAGAATCGGCTATGGTGGAAAGTTTCAGCTGGGTTATTTCAAGAAGATAAGATTCATAGGAAAGTCTTTCTTTTGATCTCAAGTGTATTATCGTTTTGTTTCTAGTTATTTTAGTCACTTAAGTGTTGGACCAATGGAGGTTGACAAATTAAATCCCAATTATGTTTTGATAATAATAAAATGTATAGAATTTGTTA
>JAOQMP010000209.1:14670148-14686121 GCA_027563575.1 Erythroxylum pedicellare
TTAATTTTTGTAGAATTAAATATCTAAAATTTAAATTACTATAAAAATATTCAACGAAATACTAAGATATATAATATTCATACCCTTATAAAGTTTTTCAAAGTCATATCTTCATAAGTCATTTCACACATAAATAGCTAATACTAAACAACTAATTTTATCCAACATCAAATAACAAATAGTTAATACAATCTGCTGGTCAAATCTACTGATATAATCAGTTATCGGCTAATAGTTAATAAAATCAACTAATAGCTAATGGAATCAGCTAATTGCCAAATAGGACCTTTGTTAACGGGACAATTGTGCCCTCACTAGAATTGAATAGATCACCAAAAGCTTAAAAACCTACCTCAAAGATTACATTTTATGAAGTGGGTCTCTATCAGCGTATTCAATGTTCATTATTTTTAACATATATTAACGTATCTCATTTTATATTTTTTAGATGTACAGAATAATTAAAAATTATATATTTAAATAAATTACTTGACAAATAAGAAATTTGTATGATTAACAAATTTACTTTTTTAGTTAATTGCATCATTAACTATTAGGAATGAAAATCTAAATTCTTACAATAATTTTCAATAAAATACTAAATATAATGTTCATATTTTGATAAATTTTTTAAGTCGTATTTTTATAAGTTATTTTATATATAAATAATTAATATTAAATAGTTAATTTTATCAAATATTCCTAATAAACAAGATATAATTTAGTGTAAGCTAATAGAATCATGTAATTGTGAAACAGGGCATTAAGTACTAACAAAAGGCAACGGATCCCACGCTCAGGGAGCTAGACGGTGGGGTCCAGTAAAGTCATAGACAGTGACCCCCTCCACTGGGTCCTTTTCTCCTGTCAATGGGAACATCAAATGTTGAGGTGGTTTGTCCTTTTTAGTCTTTTCCTTTTGTTCTTCAATAATTGACTTCCTCGAAAGTTTTGTAATCTTTTGATTTTTTTTCTAGAAACATATTTCGGACGAGTTAATATTCTATACTCAGACTCTTACATGTAGCCATTCATTGAATACGAACATTGTAAATTGAAATTTTATTTGTTATTAAAAAAATAAAACTAACCAAAATATAGAATATAGATCTCATTCTCATTATTTATTATTAGTTTTAAGATTATGTTTTAATTGAAAGGTGTGTGATCAACTTAATTAAGATGAGCTAAGGTTGACGCTTAAGATACACGTCATATTTATACTTGGAAAATAAACGAGTAAAAAATAAGAAGGTGAACAATGGAATCCTTTATTTCACTTAATTTTAAGTCCTCGTCTTTATAAATTATTCTATTTCTGATATTCCACCAAAAGGATCGAAAAAGAGATTTTAAGTAAATTTTGGTTTGAATTTATAGATAATCATTCTAGGATATATGTATACTTACTGCTGACAACCTAATGTTTCGTTAGGACTCCAGTTATCAATAGTCATTGTGGCGTATCATCAAAAAGCAAACTTATCCTTTTTGTTATAGGCTAACATGACTCATCCAGTCACTAAAGTAAATTGATTTAGACACAATCAATAAACATATCTAATGTTATTTGATCATGATCTAATGTTTCATTAGGACTCAAATTGAGTAAATTGATTCAGGTACAATCGGTTATTCTTTAATTTATCCGTACCGTATCTAATATTATTTGAGTGTGTTGTTCTACATGTGCAATCGTGCATGAAGCGATGTATCCTCTTATCTTTTCGTAAGAATAATTAAAATAGCAACCTTGGAAAGTTCTTTTCTTGACGGATTCATATGAACTCTTCAACTTTCTTTAATCATCGTGTAGAATATAAGATTTTGCAAATTGAATAGACAGATTATGTATAATAAGAAATGGAATATTATGTTTAATGTTACAACTGTTTTTAGATAGTGATATCTTTGTAATAATTAAATCATGAATAGATTTTCGGTCATCTTACCAACTCCATTGTTCTAACCTAATCCTATACATTAATCGATTTGTTCTCAATAAAGTCTTACTTGTAATTCCATTGGAATATACTGTCGTATTTATAGCTTGTCCTAACGTACTACTTTCCTTTTAATTTAAGCCTTCCTCACAAACTAAATAAGAAATGAATTTGTAGTGAGAAGACTTTAACCTAGCTATATTGCGATCGAATAAAGGACAAATGCAATTAAATCAAAGGCAGTTCTTATGATAAACACACAATTTAAATTTGATGGTAACGGCCTCTCTTTAAGCAGTCTATTAATCGAGTTCTTCCTTGGTGTCAGATTTCTATAACAATTCATCTCGATTTCCATAGTGGTGTCTTGTCTTTTACTTGTCATATGATTGTTAAGATGAGGTCAAATACATTTTAATTATTCACTTAAAATCAAAAGAGCCCAGTCTGTGATACTTAGCGTGTGCTTAACTGTGTGAATTAAAATCATTAATAAGTTTGCCTTGAATTTGTAATATATGGACATCCAAGTAAAATAAGGAACTGTTGCTTTCGATCAACCGATCAGCAGGTTCTCTCTTTCTTTCTGTTCTTTTTTGCATAAGGATGAGAAGGGAGCTTAAATTAATAAATATAATCTTATGCAATATCTTTGGCACTAACATTTTCTTATTTGTTTCTGACAATTACGTTACGTTTAAGAAACCATAATAAGTATGGCATAGATATAACCACAAGCAAGTATATTGCATAAACACGTTCGAGATCGCTTTTGACGAAATGATAATAAGTATGACATAGAGCAATGGCAAATTAAAATTAAATATAGTAGTTCATGTAATAACTTTGTATATATATGTATTTACATATAAAGAAGTATCTATGAAATAACAATATTAATAAAGAAGTATGAAATAACAATATTAATAAAGAAGTATAATTAGATATGAAAAATATTAATTTGACTAGACTAACTGGAAAGTAGACGGGTAAGGTATAACTAGTAAGTAGGAAACAGCGTGAATACATTCCCTCAAAAGGTAGGTCTCTATCAGACTACTTTTTGTTGAGCAAATAACGTATACATAGAAGAACTCAACTTAGCACTAATCCATCTAAAACCGTAATATTTGTGACATATCCATCTATTGAAGAGGCATCCTAAATCGCAAATACTATTAAAATTGAGAATTAGATATTAAATTTACGATTAGTTTAATTAGATATACATACTATGTTATGATTTATGTATGCTAATTAGGTAGTGTGTAGCATAATGCGCGAATAAATAGCACGGTTTGTAAACGTTCACTTGCAAAAATTCAAGGGATTATAATTCGGCAACAACCTTTCGTGTTATCTTACTTATAAAATCTTCTTTGATTTCGATAATGAATCAATAACTATAAGGATAGATATTGATGGAGATTCGATTTGACTAATAGATATCAACTCACGATATTTGCTCCGGAAGTACATATAAATACGTAGGCTCTTCAACCAGAAACATCAGCTCATTACTCTTCACCTTTTCTTCTAGTCAATAGTCATGACTTCTTCTAAGGTTATTGTTTACTTATGCTTGGCATTGGTAGTAGCTGTTGCTACTTGCGTCAATGCGCTGGAAGTTTTACACGATGGAAGAGCCCTCACCCTTAATGGGAAGCGTAGGGTTTTACTCTCTGGAGCAATTCACTACCCCAGAAGTACAGCTGAGGTATATGGATTATGGAGTACAAACATCCTCTTTTCTTATCTGCTTAGTAGCTATGGTTTTACTAATGAATATACTTTGAATGTGACAGATGTGGCCAGACCTGATTAAGAAGTCCAAGGAAGGAGGGTTGGACGCAATAGAGACATATGTGTTTTGGAATGCACATGAGCCTGCTCGTCGCCAATATAATTTTGAAGGAAATCTTGATCTTATCAGATTCCTGAAAACCATTCAGAAGGAGGGTCTTTACGCTATTCTTCGCATTGGACCTTATGTCTGTGCTGAATGGAACTACGGGTATCTATCTATCGGATTGTGTTAATTAAGCATGCTATTATTTGATGAATCTAATTAGTCTTTTTTTCTTTTAATGAAATAATAGAGGATTCCCTGTGTGGCTCCACAATCTTCCCGGTGTTGAGCTCCGCACTACAAACAGTGTTTACATGGTACGTAAATGGAACTTTTCTTGCAATCTGTGGTTAATGTTTTTGTATACTAATCAAGTCATTGAGTTTTTCAGAATGAGATGCAAAACTTTACAACGTTGATAGTGGACATGGTAAAGAAAGAGAAGCTTCTTGCCAGCCAAGGAGGTCCCATCATTATTGCGCAGGTGACACTTCTTCTGTTAAACATTAGTGTTCCTTATAAATGACTAAAATGTGTAATGAACTATCTAACTTTTCTGAATATTTGTATAGATCGAGAACGAATATGGCAATGTCCAGTCAGCTTATGGAGCTCCTGGAAAGGCATACGTTGAATGGTGCGCAAGTATGGCTGACTCTCAGAACATCGGAGTTCCATGGATTATGTGCCAACAGAACGATGCTCCTGAGCCTATGGTAACCTATAAATTCAAATGGTCGATGAACAACCAATTTTAAATTTTACTGTTCTTATTTAATTGAACACAAGAAACTATTTTCTGCAGCTCAACACCTGCAATGGTTGGTATTGTGATTCTTTCTCACCCAATAGACCCAATAGCCCTAAAATGTGGACCGAGAATTGGACCGGCTGGTAAGTGGATAATTTAATTTATTTCTTACTTAGAAACACAATTTAATTTAAAAGTGTGATCAAATTGGCTTTGCCTAGTATAGGTTCAAGAGTTGGGGCGGTCCTGATCCACATAGGACTGCTGAGGATGTTGCTTTCTCAGTTGCAAGATTTTTCCAAAGGGGAGGCACTTTCCAAAACTATTATATGGTGAGTTGTTTTTCTTTTTTTGGACTATTTATTATAGTTTATTTCTGTGTTTGTCAATTAATTACTTATATTTGCATTAAATTGTTTGGTGTTATTGCAGTATCACGGAGGCACCAACTTTGGAAGGACTTCCGGAGGTCCTTACCTTACAACTACTTATGACTATGATGCTCCGCTTGATGAATACGGTAGTAATCAATACTATGTTTTGCATTTATTTGAATACTGCTCAGTTTTCTTATTTAAATTACTATCCGACCAAACTTTTTTCTTATAAAAACAGGAAATATTCATCAACCAAAGTACGGTCATTTGAAGCAGCTGCATGATGCTTTACATAGCATTGAGGACAAACTCACAGAAGGCAACGTTACTACCATAGACTATGGCAACTCTGTCACGGTAGGTGAAGTTTCAGTTCAACACTAGCAACTTACCAAATTAAGATATTACCTAATGATTTCTTATGCCTAATGACTATATAGGCAACTATTTATACAACTGAGTGTGGCTCATGCTGCTTCTTGGGGAATGCAAATGCTACTTCAGATGCCACAGTGACCTTGAATGGCATCGAACACACAGTTCCTGCATGGTCTGTCTCCATCCTTCCTGATTGCCAGACCGAAGTGTACAATACCGCCAAGGTAATGAAAAATAGATACATACATATATATATATATATATTGCTTTCAGATTTTGGTTAATCTACAAATGGAATATTAATGCTAATTGGCTCAACTATGTGATTACAGGTGAACACTCAAACTTCAGTGATGGGTAGACTACCAAATGAGGCCGAGAGTCAACCTGATTCTCTCAAATGGTCATGGAGACCCGAGAACTTGAATAATGCCATACAATTGGGTAAGGGACAGTTCTCTGCAAATCGACTCATTGATCAAAAGAACGCTGCTAATGATGCCAGTGACTACATGTGGTACATTACAAAGTAAGTTCTTTGAGTACCTATATCTTTTTTCTTTAATTAATGGTTTGATTGTTAGATAAATTGTTACGATAACTGGTTTTCTTAACCGATGCCAACAGTATAAACTTGGAGAAGGACGACCCTGTCTGGTGTGATGATATGACCCTCCGAATTAACGCGACCGGTCATGTTCTTCATATATACCTCAACGGAGAATATATTGGTATGTGACAAAAGAGTTCAATAATTTGGCCTTTTATGCAGTTAATAAGATAATAAAATATGATAACCTTAGTTTATTCGATTTTTAGATTCTAAATGGGCTACATATGGCGTTTTCAATTATGTCTGGGAGAAGAAGATTAAGCTGAATCCAGGAAAAAATTCGCTCGCCTTGCTCAGTGTGACTGTTGGGTTCCAGGTAATAATGGTCCCATGTCTGTGCGTACTTCAACTAATAAATTTAAATCAGGTCTCTAATTAATCTCGTTTGAATTGCAGAACTATGGTCCAATGTTTGATCTGTACGACAGCGGAATTAAAGGTCCAGTTCAGATAATTGGACGCAAGGGTGATGAGACAATAATTAAGGATTTATCCGGACACAAGTGGAATTACATTGTTGGATTGCAAGGCTTGGATGAACAACGTCTGTACAGTTCAAATTCATCCAAATGGAATGAAGATAACCTTCCCAATAAAAGGATGATGACCTGGTTTAAGGTAAAATAAATAACTACTACTCGTAATAATTGACGGCATTCTTAATCATTAATAACTTAATTGGCATGGTTTATGTGTAGACCACCTTCAAAGCTCCATTAGGGTCAGCGCCAGTTGTGGTAGATTTGGAAGGATTAGGCAAAGGGCTTGCTTGGGTTAATGGCAACTTGATTGGTCGCTACTGGCCAAGCTATCTCGCCAAAGAACATGGTTGTGACCTACATGCATGCGACTATCGTGGACCCTATAACAACAACAAGTGTGTTACTGGTTGCGGTGAGCCTAGCCAGAGATGGTAAGTCGTAATGTGTTCTCGGATGAGTACTAGGTTAGATGACTAAAAAAGGTACTAAAATGGGTGACTGCAGGTACCATGTGCCACGTTCGTGGCTCAAGGACGATGGCAATTCCTTGGTATTGTTTGAAGAGTTTGGAGGACACCCATCGTTAGTCAACTTCCGAACAGTTGAAATTGAAGAAGCATGTCTTGATGCTTATATGGGTAACACTGTTGAGTTGTCGTGCCAAGGCAAAACCATTTCGAACATCACAACAGCCATCTTCGGCAATCCACTCGGCACCTGTGGTTCTTTCGAAGCGGGTACTGGGTCTATTGACGTCTCAGACATTATTGCTAAGGTAATTAGCTTCTAGTTTTCTAAAAGAATGTTAACTAAATTTATGCTACAGTGCTAAATCACACATGTTTAAATATTTTCAGGCATGTGTTGGCAAAGAGAGGTGCACTATCGAAATTTCTGAGGAGAAATTGGGACAACCTCAATGTGGCACCAACGTTGTAAAGAAGCTGGCTGTGGACGCCACTTGCAGTTTCTAGATTTTAGTTTTTTATGTCTAGTTTTGTAGGGAGATTGTAGAAATTCTTGAATAAGCATGATTTATAAATAAAAAAAGAATTCAATCTAATTTTTACTTGCATGTTTCAACCTAACACAGCAGGCATGCATTTCCAAAAATCATATTAACTATAATTTAAATTATTTAGCAGGCTATTCTTTTAATACCATCTTTGACTAGATTGGCAAATACAACAACGTTTAAGTAAATTAGCTGGAAAGAAACTAGCTAATCAAGTTGTTATAATCATGTTTCTGTCAATATAACTTTAAAAAATGACCAGTACAAGGAATTGAATTGAACCCAATTAGTGAATTATTTTCTAATTGGAGTGATGTATAATTCCTAATTATTTTAGTAAATATCTAACATTCAATGCACTATTTATCAGTAAGAAAAAAAAAAAAGAAAGGAAACTCCATTCATTCATCTTACATGAACTTACTAGTACGTAGCCTGTTAGCATCTGTGTGCAACTGCAACATATTCTCTGATTTTTCAGGAAAATTTGACATTATATGCGTGCATTAATTAATTTCGAGAAGCTAACTACTCTCCACAACCCTATCACCAGTCAATGGAAAGACGTTGCTCCTCAAAAACACCATCTTTTATTCCCCAGGCTCCATAATTGCCGCCCAAACAGAGCCAGAGGTGATTCTGTCAGCAAGTGGCCTGAACAGCAAGCCTGTTTGTGTTCCCACAACTGGTTGATCCAAAAGTTTCTTTTGTCACTGTAAACGAACACATCTCCTCCCCAACACAAGCCTGCCAATTAGTACATCAAAAACAATCTCAACACAGCTCATTTTCAAAAGTTCTTAGGTTTTGTATGCTCCATACCTGTTGGACTACGGACAAGGCAATGTCAGAATCACAAGACCCTTTCTGAAATGAATTGCATTGCCCACTGGGATTTCCAAAGCTAGCGAACTTGACACCTGAGATCTTATTACCTCCTTGGCATGAAATTTCCAATTTACTTCCCTCGTATGCGTTAACACATGCAGTACCTACTGTTACTGTCTGAACACTCACATTTGAAGGATTTCCGCCCAGTTCTTCCAATAAAACCAAGGAGTTCTTATTGGAGTTGTTCAAGAATGACCTTGGAACATGGTACCTGTCACAATAACAGAATATGGAGGGACATTATTGTATGCGTCGTTTTCAAAAGTGACACGATTAGCGATTATTACCATCTTTGGGTTGGATTTCCACAATTGGTTACGCATTTGCTTGCACCGTATGCACCGCGATAGTCACATGAGTTGCTGCATCCGTCGCTGCCAGCCATGAAAGAAGGCCAGAAACGTCCAATGCTTTGGCCGTTGACCCAAGCCATGCCTTTGCCCATTCCTTGCAAGTCCAACACCACAGGGTCTGTTCCTGGAGGAGTTTGGAAAGTGGCCTAAGGCCAACAAGAATATTAGTTAGTTTAATCCATTTTTCATTGGTTTCTGGAACATAAAAAGACAAAAGCATTCAATAAGTGGAGAGTTTAATTTTATATAACGCAACAGAATGCAATTGTACCTTATACCAGGTAAAGGCCTTCCTCCTTTGAAGATCACTCGATGACCATTTGACTCCATTGCTTGACTGATCATTGAAGAATTGTTTGTCGATGCCATTCAATCCAATCTTCTCCGACAAAACGTCAAAAGTTCAGTCATATCAACTTATCCTGTAACATCTTTTAAGCTAATTAGAATTGGATACCTTATAAGCCCAACTGTATGTCGACACATCAATTTCAGCATTTCCACTTCCAATGACCTTAACAGGGCCTCCGTTAATGCCAGCAGGTTGCTTATCGAAAAACGACCCGTAATTCTGCCATGTATAAATATAAGATTAAGAGCTACCAAAACTATGACAGAATTTTCATTAAAAATTTAATGGGTTCTGATTTTCTTACAAATCAGTGGCTCCATGTTATCGAACTAAGAGGAACAAACCTTAAATCCAACAGTGGCGCTGAGTAAAGATAAAATGTTATTTCCAGGGTTGAGTGTGACTGGCTTTACAAACGTGAAACTGTCATCGCCTTTAGCACCCCACTGACTTCCTGTTGTCCCAGCCAGTTAAGAATATATTCTTCTCATAACCTAAATAGTTTTTTGATGGAATACAAGCTGAACATACCAACAAGTTTCCCGTTAACAAAAACGTGAAGAACTTGTCCTGATGTTGTTACACTCAGATTTGCGTTGCTCCAGTCCGAGCCATTTATAGGAACACTGCATGGTTGGTTCAATAGATGACAATGAACAAGTAGTAGAGAAATAAATCATGTCAAGTATGGCACAACAGGGAAGTCTATACACTTACTTTGTCATGTACCACAAATAGTCACTAGCATCAACTGCAGCTGCCTTTTGTTCTAAAAGCTGTGCTTTAGTAAAAGTACCCTTTCCTCCAAGGGTGTCATCCATGGGTTCTGCTACCCATGTCCACGAAAGCTGGGTACCAGAAATGCTTGGTTTCTTTACCATCACAGAGGTTTGTGTATTAACCTATGGAATTATCCATCTTAGCCAGTAGTAATTAGGAGCAAAGGAATCGTTTAATATGAAGATCGGAATCACTTTGTGCTTCTCACCTTTGCTGTGTTGAAAATTTCCTTGCTGCAGTTTTGAAGGATACTAACAGACCAAGCAGGCACAAAGAACTGACCATCCTGTTTCAAGTCGACCGTGTTATCTACTGATGGACTTTCGTTGGACAAGAAACAGAACTTTTCTCCGGTGGCATTATTGGTGTACATCGTCAGCTGGAAACAAAATGCAATTTCAAATCATAGGTCAAACGCTTCAATTAGCATATGACCAATCAAAGTTTTGATGCTGATGCTTACATTGCCATTACCAAGATTTGTGGTTTTAGGGTTGCCCGTGGTGAGCATTTTTTCCCCCGACTTGATAGCATCATGAAGTTGCTTAAGATGTCCCCACTTGGGTTGATTCAGATTCCCTGAGAAATATGAGAAATTGCAAGATTACATTGGCCCTTGAAGCAATGACTGAACTACAGAAATGACTTTTCGAACTTGCAATAAAGCATAATGTGGAGGAATTATCTTCTTCATTACCATATTCATCAAGTGGCGCATCATAATCATAAGACGTTGTTATATATGGTCCTCCTGATGTGCGTCCAAAGTTGGTGCCACCATGGTACTGATGATAATCAAAAGAGCAGTCCCATGTTAACAGAAAATTTCCCATTTTAGTATTTTAGTGCTACTTTTACCGGTTAATCTCAAATTGGTTTAAGTGTCGCTAACCATGTAATAATTTTGCATGACCCCACTGATTTGGAAAAACCTTGCAACAGCAAATGCGCAATCTTCAGCAGTTCTATGTGGGTCTTGACCACCCCAATTCTTGAACCTGCAACACAAGTCTGTCTTAGAATCTTCTAAAAATCTGAAATAGAATTTTCCCATAAAAGAATTAAAAGACCGTATACTTACCAACCAATCCAATTCTCTGTCCAAATCTTGGGACTACTTGCACTGTTTGGTGTGAATTGATCACAATAATATCCATTGCATGTGTTTATCTACAAGAGAAGACAGACAATTGTCACAAATTAAGAGAACTTGCGCCTTACTCCCGTCCTAATGCGTTTGTCTCTAAGAGAGACAATTACCACAGGTGGGGGGGCATTGTCTTGCTGACACATAACCCAAGGAATGTCGATATTAAAGGATTGGGCCATTTGAGCGCACCATTTAAGGTACTGTTGTCCTGCATCTCCATAAGGTCCCATGATATTTCCGTACTCATTCTCAATCTGTAGGTTAGTGATGCATACCAAAATTTTCAGTTTATTCCTTCAATCAGTTCCTATAGGTATAAGAAATATAAATAATATACCTGAGCTAAAATGATCGGACCACCCTGTGAAGCAAAGAGTTTTGCTTGTTTACATACATCAATGACTTTTGCAACAAAGGTTTGCATCTCATTCTGCAAAATCAATAATTTTGAGGAAAAAAATAGAACACCAAGTCAAGAAAACAAAAAATGAAAAGAGACATAGATTGAAACCTTAAAGATGTCATTGTTTGTTCTCAGCTCAATCCCATTGGTGTTGTGTAGCCAGACAGGAAAACCTCTGACATCGAGGAGAGAGTTCTGAAGATTCTTTCAACAGGGACATAGACAAAGCCATTTCACAGAATTCATAAAAATTTACCCATAGGTCCATTCAGCGCATGCATAAGGTCCAATTCGAAGAAAGCCGTACAGTCCACCTTGTTGAACTAGCTTGAAGAATTTTACAATGTCCAGATTCCCAGAGAAATCATACTGAGCCATAACGAAAACAGAAGATTTGAATTACTGCATTGCACCTCACATGAATGAAAATTCAGCACTAACCTGTCTGCGACGAGGTTCGTGTCGATCCCAAAAAATGTACGTTTCAATAACGTCAACAGAACCTTCTTTCGCCTTCTTGATCAAATCCGGCCACATCTGTGAGCACACTGTTATTGTAAAAACGAGTTGTGCTGTACTAAAAATAGTTTCTATGAGAATTCTGTGTTACCTGTGGTGTGCTACGAGGATAATGAATTGAACCAGAGATGAGAATTCGTCGTTGCCCATCAATAATAATGGCACTTGAATCATAAGAAACATTAGTTCCTAGTGCTGAGGACAACGAACACAGCCAGGCTAGACTAATGAGATGCAGCATTTTCAGACAAGAACTTGACATTCCAATAAACAAAAACAGATTCAGAATGAGCCCCACTAGAAGCAAATCGTTTGTATGCGACCACTAACTCAAAATTAGAAAAGGCAGAGATGATACCCCGACGTACAGAAATCTAAAGGTACGACAGGGATCGGTCAGAAAAGTTGATGGATGATGACCATTCTGTGGATGTACGAGGTGTTCTCCATTTCAGTAATGCACCGACACTTTCGGTTGAGACTGAAGTCTATTGCTTAATTAGCACAGTTGAGCTTTAAAGACGTGATAATCCAGCCAAAGGAAGGTTCGTCACGGAACAAGTGTGGACCTGTAGTTGCACTTTGAATTCTTGGGAACTGCTTCATTTATGATGTTCAGGTGCCGAGAGTACGTGAGGAAAGCGGCCAGAAATAGAATTAAACCTCAATATTCCAAACTCAGACCATACTGTTATTCCATTATCGTAATTTTCTTACCTTCTGAACTGTAGAATTTGATGCTCCAATTTAGCTAATTTCAGATCACTTTTAACGTAAATCAGATTCACATACTGAAGGGGTGGAGTTGCTAGAAATGTTATCTGTACAAATTGCGGACTTTTAGTCATAGATGGTATCGTTGCCAACTTTGTAATGACAGTTATACGAGCCAAAAATGTTACAGAATTTTGTGAAAATAAATATATTTTTATTTAAAGAAGTGCAATTAAAAGCTGCAAAATATTGAACTTTTATTATAAGTGCAAATTATTAATTACACGTTTTTAAAGAAGTGCAATTAATTTCAAATTTTTTTATACATGTATTCTAAAGATTCTCTACACTGCAATTTTTTAAGTACGTATCTTAAATTTAGATCAGACTTATTTGTGTATAAAGTATACATAGTATATATGTAATTTTGTGTCATTTTCAAATTTTTTCCTTCCATCTATAAATATTATTTGTATCTCTATTCTGAAAAAAATATGGAAATATTTTTTATATTTCCATTTAAAAGAATGAAAATTTTATATTAGCATTATAATATTTTTTTATTGATATCATATTTATTATTAGATGATTACTAATAATTTTATTTTTATTAATTAAAAACTAATTAATTAATTTTAATTTATTATAACTTTTCTTATGGGTATTACAGGAGAAATTGATGAGAAGTTTTCATAAAAGTGATACACGAGTAGTGATGAGAAAGAAAAATATCAATGATTAAAAAAATTGTAACTTTAAAAATCTTAAATTGTCTAACTTTTCGATTCGATTTTTAACTTTTTTGTTCGATTTACTTAAATAACTCTTGTTGTTAAAACATGATCAATTTATTAACTAATTGGTCAATTTTTTCAAATTCTTCGATAGGTAAAAACTATCTCTTTCAATCATATTTCAAAATTTTTTAATTTTATTTAATCTTTAACTAGTTTTATGAAAGTTTAATTCTAGTTAAACCTTTTAAATCTTAAAACTCTTATCTTACCAGTTTAACTTCCTGTCTAGTTTTTAAAACATTGAATAATATCATTACAATTTATCAAATATACTATTTTTTAGTTACAATTTATAGATATTTTATGCTAGTCTTGACCCTTTTGTTACAATTATTATACTATGTACTTCATTAATACTGTGTTCATAGATCTTATATTAAAATAATAATCTATATGTAAAGTACTAAAAAAAAATCAGTTTCTTCTTTAAATTCTAGTACATATCAATCATTGTTCAACATCCTTGAAAAACTATCAAACATTTTAATCCTGATTTGTTTTTCTTTAATAATTTTGTAATTTTTATTATTTCCTAATTGGATAGTGCCAATGTTGTGTGAATAACACAAATCAATCCTTGTTTGGTATTATAAAATGTGAGCATCATCTTTAAGTCCTGAAGTTGATTGGTTGAAATGTAGAGTGTGTCTTTGTTGTTGCAAGTTGAGTCCCTTCTCTACACTATATTATAAAACATTGATGAATCATTAGTTTTTTTATTGCCACTCTTCTTCTTCTTGTTTAGACAGTCCATCCTATCATGTTTATTTTGTTTGTATTTGTAGTACCAACTTATCCTTTACCTTTAGAGTTTGGCCTAGAACTGTATTTAGACAAGTCGTCTTTCCCTTGATTTCTCCATGATCTTCATTTCACCTTATATACAACACTTCTTCTTGAGATCTTTTACCAGTAATTAGTCTCTATTGGTTATTAGCTAATAGCACAATGGTGACTGTCTCTTTACCTGAAGTGAGCATCGCCGCCAAATGTTTATAAGAAAGAGGTAAAGAATAAAGCATAATCATTGCCTTATTCTCGTCCGTAATAGTTACCTAAAGCCTTAGTAGGTCATTGAATAATTTTTTAAAATGTAAAATATGTTGTTCCATTTATGTTCCCTTCTCAAACTTCAATACATATAGTCTCTATTTTAGATATAACTCTTTTGTGAAAGATTTCGATATGTATAAAAATCTCTAACTTCTTTCATTCTATAGGGGATGCAATTTTCATGAAATGGTAAATGACCTTATTGTCCAGAAAATAGCTAAGTAACTCTGGTTGGTTGTGCTTGTAACTCCCCCTAGTTGAGCCCATCAATATCTTTTAGCTTATTCTCACATAACCTCTTCATTATACCTTATATGCCAATAAATCATTCGCTCTTTATTGTCACAGTCCAAAATTTATAACTCTATTACTAAATTTTTCCAACCTTATAATTAAAGTCATTGTTGCCTCAACACTGGTCTAATACTACTTGTTGAGAAGTAATATGCAACAAGAACGGAGAAGAATGAAATAAGCAAACAAGAACACAATAAGATTTTATTGAGGTTTGACCAATTTGGTGAGTCTATGTCCTCAAGAACTAAAATTAGTTGATTTTACTATACAAATGAATCATATTTTAAAGATTACAGTTTTTTTCTCTTTTATAAAACTACATTTATGATAAGTAATATATATAAATTTTATTTGGTATAATTCTATATAACTTACTCCTTAACAAACCTAACTTAACTTAAAATTCACTATAATAAGTCTTAAAATTCCTTTAGAGTTTGAATTTAACCAAAAATATGTTTCCAAATAAGACAACTTATCACAAGAATAGTTTGGAACACAACTACTGGCTTTCACACACCCATTTCTCAAATTGTATGACTTACTACCTTTTATTGCACATGAACATACACTTTAACATACTCATATTACATGTTGTGTTCTTCTTTAAAATATCATTCACCATATTAATATGTTCATTTCCTAACCCTTATATTCACTTTTATATTCTAGAAAAGAACACTCCCTAACACACAATAGTTTATCAGGCCATGTTCACCTAAGGACTTTAAGAAACGTTTATTTTCTTCATGCAAAATCTAAAATCACACACTCATGTATATAACGTATATAAGTTATACACATCATATATTATAAACACTTATTTTATTAATTGAAGCTATTATCTTATCCTTATTTATTACCGTGTAAAGTAAACAAGTTTATCTTTAAAAAATTAGCACTTCATGTAAATATTTTTAAAGCATTATTAAATTAATTTAACAAATTTAACAAACTAGGCTCTAAGAGCTTTTTTCAATCCATATAAGGCTTTACAAAGGTGAAATAATTTATTAGGTGGATGATCATATCTAGGCAGAAGTTGCATATACACTTCTTCAATGAGATCACCGTTAAAAAATGCATTCTTGACTTTTACTTTGAAAGTTCCCAACGCTTACTAGCGGAAACCATAATCAAACTATAAACTAAATTCAAACAAACTATATAAGCAAATATTTCCTCATAATTAATCCCATATTTCTGAGTAAATCCTTTAGAAACTAATTGGGCTTTGTATCTTTCAACAAATCCAT
>JAOQMP010000209.1:14692516-14708433 GCA_027563575.1 Erythroxylum pedicellare
CAATTAAACTCACGAGGGTGAGGGAGAAAAATCACGGGTGTGCGTGACTCACAGGCGTGAGAAAAAGTCACAGGTGTGACAGATAAGGACAAAAATGTTGTGAACACACTCTGTCAGACTCGTCTCACGTTTTTCAATCTATCTCTCTGAATTGATTTCAAATTGCTATGTTTTTGGTTTAGAGGTAGAGCAATGTGTTAAAAGTCAAATGGTTCAAGTCTCATGTCCGGAACGAAGAAGATATAGCCAAAATATCGAAGGATGTTGCATCAACCCTCATCCTTCAAAGTCGCGATCATGCATACTTGCTTCGTCATGATCGCAACATATAGACTAATAGGAAACCTAGTATAAAGCATCTGTATATTTTGGGTTGTCTAATAGAAGCAAGAGTTTATAATCTACATGAAAGGAAATTAGATTCTAGAACAACTATTGGTTACTTTATTAGTTAACCAAAGAAATCTAAAGATTATATGTTTTATTGTCTAAAATATAGTCTAAGAATTATTTAAACAACTAATGCCAAGTTCATTTAAAATGATGAAGTTACTGGGAATGCAGAAAAATAAGTTGTGGATATTAGTAAAATAAGGGTTAATGCTCCATTACCCATAAATGTCCTAGTATCCATAACATTACCAAATATTGTTTAAGTATTGGAAGAACAAAATGATCATGGATTACATTTAGATGAAACAACACCTCATGAAGGAACTAATTACAACTGATTGACAAAAATGAACTACTTGGAATAGCTTTAAATAAACATGTAAGAATAAGGAGCAATTATTCCAAATGACTATTTGGTTTATTTGTAAGAGTCAGATTTGCTTATGATATTAATAAGGATCCTATTTCGTTTTCATAAGTTATAAAAAGTGACAAGTTTGATAAATAGATTGATGCTATGAAAGATGAGTTAAATTCAATGGCACAAACAATGTTTAAAATCTCGTTAATTTGCCTAAAATATCTAACGATTGAGATGTAAATGGGTTTTTAAGACCAAACATGACTCGAATGCTAATATTGAATGAGATAAAGCTATACTTGTTGCTGAAGATTACTCAAAAGGATGACATTACTTAAAAAGAGACATTTTCACTTATCTCAAAGAATGGCTTATCGAGAATAATTATGGCATTAGTGGCACAATTCAACTTAGACCTGCATTAAATAGATCAAGGAGGAAATTGTATCATAACACATTTTGGTTTTCAGAAAAGAAAAAAAAAAGAAAGAATTGTTGAACAATGAATCTATCAAAAGATCAGTAAGAGTAAGTTTATATTCCTAGTTTAATATATTGATGATCTTTTACTTGTTGGTAATGGTTTTCACCTAAAGATTTCCTCTATAAGAACTTTGAAATAAAAGATATAGGATAAGCATCTTATGTGATAAGAATTTTAATATTCTAAAATATATCATAAGAACTATTAAGATTGTCTTAAAAAGATCATATTGAAAAAATTCTTAAGAGATTTGATATGAACAATATTCAGTGGGAATTGTCCTAATACAAAAAAGAGAATAAATTTAGTCTAATGCAATATCCAAAGAATGATGAAGCGTTAACAAATGGATTCTATTTTGTGTGCTTCTGTTATTGGCAGTTTGATGTATTTATAAAGATGCACGAGACTTGAGATTAGCTTTTGTAACTAGAATGCTAGACATATATTGATGTAATCCTACTATAGACCATTTGAAAGCTTCAAAGAAAGTCTTAAGGTATCATTAAGGAACAAAAGACTATAAGCTCATATCTAAAATATCTAAACCATTAGAAATGATTAGTTATTCAGATTCAGATTTTGTTAGATGCATTGATACTAGAAAATCAACGTATGACTACTTATTTCTACTAGCAAAAGGAGCAATTTAATGGAAACTTCAAAACATTATGTCATTGCTTCATCCATTATAGAAGCAAATTTTGTAGCTTATTTTAAGGATATAATACATGTCTTATAACTATAAAATTTTATTTCAGGGCTTTGAGTTATCGACATCATTACTAAGTTGCTGAAAATTTATTGTCTATAATAGTTTTATTCTCAAAAAGTAACATGTGCTCTATAGTTGATAAACATATGGAGTTGAAGTATTTTGTTGTAAAGGAGAAAGTTCAAAAATCAGGAACATATTGAGGCTAATATTATAATTGTAGATCCTTTAATTAAAGTCTTACAACTAAAGATATTTAAGGAACATATTCATAGAATGATTGTTTCTAATAACGTTTTAACATTCTTCCTAATAAAAGTTTCTGAATAGTAATTTTCTTATTTATTATGATTGTGTATGTGTAACTTTATTGAATAAGAAATCAAAATTGCCTATGACATTAATTTTAACCTTTATAATATTTATATATAACTTATGTTACCTGATAGATTACTAGTGTTGTGGTATATGAAAGGAAGTATGTCATCTTGATATATGATCATCATAAGCCGCATTATGCAATTTAATATGTGGAGGTAAATTATGAAGATATTAAGAGATTTCTTTATGCGTATTTAATGTTTACTCTACTAAAATAAAGTTTAAAGTATTGGGTGAAGTGAGAATGTTAGAATATGATATCATTAGTGGTCATGTTCTATATGTATTAAAAACATTCTTAATATAATTAAATATTTCTCATTTGATAGTGAAATAAATCTTAACCATTTAAATTCTAGTTACGTGATGAACATACCGGATTAAAAGTTATAGATATATAAATTGGTTAATGTTCTACTAACTAGGGTTATAAAAAGATTTTCATCAAATTTTGCTACAACAATAAAAGATTCAAAAGAGAGAAATCAATTTTAACTAAGAATAAGGCGAAGTTTCTTGATCTCTCTATGATAATGATGCCTTTTACATCAAGTTCACAATATTATACCTTAATTTTTTGTGACAATTGTTTATGTGACATCCTAAATGAACACTATTTTGAACTTTAGTGTCATAAAGATTATGTTTATTTGAAAATATGAAGTAAATATCAATAATTAAAATTTTGAACTTGTTCGACCTATTAAATCACAAAAATTTTAAACAATTTAACTTTTAAATTTGATTTACTTTAATAATCTTTATTATTAAAATTCGGCCAATTTATTAATTAACTGGCTAATTTTTATAAATTAATTAGCTTTTATAAATCAGTTAGTTTTCATTTGAGAGTCTCCTACTTTAATAAAACTATAGTCTCTTTAATAGGTAAAAATGGTATCTGTTTTGTTAGCTCCTTTAATCAAGTTATGATCTCTTCAAAAGGTAAGATGGTATTCTTCTTTAATGTTATTTGGAGTTATTCAATTTTATTCAGTTTTTATTATATATCGACTTGATGAATATTTAAATCTTTTATGTTACCGTTTAATTTTCATTATAATTTTAAAAGAAATTGATAAATTTATCATACAACTTTTGAGATGTGGAGTTGATCGAGAGTGCCGCGTAGAGGCTCCAGGCGATGTTGCTTGCGTGGTATTGGAAAATTCGATATGTGCACTTGGTGACTCAAATGTTTATACGAAACTTTTTAATTGATTTTAATTTGAACCAAAGGGCCACGATAAGATGTCCCTGTTTTAACAAGGAAATAAGAGTATCTGTGGAGATCAGTGATCCAGCCGACGTTAAACATTTTTCCTACTAACAAAGAATGAGCGTACCCGTTCTAAAACTGTCGGGTAGAAGAAAGGAGAGCAGCAACCCGGGAATAAAAAAAAAGGACCGGAATTCTGCCTCACAAGGTCAAATCACAGCGTTAGAAGTTCCAAAGAAATGAATCTTCAACTAAAACGCTATCAAAGTTCTCCTCTTCATAGTTAACACTTGGTGGCGGAAAAAAATCATCCAATCCTGAAAATATCCCATACTCAGCTGAGTCAACACCCGACCCAACATTCGAATCCATAAGTAGATCCAAGAACGACCCGTGCGGCGTCAGCTCATTACTATCCAACTGTGCCGTTCCATCAGACACCACTGAGGGACACGGAGACGCCACCTGCGATTCCCACGCAGATTGGTCCGTCAAAGCATGTTCCGACTCGGCCTTCGGAGGCTCCGAATTGGCGTGCCTCGCTGCAGCCACTTGAATTTCGGGTGGAGAAAGAGAGCGCCCGCCATCAATCTCCGGTGGGTTGTCGGGGAAATTGAATTTAGCAGTGCGGCCACGTAAGCAAAAAAGTGCGGCGTCAAAAGCACGCGCTGCTTTTTCTGCTGAATCATATGATCCTAACCAGATTCGCTCCCTACAATTTGGTAGACGGATCTCCGACACCCACTTGCCCCATTTCCGCTTTCTTACACCTTTGTACTTAGAATCGGTCCTGTCGGAGGGTTTTGAGGCCAAGATCGTCTGTTTCACCATCTCAGGTAACGGAAGTTGTTTGTTTTCGAAATTTGTTCTCTTTGCTGACGAGTATTCAAGCAAGTCCGAAAACTTGACTTTTTGCTGGATCTGTACCTTGGTTGTTAGCTAATTTCTGAGGAGGAGAATTTGCGGCTCCGTGTTTATATATATGTGGGGAGTGACAGAGTGAAGAACTCCAGGTGAGATGGTCAACACCAAACAGGCGCGTTGAATTACATACTCGAGAAGAAGAGTTAAGGATGAGGATACGTGGGTGACTCGTAAAGCATCGCTACCTGGTTACGCGGCGCTTTCGCCTTTCAGAGTGATGCTATAGAGCACGTGTGCCTTTTATTCCTCGTGGTTCAAATTGTCCTTTACGGATTTGGCGTATTCATAAGATGTATCCTACACTGAATTACAATTTTGGGGTAAATTATAAAATGTACAATACAAAATTTTCAAATCTCAATAATTTAGTATATCAAAAGTATGGTACAATTAGAATTGGATCTGTAACATTAAAAAAAATATTTATTCAAATTCTTGTGACAGGATAATATATTTGATAATCTGTTAATTTTCTATTTTATCGATCAAATGAGCCTATTCCAATTTAATTGCAATTCTCGAACTAATTTTGATAATCTAAGTAAAAGCTATATATAAGTGTGGATTTTAAGTTAAATTTAAAATATTAAAACATTGAGATATAAATCTTTTATTAAAAAATTGTTTTCACTTTATGTGATCAAATTTTATAATGAAATTGTGTATATTTAGGTTTGTGGGGTTGCAAGAATAAAATTGAATTAATAAATGTGAGGAAGGGCGACAAAAAAAGAAGAATTTATAAATTTAGAATAGTATTTATATAAGACTCAAATAAATATAAATATGTAGGCAAAATTAACTAAAGTAAAAGTAGAATACTATTTTAAAAATAAAGGATTTCGTGTGATACGCAAAGAGAAAGGTCACCTTCTTGACGTCAGACCGTGTTTGAATGCCAGTTTTGTCAGTTGTCAAAATCCTTTTTTGCTTTTATGTTTTGGCCTTGACTAAACCACAAGTACATTATTTGGACCTCGTTGATTTTGACTATCTAGAGACTTTTAAGGTAATGCCTGCATCATCTAGTTTTAGTAACAAGCTAAAGGCAACTGAAATCCAATGTCAAACACATGAATCTTCTTGTCTCTGGCTTTTGCCACATATTAAACGATCAATCAGTACAGGTGGGACTTAGCTACAAATCTTAGAACTGTTTGATGCTCTTAAACGCGGTTCCATCTTCCATGCGTCAGGGATGGCGTCCGATGCATGCGCTATGGAAGGCTTCTGCCAATTTCTGAGCCATCCCCTTCCCTTCTTACTACTCGCTCCCACTAGCTTCGAAAAGACAAGCTTTTGACTTAAATGTCATTTAATTCTTTTTTATTGAATCTGATCTTTCTGGATCAGATTATTTGTTCCATTTTTGCTACTTCAACTCTATTCCAAATTATCATATCCACATATAAATATGTGACTTACATAAATATGTGAATGAGATAAATTGAAACAGTAAGATGAGAATATCATACACCTCCCTTGATCTTGCACCCTATTGATTAGCAAGCACCGTACTTACTAAAAAATGTTACAAAATTTAGCAGTATTGTACTAGTTGTTGGTACTAGCCTATATTGGTTAATTTTGCAAATTTTAAAAATTGTGAGGAGTAAAATGCAAAAATACCTCTAAAAACTCTAAAACCTAGTATTCTTCCACTTTCCCACCTCCTTAGTGTCAGTCTCCCTCTCCCTCTCCCTAATCACCCTTTAGCCTCCTCCAATCGTCTCAATTTAGTCTCCATCGCCTTGTTGTCCCTTCGCCTTGTTGTCACCATCGCCAATTCCCATTGTCATCGCTAATCTCTCACAACCCGTCATAGCTTCAAGTCCTGCAACACATCATAGATCATCCTCCAAGCTCCACCTTCACTACTCCACCATCGCAACACATCATCCTCCAATGACGTCTTATGTTGTATTGTAAAATTCTAGTGTTATGAGCTTGTGCCTGTGATAAAGATAAAGTCAACGGAACTGTGTGTAGTAATTGATAAATTGATAATGTGATTGCTTGTGTTGTGGTCTTATGGACTTGTGTTGTATGACTTGTGAATTGTGAATGTAGAAGTTTGAATTTGTGTCATTCATAAAAATTAATAGAGTATTGTTTGAAAATTTGAATTGGTTGTGTTTCCTATGATGATTGGAAACTAGAATTTTGAACTAAATTATGAATATGAGGTTATTCATGTGTTGTCTGAAATTTGGAATTAGATTATAAATTTGAGGTTATTCTTATTTGAACTTTGAGATTAAGATACATTAAGATTTGAAAGAAATGTTAGTCTTTATTATAATCTTGGTTATATATTATAAATTAAATTTTGTAATCATCAAAATGCATTAGGTAATTTATGGTTAAATTATATGATTAGTAATTATACAAATTGAGTTATAGTTTTGAGTTTATATCTATGATTGGATTATTTAATCAACTAATCAATATTTATATAAAGAAAGTTATAGTTAAGAGTTTATGGTAGAATCACATAATTATACAAAGTAGGTTATAGTTGTGGCTTTGTGTTTAAATTATGTAATCACACAAAATGAGTTATATTTGTAACTTTATGGTTGAATTATGTGATTACACTAATTGAATTATAAATGTGAGTTTATAGTTGAATTATGTAATAACATAAAATGAGTTATATATGTGACTTGTGAGTTTATGATTGAATTATATAATCATACAAAATAGGTTATAGTTGCGAGTTTATTTTTGAATTATATAATAACACAAAATAGTTTATAATTATGACCTTATTTTTTTAATTATATGATAACATAAAATGAGTTATAGTTGTGAAAGTGCAACAATCGATGTATATATTTGATATTTGAGTTTAAAAAGAAACATTAGTTATTGAGAAACTATTATTGATCTATTTCTTCATGTTTTTTTATACAACTTTATTTTGATATGAAGTTATTAGGTTAGTTTTAATATATATCTTCATTTATTTTTATAAATAAATGAAAGAAAGTTTAGATAGTCTTGATAATTCAACCATTGAATGAAGATCTAATGATCCAACTTGAGCTCATACTGGATTGGTTCCTGGAATAAAGAATTATATCATTTGTTTATATTGTAACAGTCATTTAAAAGGTAGAGGAATCACCATGTTAAAGAACCATTTAATTGGGGTTAAAAGTGATGTGGAGCCTTGTGAAAAAGTGAGTCATGATATGAAATAAAAAATGAAAACTTTGCTTGAAGAGTGTCAACATGAAAAAGATATAAGGAAAAGATTAAACTATGAAATTGGTAGTGGAAGTTCTTTTATTCGTGGTCAAAATGATAGTGAGAATATTGAAGGTAGTAGTATTCTTACCCAACAAGAAAGAATGTTGCACTTAATGCTAGGAAAAGAAAAAGACAAGTGTAATATTTTACACCATAAATAACTCATGGAGCTCAACATTTAATTCGTAGTGCCTTACAATGTAGAAAAGTGGCTTATAATGTAGACATGACAATGGCCAGATGGTGGTATGATTCATATATGACATTCAATGGTGTTCAGTCTTATTGGTGTTCGGTCTTATTATTATTAGCTTATGGTAGATTTTATTGCCTTTACGATCTATGATACGAAACTTCTTCAATTGATGATTATACAGGTAAACTTTTGAGTAACTCTGTTTATGAAATAAAAATTTATTTGGGAAAAAGGACATGGGCTACTTATAAGTGTTCAATCATATGTGTTAGTTGAACAAATAGAAGACATCAACCTATTTTTAATTTTTTTGGTTTATTGTGCAAAGGAGACAATGTTTTTAAAGTCTATTGATGTATTTGGACTTATTAGGAATGTTGATATTCTATTTCATATATTTGATGAAGTTATGAATGAAGTTTGGCTAGAAAATATTGTTTAGTTAATTACTAACAATGATTATGAATATAAAGCAACTGGAAAAAGATTGCAAAGCATGTATAATTATTTCTATTGGATTCCTTGTACTGCACATTTTATTGACTTAATATTGAAAAATATAAGAGATGCTATATATATTTCTATTATTGATGAGATCGTATAGAAAGCTAAAAAGGTGACCAAGTTGATCTACAATCGTGCATGAGTCCTAAATTTAATGAAAAAGGATTTCAAAAATGGTAGGAACTTGTGTCATCTTATTATTACAAGATTTGCAATTAATTTCTTATCACTTTACTATTTTATTCTGATGAAGGAGTTGAGAAAAATGTTTACAAATGATAAGTAAGTTGCATCTCAGTATGTTAAGTCTAACGTCAAATTGGGGGTTTCTAGAATTAAACTTCAAGATAAAGAATTTTAGTCCTAATGTTAATTTGTTATCCGAGTTTGTGAACTTTTGGTGAAGGTACTTCGTCTAACTGATAGTGATGAGAAAGCAATAATAAGTTATTTTTATGATGCTATGAAGAGAGCGATGGAATCAATTAAGGCCAATTTGAAAAAGAGGTTTTCTTTGTGCACAACTTATCGTACAATTATCAATGAGAAATGAGAAATGCAGCTTTACTCTTTATTGTTTACAACTGAGCCATTTTTGAATCCTAGTTTCTATTTCAAACTAAGTTTTACAAAGAAAACTAAAGTTAATATTGGAATATTATTAACTATTACAGCCATTGTTGCCTATAAAATTATGTAAGATCTCTTAAGCTCACGAAGTGAGATTCATAAGGATGCTTATGGTGATTTTGGAATGCCTATTGCTATTTGTCAAAGAGACAAACCTAATCTAGGTTTTTTTTCCCCACTTTTGTTGCTTGTTAAAAATTAATCATTACTTTATTTTGTTTATAATGTTACTTTTGTTTCTTACATTTACTTGGTGGGATCAATTCTAGAGTGATGTTTCAAAATTGCAAAAGTTTACAATTTGAATTATAAGCCAATGTAAGAGTACAACAAGATGTGAAAGGAATTTGAGTACATTTTAAATTCACCCATTCCAAGAAAAGGAATATATTGGAACATAAAAGATTGAAGGACTTGGTATTTGTTTAATACAATTTAATACTTCGAGAAAGGTATAATATTATCATTTTTAAATTGAATATAATTTCTTGTAATTTCTTAATAATTTAATTGTATTTGTTTACTAGGATTTTTAACAGGACAAGTGGTTTTGTAGATCTAATTTGCCTTGACCATATCAATTTTTTGACGGATTGGGTTTATGAGAAACCAAGTTCAATATATGAGAGTAACTTGGAAAATAATTTTGGATGGAAAAGTTACTACCATATCATTTGGTGCAACAAGTTTGAAAGATGGTGATGATGGAACTCTTCTCAACCATGAGAATTTTGTACTAAATGAGAGTTGAGATCAATGTAATTTGAGCGAATGCTTGAATGAATGAAGTTCCTGATTTTCATTTTTTTAACTTCACTTATATTTGATGTAAATGTTAATTCTAAATATGTAAAATAAATATAACTGTAAATTTTTTTTCCATTTTCACTTCTACTTGGTTGTTTCCTCAATACAAACTCTTATTGTAATATTTAGAGAGTTATGGATATTTATTATTCTTTTTATTTGATGTTTTGATATAATTATTATTTATTATATCATAAAATTGAAATATTTTAAGTACTTTGTATTCTCTTTAATTTTATATCTATATGATGATTAAATGATCTTTTTCATATTAATTATGGATATTGTTCATATGTGCAAAGCAATATTATTATAAATAAATAGATTATTGTTATTTCAATCTTTTGTTTTTATAATTTTTGAAGAGAGGTTTGATATAAAATTATAAATTATATAGTACAATATACTAAAGGACTATTTTGTAAATTTAAAAAATTAAAAGACTATTTTATAATTTTAAAAATTATTTAAAACAATACTCAATATTAATACATTTTCGTAGTAGAATCAAATTCGGTATTGGTACTAGTATGATATGAATATTGTATTGTGAAGGCAGTTGTGAATTGCATTATTATTAATATTTTTTAAGTTTTGTATCTTATTTTACTAGTGAAAGCTATGATATTAGGGAAGGGATCCTCAAACCTAGAGGATAAAATGATCCTATAGAAAAGGCAATTTGCATATTGAATCTCCCAGCTAGCCAATTTCAGGACAAACACAACCACATGGTTCAAATGGACAGTCTTTAATAAGCTTATAATTCTCGAAGAGCATCTGAAGATGCTGCCATTACTGGGCTTAACATTTTTTATCTTTTCCTTCCGGAAATAGTTGCCTTGTGGCTTGTTTTAAGCATATGGTAAGAAATGCAAATTGGTCAGCTGGGAAACATGTACAAACGAAAAGGAAGTAGGGGATGAGATTCTCCGTTTGTCTTAACCCATTCCTATTCTATTCTATCTCATCTCATCCACGTATTTTTCTACGTCGTATTTAAATATGTAAATAAAATCAAATGGAATAAAATAAAAATTGGTTTAAAAGAACAGAAAATCTGTTCCTGGCAACATGGTAAAATGAAATTGTTAATGGGTGCTTGTTTATGTTCCAACATGAATTGAAATCGAAAAGCCCGTAAGCTGTAGCGGGTACGAGTGCCCCATCATAGTTGGGTGCGTGTTTTTCTTCCAAAGCCCAACTCAAAGCACATTTTCACGTCAATTGCTTTTGGTATAATCATACTCGTTAATCCTATTCCTCCATAAAAGAATTGAACAAAAATAAAGACAAAAGTACCTTGGCCGCTGTATACGATAATTGTAATTATATCTTCAGGCTAAAATTACCATAATCATTCACATTGGCAACATCAAAAACTTGTTATAAGACATTAGGGCACGGCAGTTTTAAAACAAATTAGGAGCCCTCTTATGATAAAGTGGTTATTATGCCTCAAATAGAGGTGTTTCAATTGGAATAAGAACTTCATAAATTCGTCAATTCCAAATATTTTATTTAAAATACGCGTATCATTCGGAAAATAAATGGTAACAAATACGTATCTTTTCATAAACTTCAGTTTGGTACTATTGGACAATTGCAAATTGAATAAGGACTTAATTTGAAATTTTGTACAGATTTGGGGTGACGACTGACGACGCTCGCAACAGACAGCCGAAACGGAAACAGGAGCAGCAGCGCGTAACATTCAGTCGCACACAAAATTCTAGAAGTGTCTCTCATCACTTGATAAAACCCGCTTGCTCAAGTAGGGTTTTCTATCCTCTAGACTTCTCCTCTCTTCCATTTCCAAGATAACACACAACTCGTATAGCTTGCGTCGTTTGAAGGTAACGATTAGTTTGCGGCTGACTGATATTATTTCTGGTTCTTCATTCCTTGTTGATGTGATATCTCTTGTTTTTGTTTGAAGAGACATGGCGGCTTCGCAGCTATCGGCATCGTCAGTCTCGGGATCCGCTAGAAACCTGGCGTCATTCCAAGGGTTAAGACTTGCAAACGTGAAATTCGCGTCTTTTGGGAGCTTCAAATCTGCCGGAGGTTTATATCAGAGGCCATTCCGGGGCTTGGTCGTCAATGCTGCTACTCTTGTCGCCCCTAAGGTAGTGTCTTTGTTGGGTTTGTTCCCGGTTTTTGGTTTTTGAGAGTCGGAGAATCGGGTCAAACTTTAGTTTGTACGTTCCAATTTCTGTATGTAGTACACTTCTATTAAGCCATTGGGTGATAGAATACTGGTCAAGATCAAGACAGCTGAGGAGAAGACAGAAGGTGGAATCTTACTACCAAACTCTGCTCAAACGAAGCCTCAAGGAGGTGAGGTGGTTGCTATTGGAGGGGGAAGAACAATTGGGAATACTAAAGTGGACATTAGCCTAAAGGTGGTTGTTTTGATGGTGGTGATGTTAAATTTTGGTATATATTCTTCATTCTGGCATCACTAAGTCATGTTTTGTGCCACAGACTGGCACCCAGGTCGTGTATTCCAAATATGCGGGAACTGAAATTGAGTTTAATGGATCAAATCATGTTATTCTGAAGGAAGATGATGTTGTGGGTGTACTTGAGACAGATGATATCAAGGATCTTAAACCTTTGAATGATAGAGTATTTATAAAGGTAATTATCTGGTTCTGTTTAGTGGGCTACTGTTTTGAGATCAGTAATTTTTATTGATGGTTGTGGAACAAGTATATGTATGTATTACTTGTCTTGCAAACACCTGAGATTATAAAAATTTGGTTTTGGTGAATGATTGCAGATTGCTGAGGCTGAGGAGAAGACTGCTGGTGGTCTCTTGCTCACTGAGGCCACTAAGGAAAAACCATCCATCGGAACGGTAATACAAGATGATGTTTGTCTACTTTATTGTTTGTGTTTGATGCTGATGGGTAAGTTCTGCATAAACAGGTGATAGCGGTTGGGCCTGGAACTCTAGACGAGGAAGGCAAGAGAAAGCCGTTGTTTGTCACCCCAGGAAGCACAGTATTGTACTCCAAGTATGCTGGGAATGACTTCAAAGGAAGCGATGACAGTAATTACATTGCTTTAAGGGCATCTGACGTGATGGCTGTGCTCTCATAGTCAAACTTGATATACATAATGTGTATCAGTGAATTTTGTGATTCAAGGCTTACGAGCTTGTGTAGTGTTGTTTCAAGTTGAATTGTATCACATTCTTTGCCAGGTGCTCAAACTTTTCCATTATATATGATGGCATTATTTCGCATTGGTCTTCTTCAATCTTGATTTGTTTGCTTTTGATATTAGAGAGGGAATTCGTACTGTGGCATTGACTAAGCTGGGAAGGGAGCTGCGGATGGATCTGGGTCTTGTGGATATAACTATTAATTAGGCAAACAATTCTTTTGAACTCTTTAAGGTTAGATCTTAATATTTCGGAACGGAAACTCTCTAAAATTAAAAAAATTCAACGAAATTAAGAGTTTATTTTTTATATGAAATTTATAAAGAGAATTATTTCTAAAGTGTCTAAATTTTTTAGAATATTTTCAAATTTAATGTTCTATATTTTTTTAATTGAATAATCAATCTTTAACGGAAGCACATTTATACATGGATTGTAGCCGTTTATGTTTAAAAAAAAAAGCTAACTGAGAAAATAAATCATAACCCACAATCTCTCCGATTGCGTGTAACCTATCTAAGTTTATTCAAATATGCCTAAATATATTTTCTCTGCATCCTCGTTCATTCGGAGAGCTCGCACTATCCTCACTGTCTAGATATATTGTATGAACATTATCTTGTACGAGGAGAACACGAGTTGTACCATTTCTAACTCGTCTTTGCAGACACTCTTCTCCGACAGTAGAAGCGCAGTTGCTAGTTGTAGGCTTTATGCACTTCCAAGGGGCCTTATTAAGCCTGTCTCACTTGTGCTTAGGATTAATCTTGTACAAGATCAAACTTTGTATGAGGATTCTGTGTCTTAGATTCTAGAGTAAATAGTTGTGGGTTAACTATGTTGCAACCTGTCTTCAACTATTTGCAAGATTTGAAAGAATGGGATGGTCCCATACAGCTGTCAAACTCAAAGAATG
Source organism: Erythroxylum pedicellare (assembly GCA_027563575.1). NCBI lineage: Eukaryota > Viridiplantae > Streptophyta > Magnoliopsida > Malpighiales > Erythroxylaceae > Erythroxylum > Erythroxylum pedicellare. The sequence continues at coordinate 14,706,474 of JAOQMP010000209.1, forward strand.
ACCTGTGAAAAGGTGGGGAAGGTGATCAAGAAAGAAGTTATGTTAAATTGGATGGAAATGGAGGGATTGATAAGATGATGCAGGCTAGCTTAATGGGATTTGCTGAGACAGCCATTGAAAATGTTGCACTTTCTTCCACGTTGACAGCTACAGATCGTGTACAAAAGGACTATCGTTGGCTATATCAGCAAATAAGAGTTAACCTTTTTAATTCAATTATTAAGGTTTTTAAAAATTAATTACTCAATTAAAGAAAACTGACAATAAATTTAAAAAATTTAGGCACTTTAAGAATTATTATCTCAATTCATAAAGTATGGGGTGACTATTAAGTTTAATCATAATTTTTGATAAAAAATTAATCACAAATTTGAACCATATAGTCGATTGAATTCCATTTTCTCAATCTCGTTAACTCCAATATGAAGTTTTAATTACATTACGTGCACTGGCTGTCATTCATCTTCTTATACAAAACTTTATATCACATCGCGACAATATTCCCACGAGTTTTCAAGTCATCAAACGCTAGATTTGGCTCTATGTTACTATATTATTAGCGATAAATACCATTTATGGTTTAATGATATGAATATCGTATTGGTATTAGTATTAGATTTAGTTCTAGTATGATACTATATTGATAGTGGATAATATCATGTAATATTTCAAGTAATTACTAAAAATTATAAAATAATATCTGAATTTTTAAAATTGCAAAATATATTGAGCTATATAATTTTTAATTTACACCACGAGTTTTCAAGTCATCAAATACGAGATTTGGTTTTGATATCTAACTAGATTGTTAGTAGTCAATACTATGTATTGTTTAATGTTATGAATATCGTATCGGTATTAATACTAGATTTAGTTTTAGTACGATACTATATTGATAACAGATAATATCATGTAATGTTTTAGATAATTACTAAAAAATTATAAAATAATCTCCGAATTTTTAAATTTGCAAAATATATTGAGTTATCTAATTTTTAATTTTACACCATTAGTTTTCAAGGCATCAAATATTAGATTTGATTTTGATATGATACTATATTATTAGCGGTCAATATTATGTATTGTTTAATGTTATGAATATCGTATCAATATTATTACTAGATTTAGTTCTAGTACAATACTATATTGATAGCGGATAATATCATGTAATGTTTTAGATACTTACTAAAAATTATAAAATAATCTTTGAATTTTTAAAATTGCAAATATTGAGCTATATAATTTTTAATTTTACATCAACTATAACTCCAAAATCATAATAATAGAAATTTGTAATAACAACCATCTCTTTATTTTTATTAATATTAATTTTCACATAGTTCATATAGAAACTATAACCAAAATTAATATAAGAAAAAATCATTTAATTAACAATATATATAAAGAGAGAGAAAGAGAAAGAGCTAAGCTTAACACAAAGTACTTAAAATGTTGCAAATTCATCATATAATAAAAAATAATTACATCAAAACATGAAATAAAAAAACAAAGTTCCATGAATCCATAAGTATTACAATAATAGTTGAAACACAACCAAGTAGAACTGAAATTTGAAACAAAAATATCTAAAGTTAAATGTTTATATTTATATTGCCTATACAGAATTTAACATAGAAGAAAAGAAATAAGAAACGTAAAATTTCATTCAATTTAATATCTACTCAAATCGTATTAACCACATTTTTCATTTAGTAGAAAATCTTCAACATTGACAAAGGAACTTTATCATCACCATCATTCAAATTTATTACACCAAATGACATGTTAATACTTTTTCATCCAAGATTATCTTCCAAGTCACTTATCATCTATCAAACTTGGTTCCTCAGAAATCCAATTCACTAAAAGATTGATATAGTCAAGACATTTTGGATCTATGGAATTACTTGCTATATTAAGAGTCCTAATAAACAAATAAAATTAAATTATTAAGAAATTC
>JAOQMP010000209.1:14710560-14724085 GCA_027563575.1 Erythroxylum pedicellare
AGTTGCATCATCTTAAGTTGACTCCGCTTCGTCTTAAGAGTTGCATTGTCTTAAGTTGACCCCGCTTCGTCTTAAGAGTTGCATCGTCTTAAGTTGACCCCTCTTTGTCTTAAGAATTGCATCGTCTTAAGTTGACTTTACTTCGTCTTACTTTGCTTTGTTTGTTTTGTTTCGTCTACTCTGCTTTGTTTGTTTTGTTTCGTCTACTCTTTGCTTTGTCTGCCTTTTGCTTCGTCTACTTTGTTTCATTTTCTTTGCTTCTTCTGCTTTGTTTCTTCTGCTTTGTTTCGTTTACTTTGCTTCGTCTGCTTTGCTTCGTTTGCTTTGCTTCGTCTGCTTTGCTTCGTCTGCTTTGCTTCGTCTGCTTTGTTTCATCTGCTTTGCTTCATCTGCTTTGCTTTGTCTGCGCTGTTTTGTTTGCTTGCTTCGTCTGCTTTGCTTCATCTGCTTCGCTTCGTCTACTTTTTCAATTCATCTGCTTTTTTATTGGTTTCGTCAGGTCCATTTTTGATCCTTCAAACAATTGAATTTGTTTTCAAGGTCTTCATGAAAGTTGTAGATATTGAAGCCCTCTTTCAGATAATCTAAAGACCACTTTGATTCAACATCTATAAAGAGAGTTATGTAAATTTGTCCTGAGATAGGTTCAATATGATTAATGATAAAACTTTGTTTGATTCTTTCGGCCATAACCTTGTAATCCGACCTGAAAATGATGTGATTCTTGAACCAATAGTTTCTTAATACATTCTATCCCTCCATAGAATTTGATAACATTTAGCTTGATTTGAGAAAGATGAATTGAATCAAAGTAAGGGTATCGGTTGGAAGAGTATGAATGAGAGGAATTTAAGTATAATGTACTATTTCAATATAAGAACAATCCGAAAATATTTGGGGTAATACTTTTGGAGTTCTAAACCAAATGGATTAATTTAGGTGTTATTAGAAACTCAAGACAAGGGAGAACATTTTTCTAGAAGAAAGAGTTATGTTAGAATGTTCAAAGATATTGTTGGCAAGACACTTAAGCATAAAAAGACATAAGACAAAAATGGAAGGGTGAATGGGACATTTCTCACTCATTAAGGATATAATTGGAAGAAGAAGTGTTGTCTGGCATTCTACATGAAGCTAGATGCATGGAAGAGAAATGAGAAAGAGAAAGAAGAGAGATTTTGGTGGTTGAGAGAGAAAGAAGAGAAATAAGTTAGGGTTTCAACTATGTTAGTCTTTAAGAGAGATTTTGGAGCTAATTAAGAAGCAAAAAAGGTAGAGGAAGAGAAGAGCTTCCCTTTGAGATAAAGATCCCTTCATTTGGTGAAGAATGAAGGGAACCAAGAGAATCCTACCCAAGAGCAAGGGAAAAAGACAACCTTGACTTGGATTTTTGCAAGTATATGAGGTGGGTAATGTATTTATAGTTATTGTGTAATAGGGCAAATTCTTGCCTATGTGTATGTATGTGATGTGCTTGAAAATGAAATTGCTAAATTGTGAATTATTATGATGTGTTTTAAGTTATACATGGAAAGAAGTATGACATTTTTGATACAATTGAATTGTGATTTTGACCATATTATGCCTTGATATTCGGTCATGGCATTCTGTATAAACGGAAAGAAAGGAAAGAGCATGAAAAAGTATGAAAGCATTTGATAAAATGATTTGACCATGATTATGTGCTTCTATTTGGGCAAGGTAGCAACCGTTTTGTAGTCACCTGCACGTTGACTTAAAGCTTTCTCCCGATTGCCTGCTTGTGGCACACAAAATCCAAAAAGTGGATTCGTTTTATTCACCGAGTAAACTTCGGCTTCTCTATTTTGTTCTATGGAACCCTCGAGCCATTTGTTGTGCATTTTATCATTTATTTGTTAAGCATGATGCATAATTGAGTGTTATGTCGTGATGGATAAATTACATGACATGTTCTTTGTGATGACATATTGGTAACTATGACTTGTGAGATTAAATTGTTGAGTATTGAATTGTTATGTATATATATACGTGTATATATGCTTGACTTTGGTCAATTGTCAATGGCTGTAAATATATTAGCCACTGAACTGTGTAGCTCACCCCACGATTCCCTCCTCAGGTGCAGAAAGAGAAGATTTGCGATCCTTGCAAGACATCAGGACTCCAAGATAGATAGAGACTTTTTTTAATGAAGTTAATTCAAAAATTTTGTATTTTAGAATCATATCAAGCATAAGCATTCAATTGTATCATTTGTATTTTGTATTTTGTATTTTGTAATGAGCTTGTCTAAATTTTATTTGGATTCATTAATGAAATATGATTTAGTTTTGCTTGTGATTTCTCAAAAATGGTGATGTTGATATTTGGCTATTGTGGACACGCCATCCTTATGGTTTGACGGGCTTTACTATGTCTCCGAATGTTTGGGTTTCGAAAACAGGATCTAATAATTTAGAACGATGTTTTAAAAGATAAATCCAAATAAATCATGAAAAATCATCAATAAATATTGCAAAATAATGTAACCACTAACAAAAGCAATAAGAGAAGGACCCCAAATATTAGAGTGAATTAATCCAAAAGGAACATCTGAAATAAAGTTATTGGTATTAAAATACATTTCCAACTGTTTACCAAGTTAACAATTAACACAAAGAAAGGACTCAAATTTAGTTAACCCTAATAGACCACAAGAAACAAAGGTTTGAAGTTTGTTGGCAAAGGCATGACCAAGGCGAAGTTGCCATTGATAGATGGAAGGGTATGTGACAGCAACATGTATAAGGGTTTGAGGAAGATGGAGAGAGTAGAGTTCAAATAGTCTTCCCACTCTACAATCCATCCCAAGAATCTGACCCGTTTGTAGATCCTAAACCTAACAACCAAAAGAAGAAAAAAATAATAGTTAGTCCTTATTCACATAGTTGGCCAGTAGAGATAAGGTTAAGAGTTAAATTGGGAACGTAATAAGTTTTTGAAAGACTGAGATAAGAGGTAGACGCTTGATTAGTATGGATGATATGCATTTTGGTACCATTAGCAGTATGCACAGGTGGGAATGAGGTGTTTGGTGTTTTTGGAGATAGGAAATCAGGGTTATTTTTCATGTGATCACAACATGCAGAGTGAAAGAGCCAGGGACTATTACATGGAGTGACAAATATGGTAGGATAAAAAGAATCGACAAAGATAACTTGTTTAATAAGAGCTTTAAGCTCACTCATTGTGATGTTAATAGAATCCTCTTTGGCAACAACAGCAACAGATAAACACTCAGTCTTTGAGAAAGTTTGAGTTTTAGAGGATCCTCCTTTTGGTCTCTAGGGACGAGTAGGGCAATGTTCCAAAATGTGTCCAAGACCATGACAATATCTACATTCTATAGTAGGATAATTGGCAAAAGCATGACCATTCTAGTTACAATTCTTACATGTAGAGGCTCCAAATTTTTTATTAGAGGATTGAGGATGCACACTAGCAAGAATGACCTCAGATTGAGGAGTTTTGTCCTAATTAAGCGTGTTTCTTTAAAAATAATCTCTTGGATGGCAATGTCCAAGTTAGGAAGTGGACTGTGATGCAATAAAAAGGCTTTGATAGCTCATATTCAAAGTGAAGGGCCACAAAAACTTGAATGAGTTGTAATTGGTCTTCATTGATTTTGGCCTAAGATAGTTAGTTCTATATTGGTTGAACCTAAGCAAGAAAATCATTCACTGATTGGTTGGGTTCTTGTTTGAAATTGTGGAGAGTGGTCCACAGCTAATAGTAATGAGCAAGACTAGTTGTGGTGTATTGATTAGCAAAAAAATCCCATATTTCTTTAGTAGTGTCATAATCGGCAAACTGAATGTGAATGGATGCCACCAAAGTGTTTCTAAACCAAGTAATAATTTGGTGGTTCTTACTATGCTAATCTTCAATTTGATTAGCAAACTTGTTAAAGGACTCATTCTACTCTTAGATTGGTTTAGTAATGTCACTAGTAACAATACACCAGAGGTTACGCCTAATTAGAAAACTCTTCATGCCTTGAACCTATAAATTGTAGTTTGACCTGATTAGAGTAGTGGCAATAGGTTTCAAAACCTCACTTTTTTCCATATTCGAACAGATTTGGCCAAAACAAATAATCGAATTAAAGAAACAGGTGTAAAATGAGAAGGCTGAAACAGAGGCAAAAGAAGGGAATTGAGACACAGAAGGATGAAATAAATAAATAAATAAAAGGAAATGATAAACCTTAGAAAATTCGAGTGGGAGATGAAGATAAAGACAAATTAATAAGTGGTGATTGGCGAGTGGTAAGAGACTGGAGCAATGAAGGTTAGCTTTTGGTTGATCATTGATGAGTGATGACAGATCTAGAACGATGCAAGAGTTGGATCAACGGGACAGTTGGAGCCTAAAGCGACAATGAGAGCTTGGAGTGATGACATAGGCTAGAGCAATAAGACTATGGGAGATGGTGAGGCTTGAGAAGGTGAGTGAGGCAGACAGTCAAGATGCAGTATGGATCAAAAAAATAAAAATTACAGCAGATAGTCAAGATGGTTGCAAACTAAAGTAGATCCAAAAAAGGAGAGATAGAGATAGAAAACAAGGGTACAAGGCTCTGAACCATATTATCTGAGTTGGAAAAATATGTGTTTCTTGATATTGAATACAAAAGAGAGTATATAATTTATACAAAGAATGAAGAAATACAGAAGGTAATAAAATATGTGCAATGAATTGGCAAAAATCAAGACATATTTACAACCCTCTAATTTTGGTTGATTGACCCAAAGATTTTGACTACGGATGAGCTGCAGATCACATTAACAGTTAGGAGCTATAGCAAGGAGCATCTTGAGTGCTTGGAGAGCCATAAGCCCACTAGAATCAAGCTAGTTCGTGACTAGTGGAAAAGAAATCACAAAACTTTTAGGGTTGGTTCGAGGTTTATGAAGAGAGAAAAATTCAATGAGTTTTTGGGAAACCCTTACTCTTCTTGTTTCTAGTTTCCTATTCTTTATTTAGGATTAATTGTTGAATTTTAGTTTTGTTATGTTGTTTTAATTATTTGGGATATTATTTTAATTTAATTGATTACCATGTGAATTTAATACTTATACAATTCCTGGAATTTTGACATTAAATTTCATTTGTTGATTGTGTTTCTTTGTGCTTAACGTATTAAGCTAGTTCAATTTCTAACAGTAAAAAGGAACAAATAGAATCTAACTGGTTAGTTTTTTGCAATTAATTTGTTAAATGTCTCAGATTTTCTCGAATTTGTCGAAATCACATGACTAAACTAAAATTCAAAACTTACTTGTTCATTTGTAAATATTAGGTTAGAATTATATTGTATTTCTTTGATTCCTAAATTTGATTTGTTTCAGCATCGAACACCCCCTCCTTTTTATTTATGTATTAGCTTAGAATAATTCATAGCTTCCATAATTATAATTGTTTTTGTTTTGGATTTCTTTTATATTTCTATGTAAAGTTAATTGTATGAATATAGCTTAATGTATTGTGCTCAAAATAACCATGTATTATATAATTGGATTTTATTTTTGTTCTAAGAATATATTGTAAGTTTATTTTATTGAGTTTTGATGTTGTATCTTATTTATGTGGTTAAAAAGGACATTATGTGTTTATGGGTTGATGATGTCATTTTCATATGAGCGAAATTATTAGGATGTAATTGTTTCTTGGGTAATTATAAAAAAATTCCAAACTTTAGTCAAATTTGTAATTATAGCCCGAATTTCAAAAAGTGACAATAAAATACTTAAACTTTTGATTTTTTCAATTGTAGCTTAACGTTAGTGTGTCCATTATCTTTGCTAACATGGCACTGCAATGTGTACAAGGACCCTAATTAATCAGATACTTCAACCTAATAATCAGAAGTGATTTAAATTAATGAAACAATCTTAAATGACATCGTTTTAACAAGAGTAAATCCCATATTTCAATCACTCCTCCCAGGCGTACGAAATTCCTAAGTATTTCGACATTATTTCGTCCCTCCTATTTGTGTATTCCTTTCCTTCCGGTCACTTTCTTTATCTCTGTGTCTGTAAGAGAAAATTGGAATCTTTCATAAAAAAAAATCCCATATTTACTTGCTATTTTATTGTTTACATACCATCACTTTCTTTGCCACCCCATCTTTTGATTCACTCTCTTTTACTACTCCAAACTCGCCTTTTTAGATAGAGAGCTTATAGCAGTTGGTGAGCAGTTTTAATCCTGTTGGAAGCCTTGGTGTTTGTTGTTGGGTCATTTCTGTTCAAAGCACTATATTTTCTTGGGGTAATTTATTCCTTTGGATGGTGATTTCATTGCCCTTTTTCAACGTTTATTCCATTTTCTTTGTATACACTTCCTTTGTTCTTTTTGTTTTCTTCCATCTGTAGTTGTGTTGGTTTGATATCTTCCCCGTTGAATGGAATTCCTTTTTAATGCTCCTTTATTGTTTTTCTACTTAGGCTTATCCAACTTCCGTATGTTTTTTATTCCCCTTTTAACAATATTTTCAGTCTTTAGAATGGACAAGCTTTAGAGCATGATTTTTGGCTCCTAAACACATTTGTTTCGTGGGTTTGTACTTTCTATGAGGACACTTCTGTTTTGTGGGAGGGATCGAAAGATAAGATTTAGTCTTATTGAAACGATGTCGTTTTAGTTTTATCATAAAACAACATTGTTTCATTAAGCTAATTCACTTATGTTAATTAGGCTAACATGTTTGATTAACTAGAGTCTCTAGACACGTGGTAGTTCCATGTCAGCAAAGATAACGGAGATACTAACGTCAAGCTATAATTGGAAAATTGACGAAAGATTAGAATTTTTTGTAATGAACCCTTGTTGCTTTTAAAAGTATTATAATTAATAAACTAGATTAGTAAATTAACTTGTAGGATCAACTCTTATTTTCTCTATAATACATTGTTTAATACATTTGTTTAATAAATTGAAAGTAAATAAGGATTTAATTTGTATACGCCTAACAATATGTACCGATCATGTTTCAAAATGTGTTACATGACTCAAATACACTTCATAGGCTCTAATGAACTCACTCATTAAGTATATGCTTTTAAATGTAATCAACAGTACGAGTCATACATTTATTTCATATGTTATCATTGTTTGCTTTTGTATTTTCCATAACTAAGTTGTAACTTTTTTAAAGCTAAGTACACAGTTGATAAGTTTTATTTACATAATAAGTAAACAAGTCCCAATTCAAGTTTTTTGAATATTTTGATTGTTTAACATAATTAGAGTTCACTCAGGAAATTTTTTACTTATAATGATAAGACTTGATGTTGGAATATCAACTAGCTTACTTATGTCCAAGTCCTTAAGGTAACCTTTGATCCTATTTCTTATTAAAACCACATAATATATGTGCATTACATTGATGCAAAAAGTACAGAAATCTTTGCTTTTTCAGTTTACTTTGTATGAAGAAGAGATTAGAATCAACATCTAAGTTTTCTTATTAAGGGGTTTACTGATTTAAGAAATTAAAATTTTTATTAAATTGAAGATATTTATGATTAAATATTATTATTAAAATTAATATATTTTATAGTTGTATTTATGATTTCATGAATATAATAAGAACTTAAAATTAAAAAAAAAATTAAGATTATTTTAAAAAATGTATCTCACTATTACATGGAATAGTTAGAAGCATGCTAAAAACAAACTTGTATGATAACATATTTTTGTTCATTTAAAATTTAATTTCAACATTAGTTTATTTTGAAGGTTATGAAACTTTAGGATTGAACTTGTATTTTAATAAAAATTTTAAAACAAAAATATACTTTTGCCTTGTATTAATTGATCATTGCTACAACCATGTCTATGTACTTTTCTTGATTGACGGTAGAATAAGAATTATTTAATGATATTTTTGTTTAGATGTTGATGTAACATTTAGGGGAGCTTTTATTATAAAGTTACAAATGTTATGGATGGAACAATAGGTTGGTTTATGTGTTGAGTTTTTTAAGTACGAGGTGTTGAATTTAAAGAAGCCTCCAAATGACTTATGGGAAAAACTTATGACAAAAGTTTCATTTTTAACTCTAAGTTTTATACCAATCAACAAGTATGACTCAAACATTCAGATGTTAACAATGCTAACCTTAACATCTTAAAAATGTTCAACTGTAACCAAAGCCTAACATAAAATTCAAAACACTCTGTTAAATGCTAAGTCAGTGCTGACCTGGCACTTAACAATTATTATTCTAATCAAATTGGTGGGTCCTTGTCGCCATGTCAACACTGATGAGGCAACTGGGACCCATTTTAGTTAAATTAAATATATTTTATTTTATTATTAAGAGTATGAGACCCACTTTTAATTAAACATTAATCAAATCGTTAACCTTAAGGATTAGATGACTGATTATTTTCTTAACCCTAACAAAGTTTAATCATTAGTTCGAATTAACTTAACAATTATCATTAAGTTAACAAAGATTTAGTTAAAATAAAATTAATAATTAATGAAACATATGAATACGACAGTGTTTTGGAACTGTGTCATTATGTCTTCAGCAACCTTATGATAATCAAACATCATTCTCCATTCGCGCCATTGTTAGTGGTCACCGGTTGTGAAGTTGGTCAACGGAAGCACCATTCATGCAATTTAGTGGTGAGCAATCCTTGAGAGAAGTCGTGAGCATCGAAGTGTGTTGAGTTAACTGAGGTATGTTACGTTTGATTATTGTCGCCTTTTAGGTGTTTTGTGTATTTAGGATGGTGGGCTACACATGCGATCATTGTTGGTGTGTGTTAGATAATGGTTGTTGTTGTTAGTTTATTGTTAGGTGTGGTCCTGAATGTTTGTTTGGATGGTTTCTAGTCCCCCTTATGGTCCAATAATGTTTGTTGTGGATGCTTTATGGTATGCACATGCTCCTTCTCCTAGACAAGGAAATAACACTTATGTATTCTTTTCTTCAATTTCTATATAACATGAATGATAGGAATTTGTAAACTATATCCCACATTGTGACACTTGCTCCTTAGCTTTTTTCAAAAAATAGCCAATTTATGAAGCCTAAAGCTTTGCCTAATATAAATTCAAAGGTTCGATATGAAATTACACAATTTGCATATGCAATACTCTTTTTGTACTTTTTTATCCTTATTTTGTCTTATATCCTATAAAATTTTCATTTGAATAACCATACTAAGAGGTTTGTTATGTTGCATTAAAAACCTATATGTTCACCCATTATTTTTAAAGTTGTTTTGATGCTTTGGCATCTATTCCATCTCTTAAAATAATCTCCCTTCTTCATTGGTTAGTCTTTATAATATCCTGTTACTAAAATTGCAGAGGTCTTAGGAACAGATGGTAGACCATATACTATATGTTTTTTTTAATAATTGAATTACTTTTTCATTTAAACTTACGTGTTTGCTTATGTTATATAGGTTTTAATGGCTCAATATGGAAGTATACAACTTTCATGGGGGAAATTTTGTGATGGAGCCTGAATTGACATATGTTGGTGGGGATCTTGCTACATTTGACAAAATTGATGTTGACTTTGTTAGTTATAAACAAATAAATGAGGTGGGAATGGAGTTAGGGTATGGTAAAATTGATACGACATATTATAGAGAGCTTGGTTTAAACTTCAAGGACTTATTGAAAGTTATCAACTCAAATGAAAGATATATTACGCTAGCAAAGCTAATGCAAATACATGGGATTGTTGATATATATGTAACTCATCATGTAGAGACACCTATCCATACTATTGATGATGATGATGAGAACATAAAGGGGCAGGGTGCAAAAGGGGATGAGAAGGTGCATAAACGTATAAGAATATAGAGGAGTTGCACAAACAAATGAGAATGAGGAGGGAGAAGATGCTCAAATGGATGAGAATTCAAAGGGAGAAGGTATCGAAATGGAAGTGGATGTGGGGGAACAGAGTGCACAGTTTCAATTAAAATTTCAAACATATGAGAATGTGGAGGGAGAAGGTGAACAAACAAATAAGAATGTGGAGGGAGAAGATGCACAAATGGATGACAATTTGGAGGAAGAAGGTGCAAAAACATATGTGAATATGGAGGAACAAAGTGCATAGTTTCAATCAAACTTTCATAATCAAAATTTTCATAAGACACATGAAATTAATATCAACCATTACATTGTTCAAATTCAATACAATATCCTCATAACATATTTATAGATAAAAAGCAATACAACTATAAGTAATCCTATTACAATAACAATGTTCATTAACAAAAACTTAATTTATTTTTCTCTTTTCTCAATAAATGTATGTCCTCCTTCAAAAGATTCATTTGTTTTTCAAACTCTTTTATTGTGCTTCTTTTAAGCTCTTCCTTTGATATTGATAATTCACTCCTTAAATTTTAAATCACTTCAACGGCTCTCTCACTAAATTCTTTATCGTACCATTTGAAAAACTTGCATCTCCTAACCTACAACATTCAATTCAATTTTAGTAAAAAAAAAAACCTTAAAGTTTAACATTCAACTTCATTCATCTAATAACAATAAATTCTCATCGGATAATTGAGGCATCCATAAAATCTTTGGCGATGATTACGATCACCCCATGATGTCCTCAATGGGGCCTTTAGCCTACAATAGCAAACCAAATTGTCGGACTTTGAACTCACTGTTGTATTCGTCGATGATAATGATTCCATCTGTATAATTAAAGATGATAATAAGATAATACATGATTTGCTTAAAATGCAACCTACAACCATGAATGTTTATCAATGGATTTCCCAGAAGCTAAGTTCTCAAAAGTCATGGACAATGCAATGGAGGTAATATTTTATGTTGTAGAAGGAAAAAAATGATAGTGTAAAGAGTTCAATTGCCTTAAGATCTCTCTATTATAGATATGTTTTCAAATCTCCTTATGTTGTGTATATAGATAAAGTTATAAAATTACATTTATGTTGGACTAAAATCCCTGTATCCCACTTCCATCTCCGTATTGGAATCAGTAGATGTAATAAATCACTCTAAGATACACACTAAGTTGCCATTATTTGAGTACTACATCAGGAATTATCCAAACAGGGGGCTAACCTAAAAATTGATCAGTTGGCAATATCAAAGTAATTGAGTTGAACATATAAAGAAAATAATAAGCACGAAATCAATTTCTCAGTTGAGAAAGAACTAGATTTGACTCTAAGTAAGGTAAAAAGCATAATTTACTCCAAGGCTACTAGATTGTGGGTAAATACTACAGAAACTGTGAGTAACTCTTGCTCCGAGGCTACTAGATTATGGGTGAATACTTAGCTCACTTATATCTAAGTGACATAAAGGATGAAACCTGAGATTCCTCTCGTTGTGATTCTCAACCAAGATCAACGATCATGACATGATATAATTTCAATAAGGACATAGCAAATCAATTAACGAAAGTATCTAACTACACCTGAATTCCTTCACCATCCCAAGCTTTTTCCAATAGGACCAAGCATTATTGCACCCTTTATTAGAAAGGAATGTAACCACTTAAGAAACAACTATTCCAAAAATTAGCTGCAAACTGAATCTTGCATTTAAGCAATTATTAATGACAAACCAAAACATCCATTAACTACAAACATATATATGAACCTTTAACTACTCTGTAAGGACATGCATCTCCTCCTCCTTTTAAATCCACAAGGATGAAAATTTGAAGATTTATACTCTGTATGTGGTTACCACAATATCCACCACCATTAAGAAATGCAAGATCCAAATAGATTGATATTAACATTTATATCAATAAGTGTATGATCATATATAATAAATGAGACAGGAAATAAATATTCAATATTATCATAAACGAGAATGCAAACCATATGCAATCAAAAGCTCCATTCTTTTGCAAATATGTAGAACAAAAAATGAAAAAGAAAAATAAGCAAACAAAATAATATTGCTTTTTGAGTTCTCCTTCCTTCATCTCTTCTACTAGAAAATATATAAAAATTAATGCATAGACCATTACCTAGAAGTGGACATCACTTAACCAAGTTGTGACATAAGTTTAAAAATTTTATCATTTTTAAATACTAACCTACAAAACAAAATAATGGCTGAAACCTCCACAAGCTTGTTAATTTCAAGCTGGCAAGCATTGAAAGAGAGCATTTGTAAGGTGAATAATGAACATTATGGTCATTTGATTGAGGAAGCACGAGACCATCTACATGCTTGGACAAATAAACATGGTCTTTCATTCGTACATATCAAAAATTTGAAAACTAATTTTTCATTCTGTAATCCAAATTGTCTAAAATATCCCAAAAAATAAGGACATTAGCAAGCAAAAAGCTAACAAAGAATAATCAAACATAAAGACCAACCAATTTAATCAAGTCCCTCGGAACAAGAGTGAAGGATCATAGAGGAAAGTTATCAATATACAAACCTCAGGAAAGAGAGAATATTAAAGTCCTCTCCAAGCAAAATATCAAGCAAATAAACAAGGTTAGATAAAAGCCACTACATATCAAGGTTCAAAAAGATAGTCACACACTTTCTTGAAATATTACCAAACGAGTTAGGGTTCGTGCTTGTTAATTCTTTAAAATGAAATGCAAATGGTAGTAAAAGATGCTAAAACTAAACAACCAATTATTTCTACCAAACTCCTAGTACAAGCCACCGAAAGGAAGATCAAGACAATAAACACAACAGAACCCACAACAGAACTCACATAGGCACTCACCTATGAATGATGATGCTTGTGGTGAATTCTCTCCCAAACAAACAGTGACAGATTGCACACGGAAAAGAAATGAGGAGAGTTGGACGAAGACTGAAAACTACAAATTTCGTAAACAAAATTTTTAATCCTTTTTTATTTTATTATTAATGTTATGGGACCCACATGTAATTAAACGTTGATCGGATCGATAACGTTAACCCACCATTTTTGTTAAGTTGAAGGATTAAGAAATTGGTAAACAAAATGATGAATATTTTTAAAATATTAGAGTAAAATTGTTAACGTTCAAATCTTTGGATCATACTTGTCGATTGTCATAAAACTTAAAGTTAAAAGTGACCATTTTGTCAAAAACTTATTAACTATAACTTTGTTCCATCCTGAACAGGAGAGTGCAGGGCCCAAAATTCCGCAACCTAGAACATGTACTACTAATATGAATCTTATAGTGATTATTATTAATAAATTAAGAATTATTTTACTAATAATTTTTTATTATTTATAATAATACTAATAATTGTTATTAACTATCAAATAATGGCCAGATTTTTTCCAATAGCTACGTAACACTAAATATGTTCCTTGCAAATGATATTTTGTTTTGTGGGATTAATGTCCAATCAGCATAATAATGTTATCGTATTGTATTTTAATATTTTTAAATCGGTATTAATGTCATTTAAATTATTAAAAAATTGTAAATTTTGTCAATTTTTAGTTAGTAGACCATTAATTTAGTTTATATAATATTTCATTAGACAATCGAAACT
>JAOQMP010000209.1:14724699-14739346 GCA_027563575.1 Erythroxylum pedicellare
GTTTATATAATATTTAATTAGATAATCGAAACTTTAATTTGATTTTAAAAATAATTTATTTAGACATTAATCTTGTACCTCAACATTTCATACCAAGCTCTAAATTTATATTGATATCACCTATTTAAAATATAATGAATATCATTTTAATAAAATTAAAGTACAAAGCCATAATTAAACTTTTTGTAAACCTTAAGGGACCCAACAATAAAAATGGTCGAAACCTGTCGATTTCATGTTCCCATTGAATCCCAGAGTGTACAGTTTTTGACGAAGGTGTATGCTCGTCAATTTCCAACACACTATTAACAAAAAGAACAGGCGTATCTCAGAATTTCAGTTCTCTGTCTTCTAAGTAAGTAGAAAAGATCATATCATACATCATTAGCCACGGCAGCTTTCTGCTGTACTTGAAAGAATCCTATTTCCTATAGTATGTAAGCTGAACGAGAAGGGAGCACTATTGACCTAGTGGAAGTGGTATCAGTAGTCGGAGTCAACTTTGCTCTACTTTTACGTGTAGTGCATGCTCTCTGCCAATCCCAGGAAAGCTCAACATCGTGTGCAATCTAATATTCGTATCATATGATCACTTGTTTCAAGATTGTAACGGTTCTTGGACTGCCCGTGTATTGCATTCTCCAACTGCTCGATAAAAGATACAACCAACTATTATTGTAGTTATCTATTAAACGATGCCGAGTTATCATTACAGTGGCCTCTCCAAGCACTCCCACTTTCAGTCCTACTACAAGCTTGATTTGGAGCTGGAAGATTACCAAGATCACCATCCAAGCTCATCTGTTGCACTTCAGCAGATGACAGTATCTTAATGCTCTGAGTACAACTTACGAACTCCCTAAAACCAATTCAAAAGGCAGCAATTAAGAACATAAACATCTGACGATGTAAAAAAACTTGTATAAAATTCAAGCTCTTTTTCTTACTCCCAAGGATCATCACCAACAAGGAGTGTATCATTCTCATGATCCACATAAACTAGTTTCCAGTCAGAACTCTGTGGATCTTCAAGCTGCCCTTCAATACCAAACATGCGAGCCAGATCATGTCTAAGTTCATCATATCCTATGTACCGGGTGATATCAATAGATCTTCCTACTGAGCCACGCTTTTGAACCTTCAAACTCAAAGGCCAGTGTCAGGTATTCGATGCAGAAGTAAAATCTATTGCCAGTGTAAGGTACAAAATGCTGAACTAAAAAATGTCAGTAGAAGGTAGTCAAATAACATTAGAAGCTATTTAATCGTTATGTTCATTAGGAAATTGTTTAATAATACCACTATAGTGCCAAAGAAAGGTATTACTGCAAATAACTGAATAAATTTAAAACTTCTGCTAAGTGTTATTCCCAAACACACAGTGGAATCGCATAAAAAGAACTTAAAACAGCACTAAGGGACTTAAGGTTTCACACATTCACTAAGGGAAATACGAAAAGACAAGTCCATTATAAAGATACTTGCTATTCACTACCATATAACTTCCATTTTGTGATAAAACAAAAATGCTGCATCTCAAGCCTGAGTTTCCTATAAAATTCTATCCTGGATCTCAGGAAAGTAATAGCATTCTTTGGATGTGAGAGAATAGATGAGGATGACAAACCTTTCTATATGTTCTCATTCGTTGTGGCTGATTTCCCCATATCCCACCATTCAAAACCCCAGTATCATTGATGGCAACATCATTGGAACATCCTGGCTTCAAAGGTATGTTTGGTACCCCAAATGATTGGGAGCTTATGGGAGCAGTAGGTAATTTTCTATCAATATCTCTAGGGTTACCACCATAATTTGAAATTAAGTTCAGAAGATCCTTTTGAGAATCATATCCCCTTGATAACAAAGTGTCGGGTGCCAGGCCATCAATACTGGTTGCAAGAGGAAGATTGTTCTGAGGATTTGATTGGACATCCCCTTCCAATCCAAAGGTGGGAACAGAAAAATTATGGTGGATAGTACCAGCATCCAGGAAATATGACGTACCAGAAGAGGAAGCTTCCAATTGATCAGTTACAGTACCTTTGAATTTCGGCTGCAGTTGGTCTGACCCTTTTGTGCTGGGAAATTCACTTTTAACATGGATATCAGACTTGCTATGCAGCCCCTGAATCAGATTGGTTGCGGGCTCAACTACTGAATCTGCCATCATCGCTGTAAGTGGTTGTTGATTTTTATTCAGGAAGTTTGATGGGGAAATCTGGCAATTATTTGTGGACAGAGAGGTTGAACAAGATGGAGCATCTCCATCTGTAAGAGTGGAATGTGCTTTAAATGCTATGGTTGGTTTCTGCAGGTTTTGGGGCTGGTTCAAGGGAAAAGCATGTACTTTCAATAGTGCTGCTGTTGACAAGCTGCTATTGCTGATTGTTTGTTGCTGAATTTGTGACAAGGACACCTGTTGGGGCTGCAAAAGTGAGTTTGTTGGAGATAGCAATTGCTGTTGCTGCTGTTGCAATCTCTGAGCCATCGGTAGATGAAGCTGTGGATCTGTGAAACCAGCTTGTGATATTTGTTGCACCTGTGGCTGTCGCTCTGCTCTCTGTGATAGGCTTTGCTGTAATACCTGCGGAGGTGATTGCTGCAATTGCGTCTGTTTTTGTCTCTGCAAAAGGCTAGATTGCTGCTCCGGTTGTTGAAACTGTGTATCTTGCGGTAAAGAGGTCAGAGAGGGGATGCTTTGGGACTGCGTATTGCTTCCCAGTAACTGCTGTTGCTGCTGAAGCTGAGGACATACAACTGGTTGTTGCGTATTTTTATTTGGGTTCTGGTTTGGCAAAATCACACCATTAGTCACAGGAGCTGATTGGTATTCTTGATGTTGCTGCTGCTGGATTTGAAGTGTCTGTTGCCGAATTTGTTGCTGTGACTGCAGTTGCAGCTGTGGTTGTGGTGATTGCCTTTGCTGTTGCTGCTGAGGATAAGGTTGCTGCAAATAAGGCTGATGCTGTTGATTCATAGGATTCTGAAATAATTGTTGGAGCGGTGGTTGTTGATTCCATCCCAATAGTGATGGTGGCAAAGGATTGTCTTGATTTTGTGAACTTGGTTTATTAAATTGCACATTTGGTGTAGACAGTGTAGGGGATTGGAAATTGAGCAACTTGGATGGATCATCAGTGCTGAGGTTACCATTCAAAGTATTGGAAGAAATCATGGACGGCAATAATCCTGATTGAGAAGCTGGAAACTGATTATTTTGTTGCATGCTCATCCATTGAACTAAACTCAAACCAGGGAAGACAGAGCTTGGTGCATCCTTCATGCCAAAGCCATCTGCAAGCCATGGCATAGCTCTTCTGAAAGCATTCCCAACGTCCAAGTCATCATCTATATAAGTAGTAGTAGTAGATCAACAATGAGGAAAAACTGACACTACAATGCAAACAATATTTTAGTGGGCTTAATGAACTTTCCCTGACCAACAAGGTCTGAATTTACCAATCTTCACTTCAAATAAAAGAATAGGCTAGGGAGAGTAATCCAGTTGATAAATAAATCAACAATTTATTTACCAGGAAAATGCAAGTTACTGGACATACATGAACCCCTAACGTGAAAAGGAAAAAACAGTGGGTTAAGTTTTTCTTTAGTTTCCCCACAAGCAGCTAATAAAATATCATACTCAACCCCACCCTCCACGGCCATCTTATTTTGGCTGTGAGAGCATTAACAAACAAAACCAGTTTCAAAGCCATGCAAAATTAAGATTAATTTCTTGTTTCCTTTTCTCCACATATTAGCAACAAAGCATGATAAAGCAAAATAAAAAAGCATGAAAAGGAGAACTGCATTGAGATTTGACTTCAATAAGTGGTATAGAAATCACTAATTTACCTGGCATCCCTGGCTGTCTTGGGAACGTCGATCTGAAAAATGGAGGGCATATATAGAAAGGAGTTACAACAGGTTCAATCTCCCAAACAGATACACGGCTGGGCCTTTCACCAGCAGTTGATTCATCCCACCCAACCTAAAATTAGTCTGATGTAATCAATCGAACAATTTATAAACATACACATGCATTTATGTACCAATGTTTACATAAAGGTGAGAGCTATCTTAATATGAAAAAATGTCTGCAAATTAATGTAATAGTACCTGAAGATTGCGCCATTGTGAATTTTTCCACCGTGCTGGATCCACATCACTGATACCAGTAATAGTACCCATGTATCTACGGACACCTGATTCTTCAGTCTCAGACATCATCCTAAATCTCAATCCAAGAGACACTTGTGTACACATTGCCTTATTATACTTGGAGAAGGGAATCACAAATTCAGCTGGACTTGCCCTATTAAGTTAAAATGTCAATAACATTCCATAGCTGTTAGTTTCAATACAAACAGTGATGATGGAAGCAGCACCTTGGATTGTAAAATACAGTAAATGGACTATTATTTGCAGCAGCATGAGCAGCAGCAGCAAGAATACCAATATGCATGCTGTCACTGGATATGACAGAGGAAGAGAGAGCTGATTGCTGTCTATTCGCATGCCTTATGCCCAAAAGAAGCTGTGATTTTTCATCCCTACATCAAAGTTAGGATATCTTAGCTTAAAAGGGTAATGTCCAAGCTGAAGCATTTCCTCGTGACCATCAATGTCATACCTTATAAACAGAACAGAGTCACCAGCAAAAAGTCTTTTTGTGCTAACAAAGACACTCCAACCTGTAGTGAGCAGGTGCCTTTTTGGTTGACCTGCAATAGAACAAACTCCATGTATTGAGTAGATTTTAATATTGTGTTTATTTACTGCTAAAAGACCAGTATATATGTAGTTCCCGAGATTTCCCATTACCAGGCAGATACAGTGACAAACTTCACTAGTATGGAAAAAGTTAATGCCACATAGGTCAGATTTGACAATTTGAAAAGACCACTTTTTGAAAGGAGTTATAGCAGGATTAAAGCATATTACAATACAGATAATTTTAGAATGACCATATCTTTTTACCATCTTGCTTACATTGTCATCTTAATTTCCATACATGATTAAGCACACAAGCAAGAAGTCACATGAGGCAATACCGCGATAAATATGTCTAAAATTCCAAGAATTGTCATGTAAATCTCTTGCTACCAGCTCCTGAGCAGGTGGTTGCATTGAATAGTCCTAAAATAACATTTATATTAAGCATTAGAAAAGAAATTGCAAACAGTACCATAGAGAACCTATACATATAGGATGCAAATTTAAAAATATTGTACACACTAGGGTTGGGAAGATCTTCTCAGCCGCTCTTCGAGGTACAGAGAATCCACCATGAGTGCTTGTGTCACTGGCTGTGAGGGTTTTGCAGAAGAACTCAACAGGTTGTTTGTTTTGCTTGAGGCCCATATCAGATGCAAGTATAGCTTCTTTGTCATACTGTAAAAGATGATTTAAGTAGACTTATTTGAAAATTTTGAATCTATTGGTGCTAAGCTTTCATGTAACAACCTCAACAAGTTATCACAAATGGCTGACCTACTTTGCTTACAGGCTGAAGGGTCATCTGGGCATACACCTCATCAGTTTCTGCATCAGCCTGTTATTAAATATACATATAGATAAGTTGACATTCGGCTGAAGTAAATAAAAATAAGCTCGTCACTTCAAGTGTTCATCTTATTCACTTTTTAACCAATAATTAAGTACATTCCAGCACCTACAAGGCCAATGACTAGCAAACAAATTTACGAATAATCATATGCCATTCTGAAACAGAAGGATGCGTGGACATCAAAATCAATTTGGAACTCTTTCCAAAAAGAACAGCTATAGTAAAACTAAAAGACCTAGTCATGCACAACTGGTTACAATTTTGAGACAAGAGCATAAAACAATACTGAAACTAACTTCCAAATTTTGAGATTTTGGGACAATGAAGATTTCATACATGCAATGTCACATTGTGAAGAATGCAGATCAACTTGGAAGGGAGGTTGGGATAATTTGGCATAAAATCAGTCTCCTTTTGCATTGATGCTGCAACCTGAAAGTAATAGAGCGAGAGACTTCTTCATCAGTAACAATAAAAGGAATTAGTTACTTAGATTTAAGAAAAGCAACATACTTGCTCGCTGTGGCCCTGGGGAAAGTAAACTACAAGACTGCCAACTGGAGGCAAAGAAACCAATGGTCCAGCACAAGCATGCCATAACTCTGAATTAATAGCTTTTCTTTCGCCTGTTCTCAAATCCATAAGAATATCACTGTCAGCAAGAAATACTAAAGGCCAAGCAACTTTTAGAAGAATTGTCCCCTTTAATTAATTCACTGTTCTCAAGTTCACTAAAGATGCAATGCATCCATTTGATCTGAACAAACAAATAGTACTAGTTTAGAACCCTAAACAGGTTTTGAGGTGTGATAAAAAATACAAAGCCACTACAAATATCATAATTATAGCATAAGTCATTTAAAAGAAAACATAGGTTCTCGTTTATGGGCAATATGACAGCATGACTCTAAAGTAAAGGAGATGTATAGCTGTCGAGTTAAAATCAACCAGTTGTACTGAAATGCAAGAAGGAACCAAAGTTGTAACTATAAGGATGTTTCCAGCCCCATTCTTTCAGCGAATAACTTGAGGAACACTACTAACTAGGATGAGAAAATTTGTTGCTAGACATACAAACTTGTAGTGAACAAATTCTGGGCTTGAAACTAAATAAAACTCTGAAGATCCAAATGAGAATATGAAACAAGACAGCAACAAAATAAGATAGATAGGAAGCTTGAACTTCTTCGCCAATTCTGTGCGGTTGAACGAAAAAACTTGTTTCAACGCCAATTTCAGAAGATAGGCCAATAAATCAGGAAATTTCATAAAGATTGAAGCACATTCTGCCCATAACTCATCTTGACATAAACAACCAAATCTTTATAAGACGCAAGTAAATTGTTTATAAAAAATCACATGTGACCACAAAAGGGCACCAATATAATTTGTAAAAATAAACAACTAAATCGGGCAAAAAGACTCCAATTGAGAAATAACAATAGGAAGAATGATTCTACCAACAGAAAAGTACTTCGAAGGAAAAAGAAAGAAAAAAATTAATCTTTAACGAAGAATTTCATCCTTTCCTATCAAGCAACGAGACAAGCCAAAAATGAAGAAGACTTAATAACAAAATAGCCAGGCTTGGTTAAATCTTTACAAAAGCCAGAAAGCATAAAGTAGAGAGAAGGAATCATGACAACAGAACAAAAACCCAGAACCACACGGGTTTAGAAATGAACTTCAGTTTGAGATACCCAACTTCTCCAGAATTAACCAGTAGCCCATTTGAAGAAACCTTCATTCTAGCAGGTTTGAATGATACGAAGTCCCCTCTAGCAAATCCTATCACCTGCACTACTCAGCACAGAAACTCACCACTAGCCTTCTCTTTCATTATAAACTCAGCTCTAACTCACCATGCCATTGTCAACAATTGCACTATATATCGCTTCTCTTGGAGTAACCAACTAAAGTAGCACACTTGATCACACCACTAAACAAACAAAACCAAACACGAACTTTCCTTCCAAACCCATTTTTCTTCGTCCTCTTCGAGAATCCACAATCTTCTCCATGAAAAGGGACTGGAAAAAGGAAGGAGAATCTCAGCCAATTACTGATAAATGACAAATTTCTGGGTGATAACAAGCAAATAAATTCCACATTTTTTTTATCATTCACCGAAGCTAAAGATAGGAACTTTTCAGTGTCCTTTATTTTTCCTTTCGGTGGGACTGGGATCAAAGCGAGAGGAGAGAAAAGTGTCTTGTTGCGGAGAAATCAGAGGTCCGGAACACTGCCAAGAGCAGACGCAAAAGCAAAGACAGCTATTTTACTCATGCGAAGAAGCCGACATGTAATGTACAAAAGCCTGTTTCAAGTTTAGTTTTGTTTAGTTTTATTTATTAAAAAACACAAACTAACAGAGGAAAGAAAAGGGTGTGAATGTGATTACCAGGTTAATTAATTAAAATATTGTTGTAACTTGTACGTCATTGGTTCAGAAATACGGATTTACGGATTCAGCATTGGAATGTGGATAATCCCGTTATTTTTCAAATAAAGGTTAGTCTTTCTTCTCTGTAGGCATTCCTTTCCTAGTCCTACTGAATACTAAGTAATACATACGTCAACACTATTCTAATTAATCGTGAATGGGCCGCTGTCAGTCGTCGCGTAACAATATAATTTATGATGGGATTATATTATTATTAAGTAATGTAAGGACAACTGGCTGGATTTTTTCTAAAATAAAGTTTAATTGAGTGAAGTCACTTATATATTCAAGGCCCTCACATGCAACGATCGCGACCTTGGGTTGAGACATCAATTGACGTAGACTAAGTGATAGATAGGAGGCTTTTACTTTTAATATTTCTGCACTACTTGAGGTCCTGATGATAATGATAGTGTCCATATTCTGTTATGCTCTAGGGCCCTCCCAATTTAAATAAAAATAAAGAAAAGGGTTAGAACAAAGTCTACACACATATTATGTGTAATCTTGCAGAACCTCCACTTAAATATACCAAAAATAACATCAACTTCTTGTTCCCAGTTTGGCAACATACAGACCAATTTATACTTTATACGTATCCTTCGCACATATTTCAAGTCCATAAAATGCTAAAATGGAAACATACAAATATACTATTCTAAATGGAAACATCCAGATTGATTGAAGATCCCATGTAACAAACACAGGACTTTGGCACCAAACAAAGAGAAGAACAAGTGGTGACAGAGCAGGAAATCAGGTAATTGTTCCAGACAAGAAACGCTTGTCAATCGATGAAGCGAGAAGGAAAAGATTTGGAAAGCACAATATATAGCAGCAGGCAGGCAGCCAAATTAACGACAGCTAGGAAACTCCTAAACATGTGGAGCGACTCAGCATTTGTCGGACCAACACCAACCACCTCCAAAATTATTTTATTTAGTTGTGTTTAATTCAATATATGTATATATCAAATCATGGCCCTGGATTCTCCGGTTGGCCACTGCACCTTCCTGCTTGATCTTAGTTTATACGGTATATTGATCTTAATGAACATGTCATGGACAAAGAAAACGAGAAAATACTGTAGTCCATCCAACCACAATAAACACACAGTCAACGAATGTTAAACCTGATTATTACTTGTCTGGAAAGGGAGTTTTCTTAACTTGTAGCATGCAAAAGATTTTCCTAAAACCTAGTTCACACGTTTTTCTCCTTTGCATGACGTTCCCATATATATGATTAGTTGTACATAGATTGGGGTCTGTACAAGGAAGTGCGCGGATACTCAGATATGCCCACTTAAGAAAACAGTCTTTCCAGACAAGCACTTCTGTACATGAATGAAATCTGTCCTCCACGTGTTTATAGCAGGAAAATCTATTGCAGAGGCTTATTAGGAGCACTCGAATTACAACCTAGCTAGCTATAGTCTTTATGTATTGTTTTCTTGTTCTGCTTATTTCCTTTCATATACCAAATCGTAACAATTAATAATGATTAATGCTTGATATGTTAATACTTCTGATAGGTTCACATATATATATATATAGGCAATATAATTATGCAGATTTCACCAACAAATATTTAGTATATATCTGTAACATTATTTATGATCAACTACTATTTATTGCAAATTGGACCTAATTAAATGAATATGTTCTTCCAATAGCTTTGAGGACTTAGAAGATGATGGGAACTTTGGAGTTGCTGAACTTTGCTCACTCAAAGAACAACTCCTCCACGCCAAGTAAAGCAAGAAAAGACGTACACTACTTAAACGCGTTCAGCATGCTTAATGCCAATACGTCATTTTTGACTAAGAACATGAACTTCCTTCTTAGCATCAGATAGAATTAACAAAAGATTGAAGATGTCCGCCATTTCCGTACAAATAATCCCCTATGACATTCATGCGCCATAGAAAGCAATATTCGTTCATCAGCTTATGGCATACGGCCTCTGAAATTAAGGCATTGAACCCAAAAGGAATGATTCCAATGTTATTCCGCTGCCGACGGCACTCGACATGCCAATAGAATTATCCATTTATGTTTGGCCCGCACATGGTTGCTGTATATTAGACAATAGTGCCCTGGAAAATGATATTGATTGATACCGAAAGTTGATAAGAGTATGAAAGGTGACGAGATAAAGTGAGGAATAAACTCATTTTAATGGTGTATGGATTCATTAAGCTAATGATGGGTTTATTTGCCCATTAATTAAACAGCCTCATCATATATTTATTGGTTCAATGAAATTTCTTAAGCACGAAATGTTAGCATATTTAAAGACAAAGACATGACATGCATGTCTACTGTGACGAATTAATCCACCCAGCGTTCAACATGAGTCATGGTCCCCACAATTCTTATTTTGTAATTATCCCCAATCAAAAACAAACAGATAGAAAGGAACCAATAGAAGTGGTGGGGTTTCATTGGTTTTGTGAGTTTTTGTACTCTTCCAAAATCCAAATGCTTTAATTAATGAGATTGCACTTTTACCATTTTGCTAGCTGATTTGTTTGCTTACTCCCTAATCCCTATGCTAGATAGCTAGCTAAGCATGGATTAGTCACAACCCTTTAGTAAATATATATGTTAATTAATCATAAAATTGAATTATTAACTGGACTAAGCTTATCAAGTATATTCTGTGAGGCTTTGCAGAGTTAGTGAAAGTTGGTCAACAGTAATTAAAGCATGCATGTACAGTGGAGGTTGATGTCCATAAAGGATCCACTGCTGTCTCCATCCAGGTGATTCAACCATATCTCTCGCCTACCAAGCCTTGGATTATTATCCACTTAGAAAAGAACAGCCACAACTTTTGCTTTTCTAAGTAGCCACAATGCATTCTTGATGCACCCTGTGCGAATGTGGGATCGTCAATCAACTTATTTCCAAGGACCAAACCCTACTTTCGCGATAAAGATTTTGAAGTAATGAGTAGTTGATGACATGCGATACACTTACTCTGATGACTTAATTACTCTGGAATTATTCACAGTAACCTGGCAGCAGTTGTTGTATAACAGTTTGTTTGAGCTTTAGAGATCTCTGACTCCTTTCTATAATATCTGTTATTAGTAGCTTTAGAATTTGGATTTGATCACATTGTCTTGTCCGAACCAAAATTCAAGCATTTGTAAGAACCACATTAACTCAGTGTGATTCTCTCAGAATTCCTCCCTTACTCGTTTATTATCGAGTTCTTTTGATATGATTAGTAATGCAAAAAGATGTTGGCAGTTACAGAATTGGGGTGTTACTAGTTCTCCCAGAGCTTTCTGACCTTGATGTCCTCGTCAACATTCAATGTCGAGTTTACATAATCCAATTCATAAATCAAAGATCGTGAAAGCTTAAAAAACTATGTCGTTATGGTTACCAAATTGCAATGGGAGTACGGGACGGGACAGAACTTGAATAAATGAATTCTATTATATGCGAATTCTTGGTTTCCAACTTTGCATGTAATTTGTGAAAAACTACTACACAGTTGAAGCTAACCCACCCGAGTATAAATAGTGTCTCAATGATGATGCCATTCAAGTTAGAATTGAACAGGAATAGGGAATCGTGAACTAGTGATGGATCAGGTTAATTAAACGCTCAAAAGGCTACAACTGTTAGCCTGGCAATGTCATGCGCGCACAAGTTGTTAAAATTAAGAAATATATGGTCACAGTACAATGAACATTTGGGTACAAACTCGTTTATGAATGCGTAAAGGGCAGTAGGCAGATGACAACCAGAAGTCCCCATTACATGAGCTAAACTTGTGGCTTAGGCTTTGAGGTTATGCTGTCACATTGTGATCCACGTCTCCTCCTCCTAATCTATAATTGATCTGTGTCATTTTTTTTCCAACCTTTAAATGTCATGCGAGTCTCTACTCAAATGGTAGGCTAAAACAAAGGTGATGTACCAGTTCCATCCACTGTCGGCATCACCTTTGGAAGTAGTCTAGCTAGCTTTCATTACCTCTGTTCCCGTTAATTACAGTCGTTATAATGCTTAATGATACGGTTCAGTTATTTCTTAACAAGATCTTTATTTCCTAATGATTAGAAGGAGAATGAACTTTTATAATTTAAATACCAGGTGAAATTGTGGGGTGGGAAACAATCTGGGAATGTCGAAAAGACCATGACATGTAAGTCCAAAACCAAATGATTTCAAATCAAGCATTGGACGTATGAATGGTTGACAATGTTCATTAAATCTCATAAATTAGAATGTTCTGCCTACATTTCTGTGACAGTAAAGTTCATATCCCACTTTTCTTTGGACTCAGACTCGTACCCATCATACCTTTTTTTTCTTTCTCTTTTTTTATATATGTTAAAGCTTTCAAAAGGAAAACTAATTAAAAGGTAAAAAATAATCAATTTATTTTATCCCGATATTAAAATTTGTGAATCAATTTTGATAGTGAAGTCATAAGTAAAATCTTTTTCTCTTCTTTTAAAAGAAACTCCCTAGACTATGAAGGAACTAGGCGAGTATATTTGGGTAAGTAATTCTGCAATTGAGACGTGAAGTAGGCCTTATTAATTAGGTTGGGCGTGGGACCAGTAGAGAAAATCCCAAGTGACTTTAGCATCACAGCCTCATCGTTGCCATTAATGATTATTGATACAAAGGTCACTTTGGGACTCAAACTTTCATCGAAATTGATCACTGGGAATCCAATTAGTACTTGTGAAAAGTAAAAAGAGCGGAAGCTACTTTCGTATACAAACTTATAAAAATTCCTGAGTATTTGAGAATTCAATCAATCTAATAGCAATTGAATGGATAATTTGCTTTTATTTATACTTTTGTACATATCCATTTTTTACATATATTATTTTATTCCATACCATTTGTATGACAATCTCACTTAGGTCCGCTTAACCAAGACTTTAGCCTTCAACAACCCTCATAGTGTTTACCTTGCACACTCGAAGAAATAATGCTACAGAAGCAATAAGAAAATAAAGGCAACAAGAAAACAAGAGAGATACAGTAAAACTATTATTTATATTACCTTCCCTCAAAAGAATACAAGGAATGCTCTCTCTAATTTAATGAGGAGAGCAAAGCTCAAATGAGTTATATAGGCACTCTAACTTGGAAGCCAAGTTATATTCAAAATTTCACTTAAACTGAACTATCTAAGATCATGCTAAGATCACTTCTATATCTATCAGATTACATCACGTGGATTAATTGGATGACACTCCCATCCAAATAGACTCATAATTAATAAGATAACAAAAATATAGAGTTTATATTCAAATAGGAAACTAGCATCCTTATCCTCGAAGATCTCCACTATTTTCAAATGTTGAGTTCTACTGCATCTCTAAGTCTTAGTTGTCACCATATCATCTAAGATCTTCCCATGATCTCTATCCGCTAATGATGCAGTGTAATTTTACCAAAGCCCACATAGCACACTGGCCTGATTTGATGCTTCGTACAACAAGTCTACTAGTTGTGGTCCATTCATCCGAGCATGAGCCAAGTCTTTAGTCCATCAAGTCCTTGACCTAGGTCGAGTCAATCTTTACAAGGTCCGAGACTCTATAAAAATTCGCACCAAGCTCGATCTCACTCTCCCATGTTTACCTTAGTGTTTTCGCATGCCTCCCTCATGCATGTAATCCAGCTAACCTTCCTCCTAAGGTGCATCGTGAAGGTTGCTAGGAAGTATTCTGAAGTTTGAGGTTCTAATAAACTAACCCTACCAGATAGATTCGACGCCCTCATCAAATTAGTATGTTGGCACTCCTCCATGAGTGGTTTCTTCGAAGACTCCTTAGTCAGTTCTTACAGACGGTAGCAATTCTTCATATCGATTGGTACTTCACCCACATACCATTTTCCTAATCTATTGGGGTTGTCTTTGCTTTCACTTAGTCTCACCTTCTTAAAGCTTATCGTGCCCACTAAAGACTTATTGAGAAGAGCTCCATCTGCTAAGCTTTCCCTGTCACCTTGATCCTCCGTGATCTTAGCAATGATATGCTCCTTACTCGCCTTCTGTTTTAGGTTTTATCGAGCATAGTTTGGCTCCTTTTTAATGATCATCGCCAACACTTGTGCCACAAGTGTTGTAGTCTCCTTCGTCCCACCAACGAAAACAAAGAAGGATTTTTCATCGTGCATAACCATCATACCTCTCAAACTTGGGTACAACATCATCTTTGTTGCCTTAAAGAAGTCGATCTCTAATATCATTTTGAAATCTTTAAGTGATACAACCATGCAATTCATCTTGGAATGGCAACTCCCTATGCTCACTGGGATGTTGTAAGCAGCTCCCAACAGCTCCCATCATCGCTTGTGCCTTACCCGTAGGGATTTTTAACTTTGTCGAGATCTTGGACACTCTAAGCCCCAACTTGTATACCATCATTTCCTCCACGAAGGAATGTGAAGCACCCATATCTACCATCACGTTCATAGGGATTAGGTTCTTTACTAACTGCATTCAACAACATAATCAGATGTAGCGTCGCATCATCCAAAGATTCTCCCTCTTCTTTGACTATCAAGGCATTTAACTTCTCTTTCCTCAGACATTCTTTTGCATAATGTGATCTATCGCACAAATAACAAGCAATCTTCCCC
>JAOQMP010000209.1:14756200-14767207 GCA_027563575.1 Erythroxylum pedicellare
TACCTGAAATTATTTTTTAACCAATTCTATAAATTTTATTATTATCAAAACATAGAAGGATTTAATTTGTCAACTTCCATTGGTCCAACAGGCTCAAGCACTGATCAGGTTCAGATACAACAATCTATGTCAAGTAGTTAACTAAATGATAAGAAAGAATCATCTATTTGATAGTAAAACTGCCGAAAAGATCACTACATAACACCACTTCTGAGCAAAGGAAATTAGGATCTCTATAATGAACATTTAAGAACAACATTTAAGAACAAAGTTATAAGGAGCAAAGTAAAAGGATATTTATGAGAATAGTGTATTTCCTAACTTGTGAAGTAGCCTCTTCATAACAAAGATGGTTTAAGTATGTTGTTGGTGTGGAGTGGAGGTGGCTTAAGGATGTTGTCGGTATGGAGTCAAGATGCATCAATTTGTGGGTGTTACTTGATGGAGAGAGGGTGTCGTAAAAAAAAAGAAAGGGAAGATGTAGGGTAATTGGGGGGAAAAGAGCGCGCCTTTTTTTTAGTGTAATGTCATAATTGAGGGGTATGCAGTATTGCCCTAAAAGCTAATATATAACTATTATTCATCCAATCATAATATATTACCAAACATACTTTTTTCATTCCTTATTCGTTCCTTTTTACCCATACCAATTAACCAAGCACCTTTTAAATCAAGCAACCTTTTGGCTTCAGCAAACTTATTATTAGTTTTTTTCACAAGAATTATAGATCTTGAGTGACATTGTGACTGTTGTTGTTTCTAAGGATCAATTACTTTTGTGTTTTTGTCTTTTAGTTGTAATATATCTTTAGATTCATTTTTTCATTTGACATTTTTGCTTATGAATTGACTTTTTTTTTTTTTACAAATTGTGAAGATGATACTTTTTAAGTAATCTCATATTCGTATTAGATAATTGAGTTAAAATGATTATTTTTAAAGAAAATTATTATCCTATCTAGTTACGAACTAAAAAGTCGATAATAGTACTAGAAGATATTAAACAAATTAAAATATCATTAATTATATCTAAATTCTTGAAAGGTGTACAATTAAATTGTTAGTTAAAAAATTGGTAAAAGAGTACTTTTAAATTTAATAGTTGCACTATAATATATACTAAAAATTTTAATATTTTAGAGTATTCAAAATAAAACATAATGTTTATAAATTGTTCAATTAAAACCCTATATGGATGAAAATTTTGACACAATTATATTTTTGGTCGTTATATGCCATATCAATAATAATGTGATAAATATTTTTTATTTTTTATTGTCATGTAAGGTATTTTAATTAAACATAAATTAAAAAATTAAAAAAATTTCTAATTTTTGAATATATATTATAAACTCTAATTAAAATAAATAATCACACTTAATCCTAATTAATCTAATTTAATCAAGAAAACCCTATTCTAATTTTTGAATATATGTTATAAAGTCTAATTAAAAATAAGTAATCACACTTAATCCTAATTAATCTAATTTAATCAAGAAAATCCTATTCTAATAAAAACCTCCTTGGCTCTTTACCTCATCTTCATTATTGCTGAACGTACTGCAACATACTAAGGATCTTTGACATTAATATCCATGCAAAGCTTGTCGAGTGAGACGAAAAACTAAGAAGCATTGAGAGAGAAGTTTCTTCTTTAACTAAAGCTTTACTAATATCTCCATTTCTCATCCAACATTTATAATGATGAAATCATAACAATGTGGAAGATTGAAATTAGCAATAAAAACATTGAGGTTGAGAATGACTATTTGTTTTGAGGTTATTCTCTTTGTTAAAGTCCAATTTCTAACTTGATTGTTCTTCTAAGAATCCTGAGGCTAATTGTATTTATCCGCACACCTCTCCCAGCTGGGGACTTGGTTAAAGGAATTGTTGCTCGGAAGTAAAAATAGTGGGGTGGTGTGTACTGTGTACTAACAAAATCTGGGTAGAAAAGTCATTTTAGATGATAAAAATTCCGAACAAAATCAAAAATAAAGGGAAATTCATAAATTAATTTTATGGTCATAGTCTCGTAGATCTCCATTTCCAGCAAACTACGTTACATCACATAAACTCTCTTTTCTCTCTCTCTTATCACGAGAGAGAGTCAGAGGACTTGGCGCTTCTCAGATTGCCTCTAAAATACTGTGTGTCGTCTTTAAAAAGGTCCATACGCACAGAAGCTGTGCGATTCAGGTATAGATACATAGTGATACAGATCGAATGCAACAAACCATCCTCTTCCTCTCTCTGTTTCTCGGATTTTCTGCTCCTGCTGCCGCTGTTGTTGTTTCTTAGTTTCTTTTTAATTTAGAGCGCTGTTTTAGTGTCAGTGTGCTGAGGATTCTAAGAGACAGAAATGACGGGGCCAACAGCATCACTTTCGTCTCCACTGTGCACGTGGCTCGTGGCGGCGTGCATGTCCGTCACGTGCACTCAAGATGACTCTCGCCACGCCTTACCTACCACCAAGCTCCGCCGCTGGTCTCGCCGGAGATGCAGTGTTAGTAGTACCACTGCGGTTTCTAGTTCGAATAACTCCGTTGCTCTCTCCATTCAAGGTTTCATGAGTTCCTGTTTGGCTTTCGAGCCTTGTAGTCGTTACTACGCCTCCAACGGGCTCTTTTCTCTATCCACAAATCTCAATCGCAACCAGAGACGCCTCAATCGCTCTGCACGTTCCGGTATTATCTACTTTTTTCCTTTATGTTTCCGTACATTTTCTTTTCTTATTCTTCTTCTTCTTCTTTTTTTCTTTCTTGCTTTTCGTTTCGGTTCTTCAATTGACTTCGCAGTCTCTGGTTGTACTAATCGTTTCAGTTCTTCAATTGGCTTCGCAATCTCTGTTTGTACTAACACCCTCCTGCCACTTGTTTGCATTCATCCTTTGCCGGCTCCATATTTTATCCATGGTAAAAGCCGGAGTCAATGTTAATTGGAGTCCTTATACCTTTTTTTTCCTTCCATTTTACATAATTAAAGCGAATATGCTTCGGTTTGTGCTTTTAGGATTTGAGGTTGTGCTGGCGATATATCCTATGCTGCGATTTTTTTCAAATCCTTTCTTGTTTTTACTGTGATTTGTTTCTTCTTATTTGCTTTAATTGGTTTTCCAAACTTAGATTTTTGCAAATACAAGATTCTGCAACTTTTCATGCTTTTTAATTTTTCTAGCTATTGTCGAGTTGACGGAGAGTTGGGCTACGATATGGAGTTGGTTTTGTGATATATGGTTGCAATTGAGAACTGCAACTTTAGAAACAAACTGTGTGTATGAGCTCCACAGATAGCTCTCGATGCTTATGTAAGCATGAATTTGTTTTGTTAATCTCTGCAGAGTAAGGAGATAAGATTTTGATTAGTGTTAAAACCCTCTCTCTCTCTCTCTCCCTCTCTCTGTGTGTGTCTCGCTGTCTGTAGACATACATACATGTGTCTCATTTTCATACTCCAATTGCTGCACTAGCAATGCCTGACCTTGGCTAGTGGAACTGCTGAAAACTTTTAGGGGAAGCTATGGCTATAGCAGTGCAACCAGCCAAGGAAATT
Organism: Erythroxylum pedicellare; assembly: GCA_027563575.1. NCBI lineage: Eukaryota > Viridiplantae > Streptophyta > Magnoliopsida > Malpighiales > Erythroxylaceae > Erythroxylum > Erythroxylum pedicellare. The sequence continues at coordinate 14,759,753 of JAOQMP010000209.1, forward strand.
GCAACGAAAAACAAACGTTCTACTAGACAGAGGCGAGTGGTTGTAACTGGGATGGGTGTCGTGTCACCCCTTGGCAATGATGTAGATATCTTTTACAATAATCTGCTTGAAGGTGTTAGCGGCATAAGTGAGATAGAGGCTTTTGACTGTGCTCAATTTCCTACTGTAAATTTTCTTGGACAACTCACTTTTCTTGTTTTATGTGCAAATTTTTCTCAGAATAACCTTTTCTTGTTCATTTTTCTATGGGATGGGGATTGCTTTCCAGAGAATTGCTGGAGAGATCAAAGCATTCTCAACTGATGGATTGGTGGCACCAAAACTGTCAAAGAGAATGGATAAATTCATGCTTTACATGCTTACTGCAGGCAAAAAAGCCTTGGCAAATGGTGGAGTTACAGAGGAGGTCATGAATGAATTGGATAGAACCAAATGTGGAGTATTGATTGGCTCAGCAATGGGTGGTATGAAGGTAACTCTGAGCTACCTGTGGTGTTAAATATTTGCAAATGAAGAGTACATGTTTTATTCATTGATTCTGGATTCATCCTCACAACAAAGTTGTTAAACTTAATGTTTTATAGCATCATCTGCAGTTTATGTGCGATGTAAACTTAATGACATCACCACATTTCAGCATTATTTTGATCCCTAGGACCCATTAAATTTTGGAGAAGTTTATTCATGGAAGACCATCTCCTCATTCTCCATAACATTTCAGTGTATGAGAAAGGGAAACACGTCAAAAGTGGTTGCTAATTGCTAAGGATGCTAAGAGTTTGCTCAAAATTTTATTGAGAATCAAGTGAGGACCAATAACTATTTTTCTATGTCTATGGTCTACTTTTGCTCAATTTATCAATCAGCACTGTACTTTTGACCATTGTGATGGATCATCGTAATAACTACTAATCTGCACCAAAGGACTGATATGACCTCATATATACCACCACCTCTTAGGCATTATCAACCGAAGTAAAACATAGTACAATGACCACCATTATCCAATTGACCAGTGATTGGTAACTCTTGTACAATGATGCCATATATCATTATCCAATTAACAGCCTGTACACGCCGTTGTAGTTTCTCTGTTAATGTAAGAATCATTTCTGGTTGGAACTCCTAACAAGAATATAATGTAGGAGAATGCTTTCCATTGATATCATTTTCTTCGGCAGGTTTTTCCCTATGAATGAATTCAACCTTAGAATAATGAGTAACGACGCTATTTTTCCTTGATTTTATTGATAAAAAAGCTTTTAGGCTATGAATTTGTTGACATTTTTATTTTATGGAATGGATTTGGACATAAAGTCAGTCCCCTGGTCTGTCAATATATGTGAGGGTGTTATAGATTTGCATTTCTTGATTAATTTCTCTTCCTCGTGATTTAAAGGTATTTAGTGATGCAATTGAGGCTCTAAGGATCTCTTACAGGAAGATGAACCCTTTTTGTGTACCTTTTGCTACTACAAATATGGGTTCTGCCATGCTGGCAATGGATCTGGTACGCTATAATTTTTGATCTATACATTATCATGGCATTTTCTAGGTAGGACCTAAAGTGTAAATTTTCTTCAAAATCGTAGGGTTGGATGGGGCCTAACTATTCTATTTCTACCGCCTGCGCCACTGGCAACTTCTGCATATTGAGTGCTGCAAACCACATCATCAGGGGGGAAGCTGTGAGTATTCTGCATCTATGCATATTCAACTATGAAATATGTGATGCCTGGATTATTGCACTTACTCAGTGAACGCATGGTGTTTATATTTAACGAGTGTTCCTATGAGCATGCAGGACGTCATGCTCTGTGGTGGCTCCGATGCAGCAATTATACCTATTGGTATATCTATCTTTTGTCCTTTCTGTCATCCAATGATTCATCTTGGCTTGGAATTAAGTCATTAATTCTTTTAATCGGGCCAGGTTTGGGAGGTTTTGTAGCATGTAGAGCACTTTCTCAGAGGAATGATGATCCTACCAAAGCTTCAAGACCTTGGGATATGGTAATTAATCAATTACCAGTCGATGTCTCCCCATCTATAACTTTAGAAATAATGTTTGAACGCACAAGACATTATGAAATCTTTTGAAGAATGTTCTGCTAAATATAGGTTCTTCTTTGAAAATACCAACCTGCACTTATATTTTAAATGTTTTTATCTTTCCACAATCGAATATTACTCCATTCTTTTAACAGGTATTGTCAAAACAAAGTATTTATAGGTTTCTGTCTCTAGTTTTGAAATTACTTCCATTTTTGGAAAGAACTCTTTGTTTTTTCTTTTGATTGTATTGGTAGCAAAATTGCAAGCCTCGTATGCTTGTTTCCTAAGTTATTCACTTGAATATTTTCTTCTCTGAGAAACAGAATAGGGATGGATTTGTTATGGGCGAAGGAGCTGGTGTTCTTCTTTTAGAAGAATTAGAACATGCTAAGGTATATGTTCAACTTAATAGAAAGTTGTTTATGGACTATTAATCCACTTATGTTTATCTGGTTTTAGCATTGAGTTCTTTCCTGTCATCTCACTAGAGGCCGCTGTCAAATATGTGGCAGTCATTTATGTTGGTTGCTTTCTTTAAATTGTTGTATGACTTAGCCTATTTAGTTTAGTTGCACCTCTGAAATCTCTTGCAGTTGTCCCATTTCATTAATCCAAAATTTCTTGCTCATAGATAAAAGTTGCCAATTCTTAATTGTGAACTTCGATGGCAGAGTAACCCTCTAGTAGTTACATATATGTTCTTTGGTGATTTGTAGGCAAGGGGTGCAAATATCTATGCAGAATTTCTTGGAGGTAGCTTCAGTTGTGATGCCTATCACATGACTGAGCCACGTCCTGATGGTAATGCTCAGTTTCAGACATTTTCCATTCGTAGATCTATTTGTAGGCCGGAGATCTCAACAGAATGAAAAATTTAGCACTTTACATTCTTGTAGCTTCTTCCATAGGTCCATTTGGTTTGATGCTCATTCAATTAATCAGCACTTGTTCTGTCCACAAGAAGTGTATTTGGTTGAAGACAAATGGCATAAACCTTTCAATGATTTTAGGGCATGTGTTTCGTAAATGAAACAAACTGATGGAATGTTTCCAAGATCACAATAACTGAAGCAAATGTTAGTCTCGGTGTCATCATATGTTCTTGATGGATTATACAAATTGTTCATTAATGGAAGTGTCATATCATGTGAATAGAGCCTTAAAATGTATAAATGATAGTAGAGATGTGATATAGTTTGCATTTTTTGTAGTTTCGTTCCATCGATTAGGCAGCAATTTGAATTCTTTCAGGCAGTATTATCAATTCACTTTCTATAATTTATTGGTGATTATTGTGTGGCCTGTTATCGGTTTGGTCAAGGAAGAAATCTAGTCAACCAAAGTGCTGATGGCGTCATTCGGCAAGCTGGAGTGCTGTCACTTATTCTATTTTGATAGGAGAATAATGTGCTTTAATGTCAGATTTTAGTACTGCCAGTTAGAACATGAATGTCAAATGGTTCGCCTATATTCACATATCATGCATCTATGACGAGAACTATAACCATTTTTGATTTGCTACAACTAACTGTTCTTCACTGATGCAAGATGCACTATCTCCACAAACTAATTAACATCGTGTATCATGCCTAGCCAATGAATTATTTTCATTAAAGTTTGTTTCCCAGTTTGCTTAGAATTACAGGTTAACGATGTTCCCTTTTTTTTTTTGGCATCAAAATAGGATTTGGTGTCATTATCTGTATAGAAAAGGCATTGGATCAATCTGGTGTGTCTAAGGAGGATGTGAATTACATAAATGCTCATGCTACATCAACACCAACTGGGGATTTGAAGGAGTATCAAGCTCTTATGCATTGCTTTGGTCAGAATCCTAATGTAAGTATGAAGCATTGCAGTTATATGCTATTATTTGTTAAGTTGATTAATTGAAATCCCTGTATTCTCAGCTAAGGGTGAACTCTACAAAATCTATGATTGGTCACCTATTGGGGGCAGCTGGTGCTGTAGAAGCTATTGCAGCTATTCAGGTAGCGGCTTTTGCAGCTCTAGTTGCAGGCTTGTTTGACAAGAAGTTATATAGCTGTTAAAACTTAATTGACCAGCTGTTCCTCTATCCTTGGAGACTATACTTAGGTGTTGTTATTCATGTGGTTCTATGTTGTCACTTGCTTAGGCAATACGGACTGGTTGGGTTCATCCAAATATCAACCTGGACAAGCCAGATGAAGGCGTGGTATGTTGCCTTCTATTCCTTTATGATCTAATGATAGCTCGAGGCATGATTCACTTCTTATGTTTGGTATAAACAGAATTTGTTAGTGTCCAAATTTTTTCTAAAGCTGGAGGCATGAATTCAGGATACTAATGTGCTAGTGGGCCCAAAGAAAGAGAGACTGGATATCAGGGCTGCGTTGTCTAATTCATTTGGATTTGGTGGCCACAATTCCTCGATTATTTTTGCAGCGTACAAGTGAAGAGGGGCTCTACCAAACTCCGGTGTAATTTGAGAGGTATGTAGAAAATGTAACTTCTTCCCTCGCCAATGGCTATGGTCTTTTTTTTTCGAGTGAATCAACCTATCAGGTCAACGCTAATTTGGTTAAGAATTACCCACATTAACGTAGGAAACTATAAACATGATAGCATTATTAGCATGAACTGGACTGCAGAGCTACCTGTCAATTGGGTGCAATTTGTTTGTAATTTCATAACATAGAGTTTGGTGGCATTTTGCAGTACTCTGGGAATCCTTGTTGCATCCAGTTACTGTTGAGTCCGTTGAATACCTTGACTTTCATAAATTTAGCTCGTGGTAGAGCTGGTCTAAGGAGAGAAATGGTTGAAATGGCCGGTCCTTTGGGAAAGGAAAACGCTTCAGAGTGATTATTCAAGACACTGTCCGTTTTTAAAAGTTCTGCTCTTGATAATCGGAAGAGTCATCCACCTTTGGGAGCCATGGAATCTATACCAACATGGCCTTTTTCTAAATATTATATAACTTTTGTTCCATGTACAAGCTGTCTGACGGGGGCGTTCGGATAATCCAATTGTAATGAATTTTGTGCCACCACATGGCTAGGCTCACATCGTGGTTCATGCGCTTATGGTTTTTAAGGCAAAGCTTTTTAATCTTTTATCAGGAATAAAGACAATTTGACGATTGCCCTGGTAGGGCCAAGTTGGGAGGTTCGTAGGGGCTTGATTTTGAATGACATGAAACAATTATGTAAACAAGACTTTTAAGACTTGTTTAATTGTAACCTATTTGGATTTTGGAGTGCGTAGATTATAAGTTTCAATGGCTAAGGTTTTGAATTGGAGGGGTTTGAAGGCACTATCATCAATATTAGCCTCTCGGTGCCTTTGGAATTTTTGTCTTACGAAATTCTAGTAGCATTCTTCTTACCGTTCTTTACAGCAGCGGTACATGAATGGAAAAGTGTAAAAGCCATCTACTAGGCCATCCTCCTGATCCATGTGCCCCATCTGTCAATGGATGTGTGTAACCAAAAATACTAATTAGGGTTTATAGAATTGGGAAATTGCAAGAATTAAAAGAAGGGTTAATTGTGTGTAACCAAAAGAATTAATTAGGGTTTAATAAATATTTAGCACTATGAAACTCCTCTATAAGTTCTTCCATGAAGGGTATATGAAAATTGTCCTTAATAGTTTGCTTATTAAGAGCTTTATGGTCAATGCATAAACTTCAAGTGTCATTTTTCTTATTAGCTAATATCATAGTATAGGAAAATTGACTTATAGTATACTGAATGATTCTCTATTTGAAAATTCCTTGCACTAACTCTTATAGATCATCCTTCTAAATTTTTTTCATAATTATAAGGTCTCAAATTAATGAATCTATTGCCTTACATTAGTAGAATTTGATGATCATGTGACCTCTTTAGGTAATAAAAACATATAAGCCAACACGAACTTCCTTTTTAGAATTTAGAATGCTTCTTTAGCTTCAGAATTCTACTTAAGAAAATGTTTACTCAATAAAATGGTTAAGAGTATACTGATTTGTCTATATTCTTTGATGAAACATTGTGTTAACCAACTAAACCAAGTAATCTTTTCAATTGCTTATTTGTTATTAGAATAGAGCAAGTGGGTAAGAAATTTGCTATTCACATATAGGTTATTTGTTTCCCGTTGAGAGAAAATATCACCTAAATACTTTATATACTTAGCCACAAAGGTACATCATCGTCATCGTTTTCCCCTAAGACTTATTATAAATAACTATATTATAAGCAATATATAAGTCTCCTCAAATAAGGATGATAAATTATATTCATAGGATTTTGAAAAGTTGCCAGTGCATTACTGAAAAAATTATAGTGTCCCTCGTGAGGTATGAATGATGTTTCTTGAATACTATCCTTATGCATTATGATATGATGATAGTCAGCCCTTAAATTAAGTTTTAATAAATTCTTAACATTATATAACTCCTTTAAAAATTCTTCTGTGAAGGGTATATGAAAATTTTCCATATTGGTTTGCTTATTAAGGGCTTTATAATTAATGCATAGGCTCTAACAGTAACACCCCACTCCCACAAAACCCGAACCCGACATCGATGGGTGATGTCCGAGCTCGTTCCTCGCGAGGGTAACGTGCTAGAACACTCAATCACTCATAAATCGGTATAATTTTTTTTTGTTTTAAACCACAAACACGATACGCGAAAATCCATAACCAAATCGGCCCCACTTTATTTCATAACCATTTTATAATCACACAATACAGTCAACAATATTTACAATAGTCATTTGGGCCCTTTCACAAGCACAAAATACTTTAGTTGTTTCGAAATACAAATTTTATACAAAAGTTGCGGAATGAACAATTCGATAAAAAATAATGAAATGCAATGCAGACGCGAACTGATCCCAACCTCTATTCTTCACTTGTATGCTGTGGCATACTCCTGTTGGCCTAACGGGGTATTTTCTTGATCTTGAAAAATAATTGCAAATTTTGGGTAAGTTTTGCGAACTCAATGAGCAACCATCATTGATGGTTCTCTCAATCACATAACACATAATTCACATTCAATACACTTAATCATTCATATTACGCATATACAATGCACATGAGATTCACTTTCCATGTGTTACTTAGTTGTGACCGAGTGCCTAAACTGTCTCGTATCTATTAGATATTGGGCTCATTAATAACTGTCCCTTATCCGCTTAAGGGGATACAGGACTCATTATACATAGTGAGCTTTAGGCTCTTAATCACTTTTGAACTCGAAACTCATTTTCACTTTCTGAGCTTTAAGTTCTTTTTCACTTTCGGTGGCTACTTTGGTCACAACTACCATTATATTTCATTCATTTATGAGATAGAATGCATTACTCACATTTGTATAAACCCATTTAATCACTTTCACTTATCATCGGACCTTAGTCAGGCATT
>JAOQMP010000209.1:14776598-14790215 GCA_027563575.1 Erythroxylum pedicellare
GTGTATCAGAAACATAACAAACTAGATTACTCCTAAAGGATAGGAAATAGATTCAGTCAATCAAAGACTTGGTCATGATCTTATCCTTATTACACCCCCACAAGATGAAGTCGACACCAATGATATTCACCTTGTCTCAAAGTTCCTCAAACTTTGGTCGAGGAAGAGACTTTGTTAATGCATCCGCAATCTGCTTGTTTGTCGAGATGTGCACGACTTGAAGGTATTTTTGTTGAACCTGTTCTTTGACAAAATGATAATCTAGAGAGAGATGCTTCATACGGGAGTGAAACACGGGGTTGGAGCAAACATATGTAGCACCAAAATTATCGCAGTGAATGATAGGAGACTTTGTCAATGGAGCCTTTAGTTCACAGAGAAGATTTTGTAGCCACATGAGTTCAGAGGCAGTGGATGCTACAACACAATATTCATCTTCTGTCGATGAGCGAGCCACTATGCGTTGACATTTTGAACTCCAAAAGATCGGTGAACCACCAAAATAAACAACATAAGCTGAGGTCGAAGTTCTGGTATCAGCATCTCCCCCTAATCGGCATCACTGAATGCTTCTAATTGTAAATGAGACGACGTGTATAATTGGAGGCCAAAATTGTGAGTATGTTTGAGATATCGAAGGAGACCCTTTAACTGCCTAAAGTGAATCTCTGATGGTTGATGCATAAATTGTGATAATTTGTTGATAGCAAAACTGAGATCTGGGCGAGTGAGTGTGACATACTGAAGTGCCCCTAGAATACTTCTGAAAAGAGTACCATCAACAGAGGTAGAGCCATCTTGTAACTGAAGAGGCATGGATGAGCATAACGGCGTGGAACATGGAGTACAATCAGCCATTTTAAACTTGATGAGAAGATCATGGATATAACGTCGTTGGGATAGAAATAGACCACTCGAATTTGGAATCAGTTCCATACCCAAAAAAATATGATGATGGGCCCATGTTCTTCAATGAAAATTTAGCAGAGAGTGCAACCATGAAGTGTTGTAGCAAAGATTGCGAATTACCTGTGAGGAGCAAGTCATCAACATAGACCAAAAGGAACATTTTGGAGGAGCCACGAGTAAAAATGAAGAGGGAGGAGTCATTTTTGCCGGTAACAAAACCAAAAGCCAAAAGGAACAACCGAAGCTCCTGATACCACGCACGAGGAGCTTGTTTGAGACCAGAAATAGCTTTTTGCAATTTGCACACATGTGTAGGGTGAGACTGATCAACAAAACCGGGAGGTTGTTGCATAAAAACAGTGTCACTGAGATGTCCTTGCAAAAAGGCATTATTAATATCCATTTTGTGTAATGGCCAGGAATGAGCAAGGACTAGTAGCAAGACAACCTTAATCGTCTGAGGATTGAAAACCAGTGAAAATGTCTCTTTGTAATCGATCCCGGGACATTGAGAAAAATCTTTTGCAACCAGGCGAGACTTATATATAGAAATTGAGCCATCATGATTTCTCTTTGTTCAGAAAATCCACATACAACCAAAAACATTAGTAGCTTCAAAAGCTGGAATAAAAGTCCAAGTACCATTAGAATTAAGAGCAGCATATTCAGACTGAACAGAGGCACACCAATGAGGGAGCTTCAAAGCTTGGGAGATGGTACGTGGTTCATCAGTTTCAGGTAATGGATGTTTACTAACAATGTAGGTCTTAGGTTTGAAGATGTGGTTTTTTGCGTGGGTGATCATAGGATGTGTATTTAAGGGTTATGGGGAGGGATCCAAGGTGTGTAGGTTTGGTGATGATGAAGGAATCGGTGTATCAGTTGAGAAGTTTGGGGTGTGTGTATCGGGTAAGGAGTTTGGAGTATCTTGGTTTGGTGATAAAGAAGAAATATGTGTATCAGGTGAGGAGGTGGGAGCCAAATTGGTAAACTCAGTGGACTGAACCTGATGTTGCAGTGAGAAAGATCCAGGTGCGATCAGCATTCGTGGAGGCGTCAAGGTCATGGGAAGCAGTTGGTGGGACAGTGAAGAAGTTAGGTGCAAGTGACAAGATGAGATAGGTGGTTGAACAAGAGTAGTGTAAGGAAATTGGTCATCCACAAAGACTACATGTCATGAAGTGTAGATACGATTAGTTTGAAGATCAAGACAGTAGTAAGCAAACTGGGATAAGGAGTAACCCATGAAGATACATGGTTTTGATCGAGACTGAAGTTTATCCAAGGAGTAAGGTCGTAACCAAGGAAAGCATAGACAGCCAAAAGAATGAAGATTAATGCAGGAAACAGGTTGTCGAAAAAGTGTTTCAAAGGGTGTCTTCATAGCTAGAATAGGAGTTGGTAAACGATTTATTAAATAAACAGCTGTGGAGAAGGCATATGACCAAAAAGAGGAGGGAAGACGACTATGATGTAACAAAGCACGAGTAATTTCTAAAATATGACGGTGACGTCTTTCAGACATTCCATTTAATTCAGGTGTATGAGGTGGGGTAGTTAGATGCGTGATGCCATTGGTAGATAAATAATTGTTTAGTTTTACAAAGTCTCCACCATTATCGGTATACAACATGTTAATGGTGGTTTGGAAATATTTTTCAACCAGACTTTTAAAACGAACAAAGGTGGAGAACACGTCGGATTTGAGTTTCAACGAATATAACTAAACATAGCATAAGAAATGATCAACAAAAATAAGATAATATTTGAAATCATCAAAGGAACTTATTGGAGCAGGGCCCCAAACATTAGAAAAAATAATTTCTAATGGTCTGGAGCTACACAAATGTTGTTTTGAAAATGGTAGTTTATGACTCTTGGAACAATGACAGGAAACACAGACTTTGGACGTAACTGAACTAGAACATAAATTGTGACGAGATTGTAAAAAAGATTGAATTTTATGAGAAGGATGTCTTAAAACGTGATGCAAAACGTCCGAAGGGAGAGCTTGAGACATAAAAGTCGGTGGCTGGACATAGAAGGAACTAAGAATGTAGAGATCACCATGACTAGACCCCGTTAGAAGCACTGACCGCGTCCGTAAATCCTTCACCTGAAAACAATTTGGAAATAATTCAACCGAGACACCATTAGCTTGTCAAAGTTGTTTATAGAAATAAGGTTTTTTTAATCTGGGGAACATGTAAAACATTATTGAAAATAATTGGTTTGAGTTGAGTCGAGAGAGTGAAACTAAGCGTGTTGGATATAGGAACACTGTAACCATCACCAACTTGCAGCTGATTAGAACCAGAATATGGTGCTCTTATGGACAAGTTTTGAAGGTCATTGGTGACGTGGTGAGATGCGCCAGAATCAAGAATCCAATTGCTTGACTGAGAATGGCCAGTGTTAGTGTAATTTACAGCAGGAGATGAGTGAAATATAGCTAGTTTCCCGTGAAGGTCCCAACAAGTTTTAGCTGTGTGGCCTAGTCACTCACAGAATTGACACACAATAGGTGGCCGAGAAGCTGAACTTGGGCGCTGCTGCTGCTGCCGAGGTACCCTAGACCTGTTAAAGCCATGCTGCAGCAAACCCGGGTGTTGCGTGGAGGATTGATTGGTTCGGTTTTGTCCTGAACGTGAAGACCTTGTTGCTGATGCACGAGAAGCATGAAAGGCAGTTACAGCGGCACCATGAGGCCGAGTTTGAGTCGGCCGATTATGTCGTAACAGAAAACTCTCATGATCAAGTAGTTTGTTATAGAGATCCGCAAATGATATGGGCGTTTCACAGGCTCAAATAGCTGCACTGATTTCTTTAAAACTTTCATCTAAACCATTTAAAGTATGGATAACCAAATATGTGTCATCAACAGGAGTGCTAACCATGGTTATTTCATTAGCTATGGTTTTTATTTTGTTCATATACGCAGCGACATTAGAATCATCTTTTGTGAGATTAATCAATCTCTCCTTCAGTGACATCAATCTGGAACAGGACCTGCCAGCATACATACGAGAGAGAAGAGACCAAGCTTGATACAAGGTTGTAGTCGAACCAAGCAAGGAAACAACAGATGAGGAAACAGATGACAAGATTGCAAACAGAATCAAGTGATCTTGTCAAATCCAGGAAGTACGCAGAGGGTGATTCTCGGCAGGACACAGATATGTGCCATCTACATATCCAATGAGATTATAGCCAAACAACAACGATTCAGAAAAGAATCTTCCATGACGAATAGTTTGTTCCATCAAGTTTTGAGTCTCCTTGAATACCTATATTGAGAACAATAAGATTTGAATCTGACGTAAAAGTGGCAGTGACAATTATAGTAGAGGAGGAAGAGTGGTCATTGGTCATGATGGCTGGAAAAGAAGCGAAGGAGGTCGAAAATTTTTTTTGCTATTAGGCTTATAGCTTTGATACCATATAAAGATTGTGATGAATGTATGTTTGCGTACATTTACAAGATTGAATGTGTGTTTAAATAGATACAAGTAAGGAAAATAACAAAGTGTATCAGAAACATAACAAACTAGATTACTCCTAAAGGATAGGAAATAGATTCAGTCAATCAAAGACTTGGTCATGTTCTTATCCTTATTACCACCCTCTTTTTTTCTTGGTCAGCTCCGCAGAGAAACACATACGTATATTCTACTCTTCTTAATTCCTAACCCAACCATGGGCCAGTATACTGACCCAAATTAGCCATGTCTAGCAGTTTGCTACGAAAATTTTAGGAGACATATAGTACTGACAATTCCTTGACAGACGAATAGATTAAAGAATCAAAGTATAACAGATATAGCTAAGCTAGCTTAGCTACTAGATATATAGCTACCTTGTTACATATATGTATAGCCAACTACATCTAACGTGATTGTACTTTTCGGGCTACATAACATCTAGGAAATGCTTCATAGGGTAGGGTATCTTATTTGCCTTAAGCTTTCGAGTATTGATGCTTTGCGTCATATTGGACTATGTAATAAACCAACTTCACCTACCTTCGACCCTTTATGGAGGAGATACTTGTTTCTAGGAGCCTTGGCTAGGCTAAAGATCGCTTTAAGAAGAAAAAAAAACTTGTTTCTCATTTTTATGATTTAATATATGTTAAAGTTCTCATTTTTATTTATTATTATAATCATTAGATAGGACAAATTCATAAAATAACTACTTTTAATAATCATAATCATTTTTAAACAAAGGATATTAATAAACGTAAGATTTTGCTACCAGACTACCACATCATATCCTCTATTCTAGTTACTCTGTTCCAACCTTGTTATATTAAATCTTATCCATACATTTATGTGAGGTTCATATAAATGTGTGGATAAGATTTAATAGAATATGATAGAAGTACTATAACTGAAACAGGAGGTCTGATCTTCCAAACTACAGAGGCGAACCTTGTCTTTGCATATATGACATTAAAGCATTACGTTGGAGGGAGGCAGCCATCCATTTTCATGACAAAACTTAAATTTGGTGTCAACTTTAGTGCAAAATTAAGAAAAACGTGTATAAATTATATAAAGAGTGGAGAAGTTTGGAAAGTTGAAGCTTTAGATGCAATCACATTGGCACTAAAGGGAGGTATGGGGACCTCTCACTCACTGTGACCTAAGTACAGGTTCTACCGTCCTCTATCCATCCATGATAAAATAAATAGAATATAAAAGTCACAAACTTCTCTCTTGCACACTAAGCAAATAAGATAGATAAAAATTGTATAAAACCAAAGATTAATCTGGAATACCTCTTTATTCCTTAAATGCAACTTTAAATAGACATTAAAAATACCAAAATCCTTAAATTTAAGGAACAATCAAAACAACCCAACAATTATTTCCTATAAATTTGAAACATAAAATTTATTTCTTAGGACTAGAATTTGAAATTGATTTGGTAAACATAAAAATTTTGACTAAAGAATTTAAGAACTTATTAATTTATGCATTATTTGTTAACATTCTCCCTCATAATACAGAACTTTACAACACCTAACATATCTCTAAAATGTTCAAATTTTGCTAAAGGAAGTGACTTGGTGAAAATGTCTGCAAGCTGATAATTGGTATTACAATAAGATATGTGGATTCTTCCTTTTGCAATTAAATCTCCTATGAAATGATGTCGAGTCTCTATATGTCTGGAATGACTATGAAACACTAGGTTCCTTGTCATGGAAATAGTGGACTGATTGCCACAAAAATGGTTGTTCCGGTTGCCTGCTTTTGCTTTATATCATTGCGTATTTGACATAGCCAGATTGCTTGATAGGCTATTGAAGTAATAGCTAAATGCTTAGCTTCAGACGAGGATAAAGCTGTGGTTTATTGCTTCTTTAGGCTCCAACAAATAGCACCTGTCCCAAGACTAAAAACATATCCAGAAGTACTCTTTCGATCATCAAGTGAACTTGTCCAATCACTGTTAGAAAAACCAAATAACTTAAGAGTGTTAATATTAAAGTACCAAATCCTATAAGAAATAGTTCCTTTCAAATATCTCAATAACCTTTTGGTAGGACCATAATGAAGTTTACTTGGCTTTTGTATGAATTTAGATAGTAAACTTGCTACATACATAATATCTGGCCTACTATGAGTGAGATGCAACAAGCTTCCAATCAGACTTTGATAAATATAACCATCAACCTTGTTTTCACCATTTTCCAAACTTAATTTTTGATTGGGTGTAAAGGAAGTTGTCACAAAATCACAATCTTGCATTTGAAATTTTACAATCAGACCGTCTGTATATTTCTCTTAAGAAAGAAAAATTCTAGCATCATTTTGCTTTATTTCCAACCCCAAAAAATATCTTATTAAACCCAAATCAGTCATTTCAAACTCTTTGATCATTAACCTTTTAAAATTCTCCATCAAGGTAATATTATTTGAAGTATATATCAAATCATCCACATGTAAACATACAATAAGTACCTCACTAGTTCTATATGATTTGACATATAAATTAGACTCACTAGAACTCTTTTGTAGTCCAATCTTGCTAAAATGCCCATCAATCTTAGAGTACTAAGCCCTTAAAGCTTGCTTAAGGCCATATAAGGCCTTTTTGAGTTTATACACCTTTTGTTCTTTGCTTTTAACTCCATAACCTGCTAGCTGGTCTACAAAACCTTCTTCATCCAAGACACAATTTAAAAACGCATATTTGACATCAAACTGATAAACATGCCATTTATAATGCGCATCAACGATCAAAACAATTCAAATAATGTCAAATCTAGCTACAGGGGCAAAGGTTTCTTCAAAATCAATACCTTCATACTACATGTATCCATGAGCAACTAACCGTGCTTAGTATTTTTGTATTGAACCATCAAGTCTAAACTTTAGCTTGTAAATCCACTTTAGACCAATTGTCTTTTTGCTATCTGGTAGGTCAACAAGCTCCCAGTTGTCACATTTTTCGAAGGCTCTAATTTCTTCTTCCATGGTAGCCCTCCATTCTTTGATTTGCATAACATCTTCAAAGCAGTTAGGCTCTTGAATAGATGCAAATTGACACCTTTCTATCTCTTCATAAATTTCCTGTAAGGAACGCCATTTTCTTGGAGGAGTTGTTAAAGAACTTGATGAAGTTGGAGAATTTGTTAGAGATGATAGACTAAATGGAGTTGAAGGTGATGAGGAATTATCATCATTAGTATCATCAACATGAAAAAATTCACTATGTCCATGTCAAAGATTTGAATAACCTTGTTTATTTGTTTAATCCCTCGTAGTTTTCTCATCAAAAACCACATCACAACTAATAATCAACTGATTAGTCAAAAGATTATAAAAATGATAACCTTTAGTTTCAGTATTGTAGCCCACAAATATGCACTTCACACTATTATCATCATGCTTGTGCCTATTTTGAGAAGGAATAAGGACATAAGAAATGCAACCAAAGACTTTGAAATGTGATACTTTTGGTTTCCACCCATACCATGCTTTAAAAGGTGTTTGATTTTTTAATGCTATTGTTGGGCTTCAGTTTAGAATATAAGTTGATGTGTGAACTACTTCTACCCAAAAATTTCTTGATAAGGATTTTGCTTTCATCAAGCTTTTGGTCATTTCCACAACACTTCCATTTTTTCTCTCAGCCACGCTTTTTTATTACAATATTTAACTAGCTGTCAATTATCTTAAAATTCTATAATCTACACAAAAGCTATTAAATTCATTTGAGAGAAACTCACCATGACGATTTGTCCTTAGAATCTTTAAGTAATGCCCACTTTGTTTCTCAACACAACTCCTAAAATTTTTAAAAATAGAGAATGTTTTTTACTTTTCTTTAGAAAAATAAACATATATGAACATGTTGTAGTCATAAACAAACACAATAAATATGTATTATTATTAAGAGAAGGAGTATTTATTGATCCAAATACATCCTCATGCACTAACTCAATAGGTTTAGATGCTTTTCTTGTGTTTCCCTTAGGAAAAGCCACCCTATGTTGCTTTCCAAAAACACAGCTCTCACACATTTCTCCAACATCTTGAATTTTAGGCATTCAATCTACCAAGTTTTGATTGGACAAAAAGGTCAAGCTTCTAAAGTTCAAATAACCATACTTGTGATGCCACAACCAATTTTTGTCCTAAAAGATGCTTTGAATGCATATTGATCACCATTAAGTGCAAATATATTATTTTTGGCCATTGGAACTTTACATAACAATTTTTTTTTTGCTTGCATAAGAGAAAACATCACAAGACATATTCTCAAAGAAAAGAGAGCAACCTTCTCTTAAAAGTTGACTAACACTTAAAGATTGGAGTCCAAATAAGGAACATATAACACATCTTTGATGCAATTTCTACCACTAGAATTTAACTTTACATCTCCTTTATCTTTTTCATCACGAATCACACCATCTCCCATATATACATTGGTTTGTATTGATTCATCCAGACAGATAAAGGCCTCCAAATTAGCTGTCATATGATTGCTACACCCGCTGTCTATAATCTAAACATCTAGAGAATGTACAATTCTTGAATAGCAAGCAAGAAGCAAGCTTTCACTTTTATCCGTTGTATCTTGTTCAACATAATTGGCATGTTTCTCATGCTTTTCTTTCAACCTGCAATTCTTTTCAATTAGTATGGCCAATTTTATTACAATAATAACATTGAAATTTTTTAGGTTCACTAGTTTTTCGTTTTTCCTTGTGATTTTGATTTTGAATGATAGAATGTCCCCCTCCTCTTCCTTCACGCTTTCCTCGATAAGAATGATCACCTTGTTCTTTTTTCCAGCTAGATTCCTCACTATTGCTCTTGCCACTAGGTGCATTGTTGTGGTTTGAGCTTCCTATTAATACTTTTGTGTGAAATGCATTTTTGGTGGATTTTGACCTTCATATCGCTTCAATATGTCTTCA
The DNA here is from genome assembly GCA_027563575.1 of Erythroxylum pedicellare. Classification (NCBI taxonomy): domain Eukaryota; kingdom Viridiplantae; phylum Streptophyta; class Magnoliopsida; order Malpighiales; family Erythroxylaceae; genus Erythroxylum; species Erythroxylum pedicellare. The sequence continues at coordinate 14,785,942 of JAOQMP010000209.1, forward strand.
TGAGATTACACTGATCCAAGTAGCTCGTCAATTGTTAGTTCACTAAGGTCATTTGCTTCTTCTATAGTGGCCACTATATGCTCGTATTTCTTAGGCAAACTTAGCAAAATCTTCTCAACAACTTTCGGTTAAGGCATATCTTCACCATATTTTCTCATTTGATTAACGATTTCTAATTCTCTTAGTAAAATAAGCATCAATGAACTCACCATCTTTCATAAATGAACTTTCAAAATTTTGATGAAGAGTTTGTAATTTAATATTTTTTGTACCTTTGTGGTGCCTTGATACCTGTTCAGAACTAAGTCCCATGCTTTATTTGACTTAGTGGCTGACTCTATGCCAGCAAAGATAGATTCATCTACTGCTTGATGAATAAAAAAGAGAGCTTTGGTATCCTTCTTACAATGGTTTCTCAAAACCTCTGTTGAAACTCCAGTCTCTGTATACCCTTTCTCCATTATCTCCCACATATCTTGAGAGATGAAAAGAGTCTTTATCTTGGTGCTCCATGCATCATACCCACTTCCTTTATAGATATGAAGGGAAGGAATTAAGGGATTAATCCCAGAGTGATTATTAGTCATGAAAGCTTAGATAATAGATGATAAAATAACTAGAATATAAAATTCACAAACTTCTCTCTTGCACACTAAACAAAACAGAGAGGTAAAAAAAGTATAAAACCAAAGATTGATCTGGAATACCTTTTTATTCATTAAGTTTAACTTTAAGTAGACATTAAAATAATCAGAATCCCTAAATCTAAGGAACAATCAAAACAACCCAAAAACTATTTCCTCCAAATCTGAAACATAAAGTTTGTTGCTTAAGACTAGGACATGAAATTGACCTGGTAAACATAAAAATTTTGACTAAAGAATTTAAGAACTTACTAATTTCTGCATTATTTGTTAACAATCAAGTGCGTGCATACCTACTACATCTTAGGGACTTACAATTACCCACGTATACATAATACATCATTATTTAATGTTTTTTAATTGCTACAAGTTTAGGAAAGAGTTATTATTTGGTATTCTTTAACCAAAAAAAACACGATTGTATTACTTTGAAGAGGAAAGTTGGAGGATACAAGGAAGAACTAAAATCCATCATCTAAATTAAGAAAAATTGTGTCTCTCAATTTTTTTACTTAAGCAAGGTACTATACAATTAGGATAACAATAAATTGAAAAAGGTATTTGTTAAAAATTCAATAATATTATTATTGTATAGTTTTATATTTCTAGAAATTTGTATTTCACTAACTTCGCATGTTATTGGTTTATCAATCCTATTTACAATAGCTAAATGAAACTTAATTATATTTAATCCTTATATAAGATTTATTTTAAGAAATACAAAATTATTAAAAAAATACAAAAAGTCACTTTAAGAATAGAAAGAATATTTCTTAGAAATTAAAATTAGTTTCTTGTTATAATATTCCCTCTTGTTTTGTAATTTTTGTATGATCTTTAGAATTGTCAAACTTGTCTTGTAACTTTTGTAAGAATATTAACTAGCTAGTTTAAAATGTTGATATATTCTTTGTGAACTACTTTTTTATTTAATAAGTCATCAACAAAATAATATTGCAATTTAGTATGTTTGGTCTTAGTATGAAACAAGGGTTCTTCATCGTTATAATAACAAATATATTGTCATTTAAAACTAGTACAAGACTTTCTTACTTCTGCTTTAAATTTGAAAGAATCTTTCTTAATTACAAAACTTCATAAGTGGTACTAGTAGCTACTGTATACTTGATCTCTATTGAAAAAAGTGCAACAATGTTATTTTTTTAAAACTCTAAGATATTACCATTAACCTAACACAAAACAAGAAGCATGATATACTTTTTCAATCATCTAGTGATCCAATCCAATTACTATCAATATAGCTTACTAACTTGTTATCCTTTTCTCTTTTATGTTTGATCCCAAGTTTCTCTCTTTCTTTCTTTTTTTTTTTTTTTGCAAGTAACATAATATTATTTTTTCATATTTGAAATAAAATTTTCTTGGAATATTCATGAATTTAAAAATATAACTCATAGCTTATAAAATGTAGGGCTTAATATTAGTAAGATAGATCAATGATCTAGCTAAACTTCTTAAGACTTTTAGATCTACATTATATGTTTCATCATTGTTTTGAAACTTCTTGTTGTCTTTATGTGAAATTTCATCAATATATTTTTCCAGAGAGATGAAAATTTCCCCTTTGTATTACCTTTCCTAAATATTAAGAAAATATTTCATGGACCCAAGATTAATCATTCCAAAATTTTACGTTTTGACATGCTTGAAATCATTATCCATACTTAAAATTTTACTAATGTTAATTAAATCATCTACGTTTAAACAGACTAAACGAAAGTCACAATTACTCTAGGTTTTCACATAAAGAGATGACTCAATTTGACTTCTAAAAAATTTATTTTATTGGAGATGGAAATCAATCTTCATTCTCCATGCATGTGAGACTTGTTTTAAGTCATATATTGTCTTTCTAAGGCGATAATCTTTGTATTCTTGAACTTAAGAAATGAAGCTTTATGGTTATTTTATATACACTTCTTCTATATCACAATTTAAAAATACAAACTTCACATTAAGATGAAAATTTTCTAGTTCTAGTTGGACAAGCACAGATAGAACAACTCTAATAGTCTCCATATAACTAATTGGAGCAAATGTCTCATTAAAATCAATTCCAGGATGTTGTGATTAGCCTTTTCTTTTTTTTTTACCAAACGAAATTTATACTTTTGAATACTTCCATATTCATTGAATTTCATTTTACACTTCCATTTTAGTTCAATCAAATCTCTCCCATTAAGCATGTCCACAAGCTTCCATATGTGGTCATTTTCTATATTCTCTATTTATTCATTTTTTTCCCTTCTCCATATTTCTTCTTTTATAGCTTCATCAAAAGAATGTGATTCACAAGAGAAAAGAGAATGTTGCTCACCTTATAAATGTCAATTGGTGAACGTACATTCCTAAAAGGTAAGTTAGAATCAAGGATTGATGGCTTAATTTCTAGTAGACTTAGTGAATAAGGTCTTTTATTTGAACTTTCTTTTGTAATTGAATCATGTATAATTTCATATTACTGAATATTAAAAAGTTCAAGAAGCATATAGCCTTCAGAGTTTTTAGTTTCTTCATCCTTTTAAGTCCAACTTTCAAACTCATCAAAAACAATATTTCTAAATATTTTTAATTGATTTATGATTAAATTAAAAACGTGATAACCTTTTGATTCATTAATGTGGGTAATTAAAATAACATTTCTATTTTCTTATCAAATTTCTTTTTATTTTGAGAAATATTTAGAGCATAAGCAATGCAACAAAATTTTTTAAATTTATCCATCATTAGTTTGAAACTACTCTAGTCTTTAAGAGGGATTTTGTTACAAATTGCTTTTGTGGGTGAGAGATTAAGAGTATAAACAACTTCAAGTTATGAGAAATTAGAAAGGTTTTACCTTGCAACATGTTTCTTATCATTTTAATAATTGTTTTGTTCTTGCATCCAATCTCTCTATTTTGTTAAGATATATTACAAATAATTAGTTATCTTTATATCTGATTTTTCTTACAATACTCCATGATTAGTATATTCACCATTATGATTAGATCTAAGTGTCTTTAATTGATTTTTACTTTGTCTTTCTACATAAGTAATAAATTGTAAAAAGGTGGGAAAAAACATCCGACTTTTTTCTAGGAAATACAACTAAGCTTGGCATATTTGACTAGACTTCAGGGTAGGCATGGACTTTTTTTAAAATTTAAGTTTCGACCCAACTGACATCATTTTACATTGTGAAGCAATTACTTTTTATAGTTGACTACTTTTATTGTAGTTTAAAACAACTATCTGCTTTTCATAGTGTAAAATTGAAAAGATCCATGCTGGAGTTCCCTTTTTGGAACCCAAGTCAAGCCCTCCTAGCGACCTCACAATAGCCCTTCAATCGATATCTAACTCAACCAAAGGGTTCTCGTAAAGCCAAGTCGTTCAATTGTTAATAACCTTTTATATTTTAAAAGTTAAAAGCGTTGAAAATAGTGAGAAATTTTTTTAATCATTTTATTAAAAATTTTGGTAGCACAACGAATGCATTTTGACATTCCCAAAATTTTCAAAAGCCCTATAAAATTTCAAAACACTTCTATATTCACACCAATTTCTCAAGTACAAATTTTAGATTTCAAGTCCACTCACATGCAAAATCAAACAAATAATTCTCAA
>JAOQMP010000209.1:14790315-14823622 GCA_027563575.1 Erythroxylum pedicellare
ATATTTACAACAATTTCTCAACTACAAATTTTAGACTTCGAGTCCACTCACATATAACTCCAAACAAATAATTCTCAATAATCACAACAATAAATTTTAAAAAGCTAAAACATATTCGTGCATTTCATTTAAAAGCATTTATAAACATCCATTCTTTACACAAATGTACATATCAACATGACACAAGCACAACAACACCCGATGATACAACTAATCATGTGGCGGAGTCCCAATTACTGAAGCAGCTATACGCATACTTGGGGTGATTTGTTTAAAAAACATAAAAATAAGGGTGAGTTAAACAACCTCAGTGAGTGTTAATTAGTTTACTAAAAATATAAACTTTTCATAACAACATAATTGAAATATTCTCAAACAATCATAAAGCTCATGGTAGAATAATTACCATAACAATTCACTTATGCATCATAAAATCTAGTAATCTAATAACAGATCGTAAAACACAACTTCATTTTTCTGAAATTACTATTTCAGAATGACTTTTTGAAATTAAAATCATAATATAAGAGTTTCCATTTTCCTTTTTCCTTAATCAATAAATAGTGGTGTCAATACGTTTTCCGAAAACTTTTATACTAGAAATAAGCCAACCACTAGAATCGGTACCATACAATGCTTCTCAAATTACTTTTAAAAATAAACAGTGGCAACATTATTATTTCTTGACTTTTTTTAACTCAACAGAGTCCACTACTAGTTTCTTTACCATACGGTACATTAGGCCTAAAGTCACGAAGTTGATTATGCCTCACTCACCTATAACTGGTTAATCACTATTTATAGACTTGGTTCTACATCGCTTACCGATAACAAGTCATGAAGCTAGTTCTACATAGCTTACCTGTGATTGGTTAACCAATATTTACAGAGCTGGTTCTACATCGCTTACTCGTAATAGGTTACCATTATAAATATACCAATATAATAACATATGTAAAGCCTACCGATGTACCAAATGCAAAAGTAACTCTTACATTTGCGACTTAGCTTAATTTCTAAATCAAGTGTGGGAGGATTCATAAGTGAATTATTTCATTGTACCTCCCAATCACATAAACTTTAACTTTCAAATTAAAACTCATATATTGCCAAAACATACACTTATGCTAGCAATAATCACTTGTAAAATATCATTTGCATATTTGCAGACAATTTAGTCATATAAAACAATTAAAATACGACCACAACTTGCTAGTTTCCATAAATAGAAACCATTTGCATAATATAAATTTAAAGAACACTTACACGTCTTTAATTCTTTTGCATAGAATTTAGTCATATAAAACAATTAAAATACACTCACCGTGTTACAAACTTATCGCTATGCACACTCTTGTGTTCGATGCCTTTCCTTTACCTACACAAAGCACATTTTGCTTAGGAATTTGTTTCCTAATTTAGATATAAGACATTAAAACTATAGTTCGCTTTTACCAAATTCGAGATTAGTATTTAATCGCATAACATGTATGCTAATCATATTTCTTCTTACTTCCGTAAGCTAACCTATTGGTCTTCGTTTCCAAATATAACTTCAAAATTCGCTCAAATATCATATTTCACCAATTCTAACTTACTAATTTCTTCAAAACACAATCTCACCCAATTTAATTCACCATATCACAACCATGCATAATGAGTCACAGTTGTGACCCATGTCCAAAATCCATACCTGCACTTGTCTTTTAATTTTCACATATCAAACATTCAAATTAGGTTTTGAAGTATTCTAGACATTTGTTTCCCCATGTCTCTAGTTTTCATATAATAAAAAATCATGCCATTTAAATTTCTAAATCATGAAACATGTGCCAAATATCACAAGATGTTTCAATATAGGGATAGTATCAGGTTACCATTTTCAATCCCAATTTCCAATATTATTCATCCCGAATTAGGTTTAGATTTCTTCTAAAGAATTTCATTAATATGTCTTAGGTTTCATTTACAATTAGAATCACTTAATTTAGAGATTTGTAAGTCGAGTTATGGTCAAAAAAATAGGATTGGTTTAACTGAATCGAGAACCTATGATAAAATTTCACTAAATGTGACTATCTCTTATCATATTAAACCAAAATTGGCTTTTGGATCATATCACACTAAAAACAATAGGCATGGAAGATTCTCTCAAGCTTAATTTCTTGATTAATTTTCTTGTTTTCAACCCACAAATCCTTCTAAACTTATTATCTAATCTATGGAAAGTTAAAATCACCATTGATCTTACACAAATCTATTCCATGCAAAAACCCACAAAACTAGAAATTTAGGTTAAGAAAACTTACCACTTTCTTTCAATCTTTTGGAAAATTGAAGAACGTTTAGTCTTGATGAAGCTCTCTTCAAATCATGCTGCAAAACCCATCAAAACAGCAACTTCCTTCTTCTCCTTCTTGGTTGTGAGTCACCCTTCCTTCTCTTTTTTCTCTTTTTTTGTTTTTTGTTTTGGTCTCTCACTTTCACTACATTTTTATATCAATGGCCAAAACCCACTCTTACGTCTCTCTTATTTTCTTTTAGTTTTTGGTCTCTTTAATGCCACTCTCATGGCACTCTCACAAAATGAAGCAAAACTTAAGTTTTGTTTTTTTTTTACTCATTTAATGGATTACACATGTCACCTTCCTATCGTTATCACTAATGATTCATCACACACATGTCATTTTCTCATTAGTTATCACTAATGACTCATCAATCCACTAATATCATGTAAAAAACCAAATTTTCCTTAATGAGTACAAAAAGAACAAATTGCCTTTTAACGCATTTAATTCACCAACTAACCGAATTAAATCCCAACATTGTTCCACAACTGTCTTATCAACAAATTGACCATCAAATACTCTAACTAGGGTCAATACTTGTTGAGTGGATGCTTTTAAAAATTTTGAATGGGTTTAAAATCATCAATACCCATTATTTTCCAAAAAGGACATTTTAGTCTAATAATTTCGAATTACCTAAATGCTATTCAAACAACCTCCATTTTGACCCGTTTCAGTTCCTAGGGACTCCAATCGTAATTTCAGGGTTTTTGATCATATTATAAAATTATTTGATAACTTTTTCAATTGCTCGAAAGAATTTTTGGATTGAATATGGAAATCACTGAATGTCACTGAAATCATCCAGATTTCATTCAAAAGTGTCTAAATCCTTAAAGCACATTTAGGGCTTTTAAAACTCGTTTCAACTCATTTCATAGCATTTTGGAGTTTTCGAAAATTTTTCGAGAAATTTCCAGTCGAGTCTAGAACCATCTCTGGTCTATCCGTGATCTCCGTTATAATCTCAATAATACATTTAAATGCTTAAATTATTCTAGTACACTATAAATAGAGCATACTATATAAAATACATGTACAACTCATTACACAGTACAATAATCGAACTAGGATATTACAAAAATAATGTCATTTTATACTATGAAGCAACTACTTTTATAGTTGACTGCTTTTATTATAGTGTAAAACAACATCATTTTACACTAAGTTATATCGGGTCCTCCTTTCTTCTACTTTGTCTGCTGTTCTACGTTCTCCTTCTTCAATGTTCACTTCTTCAATCTTCTACTGTAGGTATGGAGTTTGCTCTTTGCCACTGTCGTCTCTACTCCTCCAACTCTCTTCATGAATCACATCTACCTCTCCTTGCGTTACTCCTCCTCCCTCTTCCTGATAAGATTTCTTTAGTGACTACTACGGCTGCTTTCTTTGTTTTTTTGGGTGGCTATATTTCTCTTCTTCACTACTAAGAGTTGATTATAAATGCTAACAAACACTAACAATCCTTAATTCGTTCAATTATGGAACTGCCTTGGCAAGTACATTATGTCTCCTTGGCTAGACATTGTCTAATGGTTTCTATTTTCAAAGTAAATCATGGTCTATTTTATACACATTCTCAAGATTTAAAGTTAATTGGTTATTCAAATAGTGATTATGGTAGAGACTTACATGATCGAAAGGGCACCTCTGGATATGCATTTCATATTGGATCAACAAATTTTCGTGCTCATTAAAAAAACAAAAAATAGTTGCTTTCTCAAAGTGTGAAGCCGCGTATATCGCTGCAACAACATGTACATGTCAAGTAGTATGGTTGAAGAATATTTTGAGTGAGTTATATCACCCATAAGAAGGTCCGATTATAATATACATTGATAATAAATTTGCTCTATGATAAGTGTAAATTGCATCATGGCTTAGGTCATAGTTTAATATGTGTTTAGCTGATCATGGTTTAGGGCATAATTTAATATGTGTTTAGCTGATAATCCAATCATTTAGTACGTGTTTAGGTTGGAAGTGAGTTAGTTTGTTAATTATTTATGTTTTAGGTTTTTTATGAGTTAGCACAAGTCTTTGAGCTCAAATATTATGTTTTTGAGGTACCTTGATGTGTTTGCTAGGATTTTAGGATCAACATCGAAGAACGGAGAACTTTCAGAGACATTTGGGCTAAAATAATAGCCCACAATCATGCCTTGTCAGGCCACGATCATGATAGAAGCAGCATATTTGGCCCACGATCGTGGCTTGCATGCCACGATTGTGACAAAAGTCCAAGAAATGGCCCATGATCATGGCTTGCATCGGACAGACGTGTAGACACTCAGGAATGTCAATTTTTGAGGGATTGTTTGGACCTTTAACACCCCAGAAAAACCCAGGGCTACTCAGATCACAAGAGGATATTTAAAGAACAAGAAAAGAGCTAGAGGGGAGCTTTTGCATCAGCCACCTTGAGAAATCCAAGAGAGAAATCATCAAGAGATAGAGGAAGAGAAGAAAGAAGAGACAAGAGGAGAAGAAGCTGACTTGACGTACTTCTCAGATCAGGAGATTTCGCGACGTCACTACCTCCCATCAACCATTTAGATTGTATTTCCTATTTAATTTCAATTTTATTATTGTATATAATTGGATTGAATAGCTGATGATAGGATCTAGAATGTTGAGGATGTTTTAAACTCACCTTCGAAATTTTACTCTTGAATTAATGAGATATGATTGATTATGTGTTTATTGGATTTAATGTGATCTAATTTTATGATTGCATAATTCGATAATAAACTAAGAGGGTGAGTCGAATAAAAAACGATTAAATTGAACTAACGAGAATTAGGTGATTTAGTAGAATAAGAATTGAATCAGATCGAGAAATTTTGCGAAGAGAGATCTTGCATAGTTTTCCAATAATTTATTAGAGAACTTCATAACTAATTAGGGTTTTGAATAGGTTGTGAATTGAGAGATTGCAACCTCCATAATCTAATTAGGGTTTATGATTTAGGGTTAATGGTTATAACTTGAGAGAAAGTAATCAACCCTAGGATAATCTAGAAACAACAATCCAATAATTCATAATCAGTTAGGTTAGCATTAAGGGCAAGTAAAATTTCCTTTCTCTCAATTGGTAATTTCTTTCGGTTGATTCTTGGGTGTGTTGCAATTGCTTAGTAATTAGTATTTTGTGTTTGATTCTTAATTTGTTTGATTGAATTAAGTTCTCGTATTAGTTTCATGCAATTTAATTTTTTTTATTGTTTCTGGCCTTAGATTTTAGGATTGGATTAACTCCCTCCTCATGGGATCAACACCTTTGGTACTTGATAACGAACCGTATGCTTGCGGATTATCGACGGTTAATAATTAAAACTTACACACAACCAACAGCCTGATCAAGTTTTTGGCACCATTGTTTGGGGAGGTTATTTGTTTAATTCTTGTAGTCTAAGGCTTTTTCACCTTCTTTTGTGAAAAAAAGAAACTGGGTATAAAGTAAGCGACACGTCAACTTGGATATCATTGGACAACAGCGGGGAATCTCAAGAGTTGAATGCTAAGAAGAGATAAAAAAAGAACGATCATAAAGGATGTCTATTACAAGGAGAAATGGACTCTTGCGGATTTCAATGAGCCCCAATTTAGTTTGAAAAATCATCATCCTTACATGAACCGGTACACTTTGGGGTGTAGAACCACCCAAATTTCTATTGGTCTAACAATACAAGTACTCACATGGGACATCAAGACCTATTTGAATTTCAACAAGATGAGTCTAGTTCATGGGATTCCAAATTAGACAAAATCATGGATAAGCTAACAGACATGGAAGAGAACCAGAAGAGACTGGAAGAGCAATTTGATCAAGTAACAGAAAATCATGCTGCTTCTATTCATATCCTAGAGATTCAAGTAAGACAGCTGTCCCGTGAATTTTGTAAGAGAAGTGTGGAAGACTTTCTGAGCAATATGCAATTATATCAACAAGAGCAATATGAGGCTATCACACTTAGAAATGGGGAAGAACAAGAAGAACCAGTGGAAGACCATTTTGAACCCTATCTTGTAGAAGGCCAAGAGACGAGCAAAGAGAATGAAGCAAAGAATAACAACTCTCCCCATTATTCCTTAGATCTTGGTATACCATGCTTGAACATCGAAAAAACTTGGGTAGGTGTCCATAAAGAGAACTTCATCATTTGGATTAGTGATGATCAAGTGACATTCAAAGTGAATGATGTAGTAAAGAATCCAGAAGAGGGAGACTCATTCAGAAAAAATGATGTGTTCAAAATCTTTGAAGGAACAAGAGGATGAAGAACAGATGACAACAAACATCCAGTTTGAAGAAGCTATGGAAGTCTCTGTTCAACAAGCTAAAGAAGAAGAGGAGATGAGGGTGAATGAGAAAGAACCAAGAAGAGAAAAACTCACTCTTTTACTGGGCAAATTGCTAGATTCCATAAAAGATCCAGGGAGTTTTGTTATTCCCTATTTTGTTGCCCATTCACTCGAAAAAAGAACATTGATGAGCTTAATTGGTTTTCATAATTTTATCAATATTGTCCTTCTGATCATTTTGCAATTTGTAGCTTATTTACACACTACAAAACTGATGTTAAACGAAAAGGGTGGAAGCAAGTCGCTCATAATTGATCCCAGTTAAGTTTCCAATGATACAAGGTTAAGCTAATGACCATAAATTAGCATGTTTAGGGTAGATTTAAACTGTTATGCAATTAAAGTTGTTTCATTTCCATAAATAAATATCAATTATTTGGAATGCATTGCCCTACTAATTCGCTTACTTTCTCTGAATTAATTATAAGATAAGAAAGTCAGCTTGATATCAACCGCATTTAATCTCCACTTCCGACACATCACCACCTGAATCACCATGATGATTTCATGTTCTAACCCTTTTCTTTTTCATTTTTTTGTTAGTATTTTATTCTTTTTCCTTTCGTATATTGTTTCATTCCTCCTTATGTATTTGTTTATCTCCTTCTCACATTGAGGATAATGTGTTGTTCAAGTGTAGGAAGGGTTATGTGTTTTATTTTGAGTGTGAATTTTGAATATTGTATGATTGTTTGTTGGCTTACATATTGTGAATTATATGAATGTCTCGATGGCTTAGATGGATTGAAATCGATTTAATTTTAAATATAATCTATTAGGTTGTGAGGAGTCATTAGCTCGCGAAATTAGTGATCTGGGTTCTTTGGCTAAAATATGTAGGTTAATTAGGATTTAGTGTTAGTTTGTCACCCTCTAAATTGTCACATTCATTCATAATTTTAGATCTTTCGACTAAAGTAACTTTGCTAGTGTTTTTTCATAGAAACAAGTAGTTAAAGCAACAAGGTGAGCATTAAAAAAATGTTTTCTAATTTTTAATAAATGATTATTCCGTTGGCCTTTGAGTTATGAATAGAGCTAGTAGCTAATTGAGAATGTGATGTAGCCGAGTAACTGGATCGAAACGCATCACAAATGTGTACCTTCACGTCAAAAGACTATAATGGCATTCCAACTAAGCAGCTTAATAAAAACATAACTTAGTCAAGTAACCAGATCGACATTCATCGTCAATGTTTGCCTTCTTGTAAAACGACTAGGTTCATGTCCACAAAAGTAATAAAAATAAAAATATATATTTTCTAATAAAACCCTACCGAACTTGTAAATAGCTTGACTTTTCATGAAAATGTACTTAGGAGTAGTTACAGAGTTTGAATGACCGAATAATTATTAATGTGTATATGCAATTAAAAATGGTGAATAACCTAACATTTTAGTCTTGATTAATATGTATGTTTAGTCCAGAGCTTCTAGATGTGGATTTTACATGTTAATGATTTGGAATAACTTGAATGATTGTGTTTAAAGTTAAATTTATTTCATGAAGTTGAAGCCATTATCTCATTACTACATTGTGTGCCTTGTGATTTTGTGTTGTTTGTTGTTTTGTTTACTTTAGGATAAGCAAATGTTTAAGTGTGGGGATGTTGATAAGTATAAATTGCATCGTATTTTAGGGCATAGTTTAATATGTGTTTAGCTATTAATCCAATCATTTAATATATTTTTAGGTTAGAAGTGTGTTAGTTTGTTAATTATTTATGTTTTAAGTGTTTTATAGGTTAGTGCTAGCCTTTGAACTTAAATATTATATTTTCGAAGTACCTTAATGTATTTGCTAGTGTTTCAGGGTCAATATTGAAGAACATAAAAATTTCAGAGACATTTGAGCTGAAATAACGACCCATGATCATGGCATGTCAAGTCACAATCGTGACAAAAGCATCAAATTTGGCCCACGATCGTGGCCTACATCAAATAGACCCGTAGACACTTAAGAACGTCAAGTTTTTAGAGATTTTTTGGACCTTTTGCACCCCAAAAAACCCAAGGCTACTTAGAATACAAGAGGATATTTAAAGAACAAGAAAAGAGGCAGAGGGGAGCTTTTGCATCAACCACCTTGAGAAACCCTAGAGAGAAATCATCAAGAGATAGGGGAAGAGAAGAAGGAAGAGAGAAGAGGAGAAGAAGCTAACTCGACTTGCTTCCCAGATCGAGGGGTTTCTCGATGTCGCTACCTCCCATCATCCATTTAGATTGTTTTTTTCTATTTAATTTTAGTTTTATTATTGTATAGAATTGGATTGAATAGGCGATGATATGATCTAGAATGTTGAGGATTTCTAAACTCACCTTCAGAATTTTACTCTTAAATTAATGAAATCTGATTGTTTATGTGTTTAGGGGATTTATTATGGTTTAATTCTGCGATTGCACAATTTAATAATAAACTAAGAGGGTAATCGAATGAAAAATAATTAAATTGGACTAACGAGAGTTAGGTGATTTAATAGAACAAGAATTGAATCAGATCGAGAAATTATGCGAAGAGAGATCTTGTATAGGTTTCCGATAGTTTATTAAAGAACTTTAGAACTAAATAGGGTTTTGGATAGGTTGTGAATTAAGATATTGCAACCTCCATAATCTGATTAGAGTTTATGATTTAGGGTTAATGGTTATAACTTGAGAGAGAGTAATCAACCATAGAATAGTTTAGAACTAACAATCCGATAATTCATAATCAGTTATGTTAGAATTAAGGATAGGTAAAATTTCCATTATCTCAATTGGTAATTTATTTCGGTTGATTCTTAGGTATGTTGCAATTGGTTAGTAATTAGTTTTTCATGTTTGATTCTTAATTTGTTTGATTGAATTAAGTTCTCATATTAGTTTCGTGGAATTTGAATTTCTGTTATTATTTTTGGCCTTAGATTTTAGGATTAGATTAACTCCATTTTCGTGGGATCGACACCTTTGGCATTACGCTAACGAACCGTCCGTTTGCGGATTATCGAGGGTTAATAATTAAAACTTGCACACAACCAACAACCCGATCACTATATCATTGGTAAAAAATCCAGTGTCAGATAGCCGAAGCAAACATATAAACACAAAATATCATTTTATTCGAGAGCAAGTGAAAGACAAAACTGTAAAGCTCATTCATTGCAAAACTGATACAATGTCTTTGAAGACCGATGTCTTTCACAAACTCAAAGAAAAGCTTGGCATGCAAAATCAGGTTTGAGAAAGAGTGTCAGAAGACAAACTCTTATAGAACTCTTATAGGTTCTTCTAGACACACAACTCTTTTCTTGTACTTTGTTAGCTTTCAAATTCATTTATTACAGCTATCTACTTTGTGGTTGTTTATTAGCTGTCTAAGTGGGTGAATAAATTGACTTTCACACCTATAAAAAGCCCTTGTATGCATAATGTTTGTAAGAGAGAAAAAACAGAGGAAAATAAAGAGAAATACAAAGAACCGCACTTCAAAAGTGTGTAACTTTGTTTTTATCAATATATATAGTTGTATGATTTTTTAAGGATTTGGTCTACTTGTTTCCAACATTTGGAAAGTTGATTCTTTTAATCATCCTAATCGCAATTAGGGACTTTGGGAATCCTCCTAGCTAGTGCGGGCTAATGATATGGTACTTGTGAGAAGTTAGGCATGAGGTGCCACACGCGTGAACTCGTAAAGTGAAGCTAAAAATAATTTAATTATAAGCTGAGCAGTTTAAAGGTCTTAGGATTTCGCAGAGATATTAATTGACGCATCTAAAGACGATATCCTATTAATTATATCAGCACAAATACAGTTAGTTGCATGTGAATAGTTGGTTCAATTAATAACATACAGATGTATATACTCGCAAATTTAGAAACATGGAGTGGATTGGAGTATTGAGAAGAGGATAGTATCACTCCCAACCACCTGTTAATAACATACAGATGTATATACTCGCAAATTCAGAAACAAGGAGTGGATTGGAGTATTGAGAAGAGGATAGTATCACTCCCAACTACCTGTCTGCTTCTAGGAATGAATATGACCAAAGGATTCATAATTGGACGGAATATGCTTCTAATCATGAAGAACCCAGCTGACGATATTTTATATCAAATCAGCAATGATCTCAGAAATCATATTAAATAAAGATTTCATAGTTGTCTTTTTCTCAACAACCGCTTCAGAGTTCAGTTTCAGCTTCCGTAAGTATCGGACGCTTTCTCTCAACTACAATACCTTCTGGTTGCTATGTATACTTAGCTTGTCTTCTATAACTCGCCATACTCTTCCATGTTGTTTGTCCAAACTACTACTTTCACATGTACGAAGTTTTGTTGTAATATGTCCTACGATTGATCAAGACTTTAAATTGAGTACAATCCATTAGTGTAATTGTAGATAATTCATAAGCAGGAGTAATTTTAACAATTTACGCTAAGAATCCGATCTCAATCCCAACTCTAAGCCTTGCAATTAGCGTTTCCAACGTGAAAGAATTGAACTGCAAACAGTTCTAAAGCTGCACGGTTCTAATTAATGCCTCAAGTTGTCCATAACATAAGATTCAAATTTCAAGTCATATAAGTAGACACTTAGAGATGTTTGAGACAAACCATTATAAGTCGTACTTGTAATGGTCTTTTCCTTTTTAACCTAACAACATAATTACATTATCATTTACATAAAAGATCGGCTCTATCATTTACATAAAAGATCGGCTCTAACTCTAAGCTTAAAATTTTACGTTAACCCCACCAAAAAAACGCCTCCTAATTACCGAGAGAGGTGGAGATGTACTTTCATCTCCTAACTCCGTCCCACAGCCTAACGACGTTACCGGTAATCGCCGTCAAATCCTGATACTTGTACCAACTCCTATCACCCATTTTCACCACCAACAGTCTGCCCCAATCTTCCCACCACTTTTCACTGTGTCTATCATCGGAGCCAACGTAACAAATCCGACCTCTGACAATGGTCGTCTCGCCACCACACTCGACATTACCATCTCTTCCCTTGTCAGCTTCGAAATATGCTACGAACTTCCCTTTAGTCACTCCATCATTATCTTCGAAAACTGCTTGAGACATAACTGTTGCTGACGTCGACGCCTTTACTGGCTCCATGAGTGACACTTCAGGAATCGGCTGAGACCTATCGGCGACGCTGTCAATGGAGGCCGGAAATGGCTGTTCATGCTTCACGGTGGCTCCAGTGGCTCGGATCCTCCAGAAGCTAACGCCGGCGGTAAAAACAGCCACCCAAGTCCAAAGTTTACTGAAAACAGTAAGAATTCCCAGACTCGCGTAATCGAAAACCAAAACGTCGAGAGGAGAATCGAAGACCTTCATGGTTTCACCCAAACGTTTTCAGGAGATGCTACGCGGCTTTTGTGAGTTCGTGCTGTGAGTAACCAGGAGACCAAAATGACTAAATTTATGGGCAGGCGTGAGGGAACGTTCGCCGTGCGATGGAAGAAGTGGGAAGTGGGACCTGATCATAAGATGCTGGGAATCGAGAGCAAAGATGCTCATTCGGTGAGGTAGATATGTGTTGTGCACCAAGCTCTAAGGAGACGTGTAAGGCCAGGAGTTACATTCTTTTGATGCCTAGTACTGCACATTATAAATTACAACGCATTGCGGAAATAGACAACAGGTTGGTAGCTGCTAAGTCATGTTATGTATGAACACGGAACAGGCATTACTGTAATGTCGTGTTTGAATGAATCTTGCGTGAAACATGAGTTCTCATGCCAACCCATAGATTTTTTTTTTTTTGGCCAATAAACCAATAGATTGATTGATTGATTCTAGATGTACATCTTAAACTTACTCATATGGAACTTAATTGGTGAATATCATTATGGGTCCAGAACCTCTATCGTGTTTAACTTGTTGAGAATAAAAAAAGTTGTCGTTTTACTTACAAAAATTCACAATTATGTTAGTCTTGCAATTTTGATAGCTTATAAGGTAAGACATCCAATTTTTAAGAGAACATTTGTGATAATAATAACAAAATTAATCAATTCTTAAATTTAATTTATTAAAATAAAATAATAATAATTTAATCACAACAAATAAAATCAATTTTTAATTTTTATCTTTAAAATTTAAATAATAATAAAAAATCAAAACATGTGTGTGTCATAAATGAAAGAAAATTTTAATTTTTAATTTTTTATCTTAAAAATTTTAATTAAAATGTGACACATTTTGTTTCTTATTATTTTAATTTTAATTTTTTATTTTAAAATTTTTATTAAAATTAAAATTAAAATAATAAAATAAAATGTGTCTCGGGCGTTACTTTAAGTGTCACCTAACACATTTTGTGTTTTATATTTTAAATTTAATTTTTATCTAAAAATTTTATTTAAAAATTTTTGAATTAAAATAAAATTTATTAATTTTTATTATAAAATTATAAAATAAAATGTGTCACATTTTGTTTTCTTATTTTAATTTTAATTTTTATCTTAAAATTTTGTTTAAAAAAATTAAATTAAAATAAAATTGAAACTTTTTTAAATAAAATTTTTACGCCAAAGATTCGGAATCCAAAATTATTTGCTGTGGTACAAACTTTGCAAATTAGTAATTTAGTCCAAAAAAAAAAAGGAACTTTTAAATATTCTTGAAATTTGAATAATAGAAACGTCAATTACATAATCCTTCTCACGTGTACATGTCAAAACATGGCAAGGAATGATAAGATTTGGCAAGCAGACTATCCGTCATGAGCTTAAATTAATGGTTCATAATTTATTTACGCAAAAAATAAAATAAAATGTGTCTCAGGCGTCTGTCACATCTACGACACATTTTGTTTTTCGCTTATTTTTTATTTTTAAAATTTTAAAATAAAAATTAAAAAATTTATTAATTAATTTATAAATTATAAGAAAATATTAAATTAAATTTAAAAATTGATTAATTTCATTATCATTATTGTATTAAGATGTGTTGGAAGCAAAAGAAAATAAGACTTTAAATATAACAAAAGATCTGCTCCGGTGAAAATTGGACGAGTTGGCTCATACGTAACTAAGCCATCAAAATTGGAGGACTAACATAGTTGTATAACTAAGCCATCAAAATTGGAGGACTAACATAGTTGTGAATTTTTGCAAGTCGAGTGACAACGTTTTGTTAACCTTGGCAGAGTTAGACAAGAGTAAAAGTGAACAGAGGATCCGTACTCGCAGCGCATCATTATGGTGTAACTTGTAGATTTAAATCTAAAACTCTGGTTAGATTCCAATGCACCATTTTTTTATTAAATAACTTTCAATATCATGTGTCTTGTCTTGTTAACATCCGGTTTTTTGGTTAGCTTTCAATATAATTTTTTGGATCTCTATCTTTTTTCAGTTTTCAAAATTTATAAAAATCACTTTAAAGCAAATGAGGTAAAAACCCAAGTAATTGGAACTTGGATGCCACGAATTAGTAATAAGAACAAATTACGAAGTCAAATCTTTAAATGCATTAGGAGCACCAATAAAAGAGTTTATCTATAAAATAACGATATAACTTAATGTCTTGAGATTGGAATATAAATTTTCTTTGTATAAAGCACTTCTTCAGAATAAAATAAAAATAAAAAAATTGAAAGTTTAACATGATATGATAAATTTTATAAAATAATCACCTCTTACAAACTTCACATGCATGTAGAGAATTATTATTAGACTCTGATTTGACCACGTGATTCACTCGTTCATATCCTGAACAAAGCAATCCAGATCTCCACGTGCACGTAGCTTTGAAAGAAGTTGCCTCCCTTAAATGTTATTTTCTGCTTTCACACATTGGTTTTGGTAATTGCCGTCAAAGGCCATTGCTCAAGTTTGTAAGTACGAAAGAAAGTATTGTGCTGTCGAATTATAAGAGAAGATGGAGATACAGAGGAAAATCAATCCTTTTTGTGAGGTGGATGGTGAGGGAGAGTATACGTGATTGGACCTTTCTTCATATGATGTTTCTATTGGTCCGGGCTTCGGAGTTGAGGAGATGGCGAAGATTCCTACACCAGTGCACCTCTCATCCAAAAAGCCCAAATAAATAAGACAAGCTGGTTTGGTAATCCGTGGCCTATTAAGCATTCATGGTCTGAGTCAGAGACACAAATGACGCGCCAATATTCGAGCAATTTGAAGAAAAGGGAATCACTATCACTGACCAGGCACCCTGGAGATCGGCTACAACAAACACCCATACATATTAAATATACTCAACCAACTATTATTTACAGTAACAATTAGAATCATTTTCGACTTCACTTAAATGTTTTATGATCTCATGAATATCACAGAAGGCCTCTCGCAACATAAGGTGAGGACCATCTTAGTGAACTCAAAGCTTTAGGCATTCTGCTATCTCCCAATTATTTGTTCACTTGCCTAAGTACAATATTACTTTGGTCATCTAAGATAACTTCCGCTCTTTCCAACTCATTTTTGTCGTACAGCCGTGTTTATAGAATTATAAAAATGAGAAACATGTCCTAGTCATAAATGATTAAAAAAAAGATATAATAAACTCAAGACAATTCTTACTTTTATTTTCTTTTCGCAAAAAAATACAATTTCAAGTTAAACATTTGAACAAAAATTTAACTTATGCAAAAAGTGTAAATTAAATCCTAACGTTTTTACTAAAATTTAAGTTAGATATTAACGTTTTGAAATGTTTAAAATGAATATTCATATTTATAAAATATTAAAATAAACCTTAGGTTAACAAAAATTAAACGAAGTTAACTTTCTTCTATCATATATCATGTCAGCACTGATATGACATATATTATATTATTTCAATCTAACACTTGAGCCTTATTGTGCCACTTGGATGACACATTAAACAGGGATTCACTTGTTATATTTAAGTTACTTTTTTATTAGTTTTTAAAATTTAAAATTTTAATAAAAATAAATTTAATTAATTTAATTTCAATTAACTCTAAGTGACTTAATTGTAATCACATTAACTTAAATTCACTAAAAATTGACAAAATATTTAATAATTCCCGATATATATGTCCAATTCCCCCGTCGTCTCTTAACAATCCTAACCAAATTTCTAAAAAGTAATCATTTTCTCATTCATATAAGAGATATCATTGGCCATTTAAAGTTTGGAGTTTTCTTTTTCACATGACAACCCTAACTGTCTATTGCATTGATGGTTGGTGTGATTTGGTTATACCTTCAAACTTGACATTTTCTCCCACATTTCTATTGTCCATCTTTATAGTGTGGAGACAACCTCATCTTCTCACGTGGGATTTTTCCTTGGCATCTTCTCCTTCATCAATGATGAAGTGCTTTCCTTTGTTGACATTAGAGAGCTCCCCTTTATTGATGATGCCTATTTAGAGGCTAGCTTCATTATTTCTGTGATTAGTTTTGACATTCATATTCGATTGATGTTTGGAATAAGTTCTTATACTTTGTAAATTGTTTGATCCTATAACCATATACATTTACATGGATCGCCTAGTTCTTGAGATACAAATTTAATTATAAGGTTACTTTAATTTCCTTTTCTTACAATAAACTACTAAAAATCATTTTGATACATATACGAAAATTAAGAATGCTCTACTCATCATTGATACTAATTAAATAATTTGCTTTGCAAGAACACCTTACAAATGCATATCTTTGATAAAAGAATTAAAAGTTAAATTGTAGAATTATTTTTCTTTTACTCTCCAATTCTATGATGCAATTGTCTAAATTGAATGTGATCCATTATATGGGCATATATAGATGAGATATCTTATCCAGTCATCTACTAGAGTTTGTTTTAGATAAAGATTATGAGCATCACGTCACTATTCAAGATCATACCTATGTGAGAAATCATTGTACCATATAACTATGACTGTGCTTTAGATACGTAAATTAAAAAAAATTCATGAATGAATAAAATTGGTGAGACATAAGTAGTTTTGAGATAATTACACAATTTTTATTCTTGTATTAACCAATAATTCCTCATTAAAATTTTTATGCATACTTTTGGTATATCAAAATAGAAAATCTATGTTTAATACTATTAAACAATGTTGTTTATTCGGGTTTCATAGGAAAGGATGTAGGGGTAAACGTAAGATTCTTAATTTGTTTTAAGTAAGAAATTTTGTAGAAGTATTCTTTCAAATACACTGCAGTATTTAAAGGTATACTTTTGCTTAATGATGCCTTCATTTGAACATTTGTGTTCTTTTTGTTTAAGCTTTGACCTTCTTACAGTTCTTCAAACTTTTGATTTAAAAATATCTTGTACCATTACTGGAAATATTGCTTTCCTTTTGTAATATTCATTTTTCATTCCAAAATATTGAAAAGTATACTTTCGTAATTTATAAAACTGATTGATAATAGTAGCATCATGTGATTAAATCTTAGAGATTAAAACTATATAATGTTATATGTGCGATAATTTTAGTGACTTGTACAGTTATGAAATCCCTTTCATATACCGATATAATATTAATTTTAAATGTTCATAATTTTGTTTTCTATAATGGGTAAATGTTTCGCTAAGAACTTTATAGAATGACCATAATCTAAGGAGCATATTTAACGGATGGCATAATTATCTAGTGAGTTTTTATTTGTAATAAGCTTTAAAAATATTGTGTATAATGTTTAAATTATGAATTACTTTTTGTTTGAGGTTAAGAGGTATGATATGTTTAAGCGGTAGGATGAAGAATTTATTAAGAGGGTTTTTGAGGTCATTCATAAATTAAGGTAAAAATATGTACGTTGAAGAAAACGCTCGAAGCAAGCACTACTAAAATAAATACAAGTAAAGAAATTGAAGAGCAGATAAAGTTCATAAAGCAGGACATTAATTTTTTAACAAAAGAGAAAAAAGAGTTGAAATTTATGGTGATGAGTATTGTAATAGGATTTGTTTTTTATGCAGTGGATGTTATTTTCAAATATGTTGTTATAGGGAAATGAAACTAAATTGCAATGTTGAATTTCAGATTTGAATTTTAGTGAATATAAAAATTATGCATTTAAAATTTTACTAAATTGTATATTATAGTTACATATTGGATGTAATACTTCCCTATCATTTATTATATGATACTTGTAATATTATTTATTCATAATAGTAATATATTTTGAATTCATTGATCAAAAGTGGTAAAAACATAAATATTAGTAATATATTTGAAATTCATATACAAAAGTCACAAACTTATATACATGTAGCCAAAAGTTATGACAACACATCCATCTAAAAGAAAATGCCAATAATACATCAATCCAAAAGTTATGCCAACAATATATCAAATTAAAAATTATGCCGACACGTCCATCCAAAAGTTATAGCAATAACACAAATGGAAAATTTAAAGTGGTTAATTTTGTACCATATTACTTCCTTCATTTAAACTCGCATGTGAAACTTAGACTTCTAATGATTGTGCTAATAATGCTCTCCTTTTGTTTGCTTCATCTTATATTTATTGTGAAGTAATGTTAGGCTGTCTTTTAAACCTTAAATCTCATGGTTCAAATGATAACTTGAATGTATATGGATCAACATATCTTAACTTACTTTTACTAGTATATCAGAGATGATTGTAATTCGTTTATATTCATCCAATTCCAAATCATACGTTAGTGGATTCATGAACCAACTCAATAAATATGTGTTCTCTACCTCCATAATAGTCAATGCCAATGGATACATCCTTTTATCCCCATCCCTCTCTATTATACTCAGTAATTATCCTTAAAACTTTGTCTTTAGAAATCAACTATCTATCCTAAAAATAAGTCCCAAATATTTTCATCCTCTTTTTATGACATCAAAGAAAATGTATCAACTTTTGAATTAAAACAAAATAAAATGGAATATGAAATGATTTTGTTACTACTACTTTTTTTTTACTTAGAATATAATTTTCATTACCTTTAGCAAGTATGTCTCTTGATTCCTTACTAGTTATAAGTCCACTATTGAGTTAGGATTACTTAACTATAACTCATGTATATATCCTTATAGCTTAGTATATTCATTAACAAAACTTATTGCCCCCTCTTTTCTCGGTCTCCTTAAAACTTATTGCCCTATTTTTTTTTTCTGAATCTCCTTGTTGTTGCTTTACACATGATTATTGAAAAATATGTTTAGCTTAGTTCTATATTCTTCAACCTTTTTTTTTGTAAATAATAGACTTGTAAAGAATTCTATCTGTAGAATGTCTCATTAAAAACTTAGTAATAACATGCTTTGGTTTGTTAGTTATGAAACAAATATTATTAGGTTTGTATGTCTTTACTTTGGAACACCTTTCATTCTTATCATATGCAGCATACAACTCCCATGGACATTCCTTAATATACCCAAACTTGATCCTATTGCTTTCACTCTTTTTTAACCTAACATTATATCTTGTTTGCACTGCATAATCCAACATAGCATCTTTAATTCTTTTGCATTGTAAAACTCCATTCTTAATCTCCACTATGGCGCTTTACTAGTAGGATTATGCCTAATACTTCTACTTCTTCTTTGGAATGCTTCGCTTGACTCCTCTTCACTTAGATATTCATCACTCGTAATAAAACTACTATAATCTGTCAAATAAATTTCAATTGGTTGATGATCATCTAAAATGTCTACTTGAAAATAAGCTTGTGCATTACCTACTTGTTCATCACTCTGGTCATTAACTTATTCATCGCCCTTCTCCACAACTTGTTCATCAACTTATACTTTCACATCTTCAGTAACATAATCTACTCTAGCACCATTTCTTTTTTGTTCACCATCACTCTCTCCATTCTCCTCGTTGAGCTCCTCTCCTCTACTTATATGTAATATCTTATGTGCAAGGACTAGTGTGTCTAACATATAGGTGACATACACATCTATTTTATAATTATAAAAATGTTATGTTTAAACTCTAAATTGAAGTAACCTTATAATTCTATTCTATAAAATTTTGACATGCTAATATTTTATTATTTTTTATAAATCTTACATTGTCAGTTAAGCATTCCAACTGGCAACATAAGCCAATTAATCTTGTCCATATGCCCAACTGGACTAAGGGATTGTTCTAATCCTTATATCATTTCGAATTTTTCTTATTTTATCTCTTTATCATTTCCCCATCTTCATCTCTCCTTGTTTAGTGGCTTCTCTCTATAACTATCTCTATTTGTCTTCATCTCTGTCTCTATGAAAATCTTCACTTATCTTTATTACTTTTATGAAAGTCAGTGGTGTTGATTGAATAACTATCCTTATTCATCTTTCTCTAGGGATACACATTCTTACAATCAACAATAATAAACATCTTTAATGTTAGTCATAATAATTATTGCAGATCTTAGGAAAGAAAATGCATACCTTCACTATTTAAATATAGTTGTCAAAAGGAATTACTCAATATTTTAATATATTGATATAACTACTATGAATGGCTCGATGTGAAAAAAATGGTTATCACCTCTAGTTGGGAAAAAGATTAATTCATATTATATGGTTGATTAATTCATATTATATCATTGATCAATGATTAATAGAAAATGAGTTCAAACATGTTAAGTTCTTTCTTACAATTTTCTTTAATCCAAGGTGCAAATGAAACAAACGGAAAATTGACATTTAAAACACTACTTTTAGAGGATTGTTAACGAGTTACTTATGAATGTATGGGATAATCCCACCAACTACAATGATTCCTTTGATTAAGGTGTTAAGCTTTTCATTCCCTTTTATTACACGCTGCAAATGCCTAATTGTTATATGTTCAACCTTTAGATCTTCATTTGCATCCTTGTATAGTTAGATGTTCAAGGATAGAAGTTTCATAGATAATAGTTATTACCCCAACACTTTCATTTGCATTTTAATAGAGGGTGTACATGTCCTATGAGAATTTTCTGGAAAATTGATAAAGAAATTAACCGAGCATATGAATTTTTATGAGCCCATATTCCTAGTTGGACGATATGGGACCCATATAAAATAATGAAAATGTTAGTTTGTCAAATTTTTATTGAACCCATTTGTTAAATGTTATGTTTGAACCTAGGATCCCTCAATTTGGGGTTCACATATAATGTTTTTACAGTAGAGGACTCTGAGGGGTAGAGATAGAAGCACTGGAGCAAGTTCTAGTGATAGTGATCAGAGAGCTGCATTAGAGACAGTTGATGGACCTAATACCCAAACTCAGCTCGTGCATATGATATGCGAGCTCGTGAGAACCAGGATGTCCCAAATATGGTTACAAGTACTCTTACTATCTCTAACATTTCTGTTCAAGAATTGGTAGACCTAGGATCTAAACATTCTTATAGTGTATGCCATTGCCTGAAAATATGGGGTTACATGTTGACACTCTTGAATATGATATTCTAGTTATAAATCCTCTGGGCCATAGTGTGGTGGTAAATAAGGTCTACAAGAATTGTCCCTTAAGAATACAAGGTTATGAATTTCCTGCTGATTTGATTGAACTACCTTTCTGTAAATTTGATGTGATCCTTAGTATAGACTGACTATTTAGACATCATGCAATGGAAGATTGTCATATTAAAAGAATGACTCTTAGAACAGTTGATTTAGTTATATTCTTCAATTAGTGAGAAACTTGATGAAGTAGATTGGACAAAGAATATTGGTATCTATGAATCAGTTTGACGGGATGTGAGGTAAAAATTTCCCATCCATTTAACAAGAATAG
This sequence comes from Erythroxylum pedicellare, assembly GCA_027563575.1. Taxonomy (NCBI): domain Eukaryota; kingdom Viridiplantae; phylum Streptophyta; class Magnoliopsida; order Malpighiales; family Erythroxylaceae; genus Erythroxylum; species Erythroxylum pedicellare. The sequence continues at coordinate 14,811,751 of JAOQMP010000209.1, forward strand.
GATCGATGACATGCTATTGTTATATGTATTTCAACTGCTTCCTATATTTTAATAGTTTTCATACAAGTATGAAATGCATTACTTTGGCTTCTGAAAGAACAAGTATTTTATACTTTCAAAAGACTTTAAGAAAGATTACAGAGCCAATGTGAAGAAAAATAACCCTAACTTCAAATTCTACAAATGATGATCAGTTGTTGGAGCGCATGTAATTTTCCTTGCAATTGTTGAAGATTGTACAATTTGCTTTTGTATTTTGTAACAATAAAAGCATATGTCATTTGATTGTATATTTTAAATATGTTAAATGTTAAAATTTTCAAGTCCTTATTGACTATATATTATATATAAATGTATTTTTTTGGTCATTTATATTTGATAGTATCTACGCAATTAAGATATACATTAATATTTATATTTTGCTTTTAATGTATATATGGATGTTGTCTACGTATTATTGCCTTATCTATTTAATATTGTTGCCTAAAAAGACTTACAATGTTGCAATATCTATTTATTACTATAGTTTGAAACTAATGTGTTGTCTTAGTCAAAATTTAAAGTAATATTTTTTATTTTGTTGCCTAATCAAAAAATTATGTTACCTTATACTTATTGCAATGCTATTTCTAGTAATGATATGAATTATGTTGGCTAAATAAAAAGGCAACAAAAATTGTACTTACAACTCTGCTTTTTGTTGTCTGTTGCCTAAGGCACCATTTGCCGTAGGGACATGACTATTCATTACGACATTTTGCTGATTATCAGCATGTTTTTCGTGGTATGTTGTATTCAAACTCGAATGTCTTAGCTTTTGATGTTTCACCGATTAAAATGGGCTATGGGAAATTGTGATTTTCAACTTATATTCCACGTAATATATGAAACTATAGCAAACCACGGGCAGAAAGTAGTTTGCTGGCATATTTTAAAGTTTTGTAGTCAGAAGTTAGCCGTGTTAAAATGGTGTGATTTGGTTCTGTTTAAGTTGGAGTGGTTGATGAAACATTCTCTTTTTACTAATATTCAAAATTAATGAAGCTGCTATTCTAAATGTTGTTAGAATAATAAAAGTTTTTTCAAAGCTTTGAATCAACAAAATCTTGACTGTTTACCAAGGACTTGAAAAACCAGGAAGGTATTAAAAACCATGGAAACATGATTCTGTACAAGAGGACTTTGATTTTTAGTTAGGAAACGTACATAATTCGCTTTCATGAAATTCTACATTCAAACTCCTTTGAACTGCTGCGTATTTTCCCACAACCTTCTCCCAGTTTTCTTGGATTTTTCCACCCTTGGTAGTTAGAACCATTCAGAAAATTTTCATTTCTATGATCTCTACACAAACTAAAATAAGTGGAGAATTTATTTTGTAATGTATGGCTTATGTGGTCTTCAATTTTTTAGTTAAAAGTCGTGATCATGTTAACCATTAGAGATTTAATCTAATCTCCCCATGTACTAAAGTTAGACTACTAGCAGTATAAAGGGTGAATGAATTTTATAAAAAAAAGAATTGCCTAAACGTTAATCGCATATCAACTTCATAAAAGTGTGACTGATTACACATAAAGCATGCAAGTTCATGATTCATGCTGATTGCCAGTCAAAGCACGGTTGCATAGGACTATCACTGCCGAAAAAGCAACCCGAGTATTGAAATTCTCATTTATAAGTGTAGGATTCACATATATGTTCTGATTTTTTGTGAGTTTTCGAATTAGATTAATCCAAAGTTTTTATTATAAATTTCAACACAAAAAAGTAGTGCATCCGACAAGACTCTTATATCTTATTAATGCCTGCCAAACTACTGCCCTTGTTCGTAGTTGACATTAACTTCCAGTATTGGCGTGCGTTTATAACTTCCAAGTCAGAGGTTACACTTGAACATGAGAAATAACTAATAGCTATATGAGAGATTATGAAGTTTACGACTGCACTTATTCTAACAAGCAACAGATATTAAATAAGCCTAATGCTATACTTCACTCCAAATTTTATAAGGTATGTGGTTCCCTATAAGATTCCACAAAAGTTGAGGTGCAATATTTATATGAGATGAGATTCTCGGACTCAAAAAAATAAGTGTTTACATTACAGCTGACGAAATCACGAACTGGAACCGGAACCCAAACCAGTAACGGGTGGAAACATTTTAATTAGTTTCTTAATGGTCAAGTGAACATATCTAAGACGAAAATTGTTATATTTTTGATCCTTTTCCTGCTTTCACATGTATAATACAGAGAATGTTCCTACAAACCCGTCGGTCACCAAAAGCCTCGTGCATGTCAGCACGTGCATATGGTTTGTGTCAGAAGCTTCCTTGTGATTTCTCGTGGAAAATATTGGGACTGCCAAATATGCATATTCTCACACATATACAAATAAAATAATAGTAAAGATCTATGTTAAAGTTGGAACCCTATATATATATAATGAACTAAGAGAATCATCGTGGTAATTTAACAGTATCACTCATAAGACATCCTTATGTAGAATGTAAGATGCACGATGTAAAGCATTTTCATTTCTCAATAATATGTAGATTTTTGTAAGTTGGAAAAATCAAATTAGTTCATGCTAATTAAAACCACTTCAGGAAGAATGATATATCATAACCAAATGGCCAGAGAATGCATGGGTTCTCCAACTCCACACAGGTTAGGTACATATCCGATATATTTATCAAATAAGATCCGAAATTACAAAGAAACTCAACAGCCCCATTAATCTGAAAGCTAATGCAGCTATGAAATTTCTTCTCGGTTTCACACAAAGTAGTAACCTATTGCTATCAGGAATGGTCTTCAAGTCCATTCACGTGCTTATAAATACATGCACATAGCTTCTTGCACCACCCAAATATATTCACATACGAAAGGCTTCATCTAAACTAGCTACAATCACAGAATCAATCCATTATGGCAAGGCAGAGCCATCTTGTGATTTCAAGAATTGGCATTATTGGCGCTGGAGTGAGTGGTCTAGCTGCTCTCAAGCAGCTAGCTCACTACGATCCGGTGGTTTTTGAGGCCAGTAACTGCATTGGAGGAGTCTGGAAAAGCTGCTCTTACCGATCTACAAAACTTCAATCCCCTCGTAACGCTTACGAGTTCACCGATTTCCCTTGGCTTAACAGGGATGATCCAAGTTTCCCTTCTCATATTGAGATTTTAGACTACTTGCAATCTTATGCTGAGCATTTCGATTTGTTGAAGTACATGAGGTTCAATACCAAGGTGGTGGAGGTCCGTTTTCTTGGTGAAACTGTACCTGCAGAAGTCGGTGGGAACAAGTCCATGACGTACGACAGCCTCTTGCCAGGCCGGCCGGTTTGGGAGGTCGCCGTGCAAAGCAATCAATCAAATATCATTGAGGTCCTGAATATTCTTGCGTTTATCTAATTTTCCCACATGAAATCTCATAATATATATGTATATATAGACACACACACATATTTATTATCCAAATTGCTCTTGATATTTTGAAAGGAAACCCCACCATTATTCTTCTCCTACAGAGTCTAAGGTATTGCTAATGTGTGAAACCTTCCATAAGCATAAAATTAATTTAACTTAAATCCTAGTTAATATTGGTATAGCTTGCGAATTCATTTACAGTGGTATGCATTTGAGTTTCTCGTTGTCTGCATCGGAAAATACGGGGATGTACCTAAAATTCCCGTACTTCCACAAAATAAAGGGCCAGAAGTATTCAAAGGCAAGGTCTTGCATTCGCTTGATTACTCCAAACTGGACAAGGATGGTGCTTCTGAACTGCTTCAGGGGAAAAAGGTGGTCGTTGTTGGGTTCAAAAAATCAGCAATTGATCTAGCTCTTGAATGTGCCGAGGCAAACCAAGGTGATTATCTTACATCTCTACATATGTTTGAGATAAAGAACTTAATTTATTATATTCTTATCTATATTTAACACAACTTTCTTACGTTCTTCTCATCACTTCCAACTTATTTTTTTGTCTGACTCATCTTAGTCTTTATGCAGTCCAGAACCGGACGAAGTTAAGAAAAATCACTTTGTCTAGCTAGATTTTTAATTGTTCGACTTGGAAGAACTGACCCACATTAAGAGTCAAATCAAGCTAGCGTTGAAGTCCAATGACAGTTTGAAAAAGTACAACGATAATAGCTCATGCAAGCAGGTGTCTCGTGCTTGTACTGTAATCTCCTTTCAAGCTAGCGTTGAAGTCAAATGATAGATTTAGAAAGTTTAACGTTAATAACTTATCTAGGGAGAAGTTTCGTGCTTGTTTTGGGGGTGTAATCTCCTTACAAGTTTCAACTATACCTAATTACTTGTAATAGACCATTACTAAACCTTTGACTAGGACTAACCATATATATATAGGGCCTTATGGGGTGGGGATGGATCTAATTATTTTTTAGTGATTCACTTTGTGGTTGAAAATTTGGAATGAGATAATTCCTATGAATAATAGCTTTGATTAAACTATTACGGTGATTGGCAAAGTAGTAAAATGCATTTGGATTTGCCAGATAGTCAGTTAACAAATATATTTTCTACGTGCATGGCTTCTGTAAAACCAGATGTAATCGGTTTTTTCTTTTTTTCTTTACTTCTTTTAGAACTTTTCTTTCCTTATTGAAATGATGGTTGGACTTGTTGACTACACTTCTTTTCTTGGAATGCACGTATCAGACTTCAACATTTCTTAGCTTTTGACTTTACATTTGATTATCTCAGATGATCGAAGTGAGAAGGGTATATCCAAAAGATCACAGTTACATGATTACTAGAGAGATCTATTTATTATTCTTACATTATTTGCATATTCGTCTTAATTTCATATATATATCATTAGGATGCCACAAGCCTTACCTTGACATGTTGCAGGTCCGGAGGGGCAACCGTGCACCATGGTGATAAGGACCTTACACTGGACCGTACCCCATTACTGGGTTTGGGGATTGCCCTTTTTCTTGTTCTTCTCAACAAGATCTTCCCAGTTCATCCATGAAAGACCTAACCAGAGTCTCCTGAGAACCATTCTAATTTGTGTTCTTTTATCTCCTATGGTAGGCAAATGAAGAAACATTCATTATAGGCTTTGCGGACTGATGGTTTATAAGTTAATGGGTGACATTTAATCTTTTTGACAGAGACGTGTACTTTCCAAATTCATCGAGTCCTATGTGCTCCATAAACTCCCTTTGCAGAAGTACGGACTAAAGCCGGACCATCCTTTCATCGAAGACTATGCGTCGTGCCAGATGGCTATCATGCCTGAGAAATTCTTCCCTGAGGCTGACAAGGGAAAAATTTTATTTAAAAGGGCATCAAAATGGTGGTTCTCTAGTGAAGGGATAGAGTTTGATGATAACAGTAAAGTGGATGCTGACGTTGTGATTATGGCAACCGGTTATGATGGGAAAAAGAAACTCAAGGATATCTTACCACAGCCTTTTTCCAATTTGCTAGAGCATCCTTCTGGTGTCATTCCGTTGTACAGGTAATCGTGTTAAGTAGTTTCCTGTGTACAAGGGATGAAATCCATATCTAGCTTTCTGATTTCATGCCTTTGTATACGATTAAAGCCTACTGACGATTGATTTTTTTTTCCTTGAAAGGGGGACAATTCATCCACTAATACCCAACATGTCTTTTGTGGGTTACATAGAGAGCGTCTCCAATCTTCACACCGCTGAGCTTCGCAGCATGTGGCTGGCAAGACTTCTTGACGGTAAGTTCAAGCTTCTTTCAGTGGATAAAATGCTTCAACAAGTGTGGAAAGAGATTGAAATCATGAAGAGGAGTAGTAGGTTTTACGAAAGGCATTGCATTTCCACATTCAGCATCAACCACAGTGATGAAATCTGTGAAGAAATGGGCTGGGCCAGTTGGAGGAAGAAAAACCTGCTTGCAGAAGCATTTAGTCCTTATGGAAGTCAGGACTACTATGCCCACGAATGATGGTTATATTGACCCTACCAGCCTTTATACATAACTTGAATAACCATAATAATACTCCGACGACAGATGTGCAATAAACAGGGAAACAATTTTAAAAGATAAAGTTATATGTAAGTCATGAATAGACCAACAGTATAGAAGTAAAGGCACATAGTTGCTGTCTGTAACCCTTTGTCAAACCGTTCATTTGACAGTAACAGTTTATGAAGAATTATAGCTATGAACGAGTAATAAAATTGAAATTTGATCCTTGTGGGCAATTTCAAAATTCATTAACAATTTAGTTCAATAACATTTTAGCTCTATTAAGTCCAAGGTGATACAAATTTTACGACATGGGTACTTCTTTAGTAGATTCTGTCCGCGCAGTATGCGTTTAGCCTCATCCTATCAAGAACACTTATCCATCTCGTATTGAACATGTTGAAGGCATACAAATACCGTTTACATTAGTAGAGCTAATTACAAGAGGCATCGTTAATGCACACAAAAAAATATCAGTGTGTCCAAGACACTCAATCTAAGAACGCCAAGGCTAGGATAATTACAACAATAAATGGAATGGTCGCTTCAAAGGCTTTGAAGTAGCTTCAGGGTCTCATCTATATGCTTCTCAGGTTGGAATTGGTTATTGTAGATGAGTTGAACCACCCCATTCTTGTCAAGAACGTATGTCTGTCTCCCAGGTAATGCTCCAAACAGATCTGATGGTACTCCCCAATCTTTCCTGACCTTGTTACCATCATCGCTTAATAATGTAAATGGAAGTCTATACTTCTTTGCAAATGCCTATAAAGATTGGAAGCACACAGACAATGACACAAAGAGATTTGACAAATAGAACACAGACAATGGGATTTAAAAACCGGAAAGTGCAACGTCAAACTGGTGAATATGCGTAAGTAGTTTCGCTGGGCTTATTAAGCGGTGAAGCGGGAAAAAGTCAAAAACCCCATTACAACAAAATAGACTGTTATTTACATTTTTTTCTGCAACGAATTAAAAAATGTCGCCAAATGCCAACTTTTAGTGGCGATCGTCATCCAAAGTTTTGGATTTGGCGACCTAAAATAAAATCGTTAACTTAGCGATGATTTTCTGAAGTCATCGCAAAAACTGCCTAATATTGCGATGGTTTACATATGTTGTTGCTAAAGGTTGAGCGTTTGGCGAACAAGATTTGAAAACGTTGCAAAACACATAAACTTTTGACAACGAAATATATAATTCGTTGGCAAATGTAGGCTTTTGGCGACTAAATTTTGAACTCGTCCCCAAAAGTTGAGATTAAAGAATTTATAATTAATAACATTTGATAATTTTCTAATGATAAGTGTGTCTAATAATCCTAAGTTTAATTATAATTGTCATTTATATATGATTTTCATATTTTTTACTTATGCTTTCTTTATAAATTTCTTTAAATATATATTTATTGCATTAAAACTCTATAAATTATCTTTTTGGATATAAAAAGATAAACATACCTAAATTTTCAAATATTATAAGATAAAAAATAATAAATTTAAATTGACCACTATTCTTAATCATTAATATTTATTAACAATAAAATAATAATACATAAAATATTGAAAATTGTAAACAATATAATATAATAATATATGCAAGTAAGTAATACAAGATTTTGATTAGAAGTGTAACAATTCTTGTAGACATACAATAACAATATCAACCCTCAGTATGAATCTCACTAACACGCGAGATCCGGAAAGTTCCAATAGTACGCAGTTTTATCCTAACTTGTAGAGAGGCTGTTTTCAAAATTCTTACCGACATAGAAATAAATAAAGTTTCACATTTATTCCATATAAAAGAAAACGAAATAATTATTTTTTAAATTCTAAGTGACATGAGAGTCGGTAAAGGTAAATGAGTTCGTTATATTTAGATTCCCAATAAGGTTTTTGCACGTTCAAAGGCATCAATTGAAAAGGTCAAAGATCTTCCCTCAGGTATTGAGTTATTGACACCTTCTTCCAACAACTTCTTGACTATAACTAAATTTGTAGAATAGTAAACGAATCCCCCAAATACAGTATGGGTCACTGAATTAGATGAGCTGTTAGTAGAATGCGTTACACCTAAGGCACAATTAGTATAGAACTTAAATAACTAGTTAAGTCAAACTATATAACGAAGCCAAATTTGAACATATGTATACTTGATTGAAACAATATAGCAATTAGAATCGATGATTGTTACAAAACAATCGATTGCCCCAATTTTGTACCAACCATCGGGACATTGCCAGCATTTCCATTTTCATCTATGTTCTCTTAAAGATTTTAGGAAGCTTTACACAAGATATAGTATATGCAATCAAACGTTCATCTGATAGCTTACTATGATGCAAATAAGTTACAAATAATTAAGGAAGAGAGGTAATTCAGATGATACTAAAAACCTTGAAGATCGATCATAAAAGGCTAGCGATAATTAGTGTATGATGAAAAAATATGTTCTGCGTTGATTTGTTCTTCATTAGGTAGAATTTTCCCATATTCTTCCCAGTAGAGCTCATTTCCACCATCGAAAACCAGTTGCCACATCAACTTTCCTCAATGAATTGATGCTAACAGTTTAATTCTAAAAGTCAATTTAGCATAAAATTCATTATGTTTAATTAAATTCATTTGGTGACTAAATCCCACAAATTATGTTCATGGAATAAACTGATGCAAAAGACACTTTCTGCATTCCATGTCTATATGATTTGTTATGCTAGTTTGTCGATGATAAGTCAAAGTATTAAGTTCAACAGTAGTTCAGATTTGGTGTAAAAGCAATCATATGGTAAATATGTACATAAACATCTATTGCAAATTGTGCCTTGAATCTCTAACAGACCTTCCATCAAACGTTTAGCAGGGTTTCATCAAACAAGAATGGAAGGTGGGAAAAAAAACTTCTATCCATCGTGATCCAACATAGAAACACAATTTACCATCTTCCAAACACAAATATAAAGGAAAACTTATACACCATTTGCAGAACAGAAAGCCCATAACTCCAAAATGTAGCAGAAAATAGAGCACAATAAGGAGGGTTCTTGGGAACAAAAAAGAAGAACAATAGTATGAACACAAGACACAATGGTTCATTGACGGTGAGGACCACAAGACAAGAGCTGACCAAAAAGAGCAGATGACGCTTCTTTGACAAATTATAAAGAGGAAATATGATGGCTAACACGAAAACGAAGATAACTTTATTTTTGTGTTAATAACTAGTAAAAATGACGTCGTTTGTTGATAGTGATAGAGTAATATACATTACATAAGTAAAATAAGAGAAAATTTATAAATTATGTAATAATTTATAAATCATTATACTAGATACAATTATTATCTACACATTCATATAACATTATATTAATTACCATATACGATAATAATAATAGCAATTTAATTAAAAATAAATTACAATATAGTAAAAAATGGAAATCAATATTAAATATTAATATCATATTCTTAAAAATCAAAATTAATGTTATCCAAAATCTATTGTAAGCCATGTTTATAAATGTGGTTAACAACAATGACATTTCAAAGATCAAATTTAATATTAATGACAATGATTGCATAAGTGTAAAAAAAAATTTAGTTAACAAAAATTTCATTTATACTTTTTAGTAAAATTTTTAAATATATATCATTTCATAATTTTACGTGGTCTCACAAAACTGTATTTATTATATATAATTTCTATAGTAATTTATGTTTCTGATAAAAATTTAGCAAAATTTAAAAATCTATAAAAAAACATAGTATTGATGACAATTTCTAAATTGGTAGCCATATATTCAAATATTATTTAACTTTTGGCGACAAATTGTGAGATCACAGCCAAATGTTAAGGGATGTAAACAAATTAAGCAAAAATGACATCATATTCAGTTCTGTTTAATCCAAAGGGTGACGATTTTGTAAATTCGTAGTCAAATCCTCGAGTGTGTATTAACCTTTGCACAATTCGTTGTCAAATGTTTCGGTGTGAAAAAATTAAGCAGAGATGACGTCGTTTGTTTAATGACAAATGACATTGTCTTTGCATTTGTTTAATTGACATAACTCGATACCCCCTTAAAATTTTCTTTCGGTCTCTCCTCTCTTCCACACGATTCTATATTTGATTTCTTATTCTCTTCATCCGTTCATCTTGTTTCATCTTTTTCTCTTTGTTTTGTCTTCCATCATCGCCCTATAATTGTAGTCGAGTTAATTATTTGTAATGTTATTAATGTGTTCATTTGGTGAAGAAAAGGAGAAGACAAAATTTTTGTTGTTAGTTTGTGTTGAATTTTTAAAGCCTATAAATTGTTAAATGAAAGTTCTTATAGAGATTTAGTGTTCTGTTTTGAACTTATGAACGAAGTTATTTGTTTTTGTTTTGATAGTGCTCTATCTTGAGAGGATGGTAGTGCTAGAGAGAAGAGATTGTGATCTATGAAAAGTGTCAAGGTTTTGTAATTCTATGTATTGAATAGATGAGTGATTTCTATATAAGAATAATGATAGATTAGTATCTTTTTATCTTATTTTTTGAAGCATTGGAATTTAATAATATAATTGAATCTTCTATTAATGAAATAGTTCACATTGTTTGCATTGAGATTTGTGTTAACTTTGATATAACATAAAATTTTTTTCCCTTAAAGAGCTAATATAGTCATAGTCTATAAATCAAATTCGATTTGATAGAATTCAAATTCAAATATTCAAATTTGAATACTTTTTGAATTTGTAAACAAATTTGAAAACTAATTAATTAACAACATTAAATTAAATCAAATCTCAAATTAACTAACTTAATTAGATTTATTAATCTTTTGTCTATTTTCATAGAATCATCAACATATATTCAATCTTCTAAAATTTGAGAATAGAGAGCACAAAGGGTCTTCACTTTAAATATTCATAGTGGCATTAGTCTTGTGTTGATCAATTTGAAGGACTTGATGAATAATGAACCCTAAAAACTTTCTTGTTATGGCTATGGAGGCAAACCTTATAAAATTCATCTTTAATTAAAAAAATTATAGCCTTTTGAAACTTTATGCAAGTTTCAAGGTGATCCTTTTGAAATTTAAATCCATAAACTATAGTCATCAACATAACATTAAACATTAATTTGAAGCATGTCATTAGAATTGTTTTGTATAGCCAATTGGCATGTGGCACAATGTAAGTTTAAAATAGTATGAAATTATAAATTGAATTCATAAATTGTATTAACAATTGTTAATTAGATTAAGGCAAATAATTGTAAACCATTTCTATTTATAAAGTAGTCATCATTAATTTGATTTGTTCTTTTTTTTTGCATAAAGTTTCATTAACGTGTATGTATTCTATTTTCTTTTTTTTTGGAAAAAATTTAGTGCTTCAAATATCATTATTATTAAGCAATTTTATTGTAGATCATAAAATCCTATATAGAAGAAGATGGATTTATATATGTAGTCTAAGCTTATAATTTACCGATTGATGAAAAATATTCCTTGAAATCTATACCCTTCCTTTAATTATATAGCCACTAATCTAGTTTTCTTTGTTACTATTGTACTTGGTTCATCTTTATTTTAAAACCTTAAGATCTAGTCAAGGCATTTTATCCATTCCCAAGACCTAAGCCTTGACTCTAGGCATTTTATGAACTTTCAAGTCCTAAGATTCACCGTAAGCATATAAATTTCATTTTAAGCTCTATCACATACTTATAAGCATTTTCCACATTTTAAGTCCTAAGACCCAACTCTATGAATAAGTGTATTATATTAAATACGAAATTGTCTTTTTTGCAAGCCGTGTTTTGTGTTAAAGAGCATCAATAATCGTCCAACCTTATCCTTCTTCATTGTAGTATGTGATTGTTCGTTTGTTTAAGTA
>JAOQMP010000209.1:14833150-14843620 GCA_027563575.1 Erythroxylum pedicellare
AATTTATCACTAAATATTATAAAATAGATTCAAATAAATTTATTTATAAAAGTAATTTATCTTTAATTTTATTCAATATATAGTTATTATCAGTAATGAAAATATAAGTACATTGTCATTAAAAACTAAACAAGTTTTTGTTTAGAAAAACAGAAAATAAAAACTAAAAACGATGTCAGAAAAATAAAAGTCAAATCAAACGGTCCCGTAGTTAATGTTGTTTCCTCTTTAATTAGTATAATCTCTCCTTTCAACGTCCTCTTTGAATCAAAGACCTTATTTGAGTTCTTTTCCTTCTTAGTTTTCTTTCTTTTTTATATTAATTAAATTTTAGCGTTCTTTGCTAGTTGTTTATGGTGAATAACATCATGTCTAAGTTGAAACAAGTTAACTTAAAAGAAGATGAAATTGAAATTGTGTCACATTACAAGTTCATATTGGTATAAAAATAATTCTGATTCGAGTTTAAAAGTATTACAGGCTCGAAAACAGTTACATAAAAAGTTAATTAGTAGTCTTTTCCATAAATTTATATAGGCTTTCACCTTTCATCTCCTTTTTAATATGAGATTATGATATTCATCTCTCATTTGGAGTCTCACAATCTCCCCTATCTGATCCCTTAATGTCCTCATCAAAGCTCATTCTATGATATAGAATCCCCTCCTCTTCATATATAGAACTATACTAGTCTACTAGGAGCAACTTCTTGCTCATGACCATATAATTGGTCACACCACTCCCCACATTCATCGTCTGAGATCAATATCGTATTAGCGAAAGATTTTGCTTCGATACTATTTATAATACCAAAGTCTAATAAGAGAACCATCAATCGAAAATAATTACTTAAAAAGTTAATTATTATTTTTTTCTGTAGGCTTTTGAGGAATTTTATCTTTATTCTCCTCTTCGATAAGATATTGTGATACTTAGCTCCTATATAAGATCTCACAATCACCATTCCTTAATCTCTTTATTCCCTTATCAAGACTCAATCTAAAATCTAGAATCCCTCCTCTTTCGATGTTGAACTAGACTAGAAGCTTGTCATGAGCTACCCATTACTGAAGACCCTGTTATTAGCAATACTTCCTATCTTTATCATCTTATCTCAATATCATACTAGTGGAGGTTTTTGCTTTGATACCATTTGTTAAGACCTAAGTTTAGACTAACCTAATAATAACTCCAATTTGGGCTTAAGAGAACTACAACTAAAAAATAACTAGGTAATTAGTTAATTAATAGTCTTTTATATAAGCTTATAAAGGCTTTCACCTCTCATCTCATTTCTAATATGGGATTGTGGTACCCATCTCCTATGTGGAGTTTCACAATTTCCTTTTCTTAAATATTTGAAGTCCTTATCAAGGCTCAAATTATAACCTAAAATCTTCCTCCATATTTTAATGTAGAATTAGACAAAAAGCTTGCTAAGATTCGCTTATTACTTGTGGCCTTATCGTTGATGTCACTCCTTACCCTTATCATTAAGGTCTAATATCATACTAACAAAGGTTTTACTTAATATCATATATAACGCTCCAAGTCTAAACAACCCTAACATTAACTCCAATTCAAGTTTAAGGAAAATATATGCCTAAAAATAGAAAGATAAGAAGTTGATTATTAACTTTTTCATAGGCTTATAAAAATTCCCGCATTGTCTCTCCTTTTTGATATAGGGTGGAGTTTTTTGTAGCTACATCTCATGTGAGATCTCACAATTGTAGTAGATCTATGTGTACTTTCATATTCTAACAGTCTAGTAAGGAAAGTTCTCACTTTGAAGAGCTTTTATAAAGTAGTAGCTAAGAAATGCTTTGAAAATTTTTAGCACTTCATGGAAAATTTAAAAATGTTGAGTTGGCTAATAACTTTTTCTATTTTATTTATCTTATAAAATTATATGCCAGTTGGTGCTAGATTGTAGATCATATAACTGGACAACTATCTAATTCCTTTAATTGAATGGAAGGTAGACATGTTTAGAGCAAATGTTGGTGTTATTGTTCCTTTTGGGATCAAATACAAAACTTACCCTCTAATTGTTTATTTACCAAAATATCTCTTTTAGTTAGAAACATAATGGGAAAAGTTATTGAATTTGATGAAAAAAGTGTCTCTAATGGTAGACCAAAACATTTAAGGCGGAATGTTTCCATTGGTTCAAGTAACATATCACAAATGTAAGGTTAGATTGAGAAATAAAAGGCTCCTAATTTTTCTATTTGATTGGAAAGATTAGGTATGACAACGAGATATATTCCTACATATTCTAATGAGCAAATTATGTGATTCAAAATTATTTTTTCTCTTTAAATATCTAAGAACTTAAAGTGGAAAAATAAGTAAGCTTTATAGAGGAGTCAAATGGAGTAGTAACTAGTGATAACATGAAGTTGTCAGAGGATTCACAAGGGTTATAATCATCTAATTGATAGCATGTTTTAGAGGTTAGTAGGAGGAAATTTCCTTTTGAATCTAAACTAAAAGCGTCATTTTATCATAAGCAAGAAGATTGTAAGGAGGTAACTAACTAACCAAATATACTAAAAAACTAGTTATTAGAATGACTATTTGAGTTAATTTTAGGTATAAATAGATTGTCAATTGAGTTATGGAAATAAATTTTGGCATACTAGAGAATTACTAAGTATCTTAAGAGGTTAGATAGAGTATACGTAACTTTCATGACATGTATTAAATGTTTATTTATTGGTGTGAGAAAGTCATGAATGTTTTGATTTGTATGATTTTTTAATTCTTATAATTGATAAAAAGTGTACCTTGTAAGGTTTACTTTTGACTTTGAACAATATTTATAAAAGGTTACTCTTCACCAATGATAAAGTAAGACGATTGTAAGGGTTTCTTTTCACCCTATGACAAAGAATATATTATGTGGAGCAATGATTAAAAAACTCAAGTGGTTTGATCAGTTCAACCGTAAAAACCTTGGATAATTTAACTTTTCGGTTCGATTTTCAACTTTTCAGTTCGATTTACTTTAATAACTCTTGTTTTTAAAAACTAATCAGTTAATTTTGTAAATTAATAAGTTCTTACAAAATAAAATAAATTAATAAATTTTTATTTAACAATCTATTTTTTCAATTAAACTTCAAATTCTTTAATAAATAGGACAATCTCTTTCAATCATTTCAAATTCCTTAGTTTTATTCAATCTTTAGCCGATTTTATGATAGTTTAATACCAGTTGAACCTTTTAAATCTTAAACCTCTTGTCTTATCGATTTAACTTTTGCTCTAGTTTTTAAAACATTGATATGGAGGTTTTTCTCTTTAACTATTATGAGAAGAAGATAATGAATTCTTAAGTGGACATTAAGCATTATATAGCCAATCTACTATAAATTGATGTTATCACTTTTTCCTTCTACCTTTTTATTATTTTATTATTTTAATGATTTTTTATATTAATTTTTCTTAATATTTTATGACAATAAGTAATTGATTAATTAGTTTTAAATAAGACAAAAAGTGAACAGACTCAATTTAATCCTCTTCCATAAGAGGACTAATAATTGGTATTAAAGTAGGTTTTATTCGTTGCATATGGATTTCTAATAAAATTTGAGAAAAGATCATTATGTCACAACTTTGATCACTTTTTAGTTAAAAAGGCCAAAACATTAATATTCTCCATGCTTCAATAAAATTGACTAATTTTTTTAGAATTATGATGGAAGTCTTTCTCATGGTGAAATATTTTAAATTGTGGGAGATTATAGAGAATAGTGAATGAAATGGAAATGATAATAAACTTATTTCATTAATCAACAAAGATAATGCACATTAAAAAGAAATGTATCATCTAAAGTTTCACTGTGTCAAACTGCTCATGGTATTTAAAACATACTTGATCTTACATAAGTTAATAGTTGTCATAATGATCTTGATATTAATGAGGTTACTATTAGTCATTATGAACTAAATGAGAATCTAGATGACAATCGAGACTAGAGTAAAAAGAAAGAGAAGGATCAAAAGAAGGAGAGAACATTAAAGATCATATGGGATGATACAATTAATTTTGAATGTAGAGAATTTAATAATGACGTCACTTATGTGGTTTATGGAAAATAATAATAATTTATCCTTTGGTTCAAACTCTCTTAATGATAATAATGATGATTTATCTTATAAAGAACTTATTGAATTCCTAAAAAATTTGAGCTTGAAAATGAATAAATTATCTTCCAAGTATATAGAGGTTTAAAAATCATAGATAGATGTATGATTGAGAATGAGAAATTAAGAAATGATATGCATATTATGATAGAATCAAAGAGTGTGGTTGTTGGAAATGACAATAAGTTTGATTTGTTACATGAAAATGACAATAAGTTTGATTTGTTACAAGGACCCAAATTTATATGAGTATCTAAAATATTATCATGCCAAAATAAGTTCTAAAAACCGAGGCTATCCTACTCGCAAGTATATGAGGTAATTGTAGTCGAATACCCAAGGTTGTCTTCTCAAGGAGTTGAAATTGGTTCACTCAAATTAATTTTGAATAAAAACAAAAAACCAATGCAATCCTAAACACTATATCCTGATTTGTTGAGTAAAAGGTTTTAAAGAAAATTAGGCAATTAAACTGAAACGTAAACTAATTTAACTAGAAGTAAGGAACTCTTCGATCAATCAGTGTGACAAGCTTTTGAGAAACCAACTTCACTAATTTAATCTCCTATACATGACCAAGGAGAATTAATTAGACAATTGTCTTGCTAAAATTACCAATTAGGCTCTAAAATCAATTCAAACAATAAACTAAATCTAACTTTCGTATTCAACAAGTTTATCATCCAAATCAATTATGTAAACCCAACTAATAATTACCCACTTAATTTAATATATTTCTAATTCATAACTTAAGCGTCTATAGTTTCTTGTTCTAATGTTAAACTTCTTCTCTCGATTCTTCATTTAACATCAAAATGATGCAAAAGTTAGGCACACTATTACATCCAATAAACTAAAAAACTATAGCAAATAATAATACAATAAAAATAGTCCCTTTATTGTACATAATATACTAAATTAGCTACATTAATTCTCAAGAACAAGAAATTAGCCCATCATGGAATGAACAAAATTCATCATCTTCATATACTTCAATCTCATTGTTAACAGTAATAAAGAAGTATCAAAGCAATAAACAAAGTGAGTAAACCGAAATGAACTATAAAAAAACCTAACATATTAATAAGTTCATCAGATAGATTCAATAATGCAGCTGATATAAAACAACATGACCAAGCAAATGGAGTGTTCAGATGAGGGAGTTAGTGGTGGGTCTCTTGCTAATCTCAAGCTCTCTCCATTGGCTCTCGCCTTCTACCTTTGCTCACTCTTGTCTAGAAGAATATACGCTCACACTGGCTTTAGATCTGCCTTCTTTCTCTACTCTTTCTCTCTTCTTTCCTACCAGTGACTGCTCTCTGTTATTCGCCTCCAGCTTTGGTTTTTGCCAGCTCTTTCCAGCCTCATTTTCCTTCTCTATGTTTTTCTATTTATTTGAGAGTCCAGGTCTAGGTTTAGGTTTCATCTCCCATCACCTGCATGCCTGATACCTGACCTATATGCCTCCCATCCGTCGAGTGATAGCAGGACAGATACCATAATTATTTCATATCCGCCGTTCATACAATCAGGTCCAGTGGATCACGGTCCGAGAAACATGCTTGTGCAGGAACAAAAATCTATACCTATACAAGCAAAGTTTCTTGGGATATAAGAACCAATGCAATTGCGTAGATCCACTAGAGAGAGACGACCTACTATCTCATCTGATTATATAGTTTATTTAGGTGAATAAGACTATGATATAGGACAAGTTGTGGATCCAGTTATTTTTACAGAAGTTGTTTCTGGACCTCATGCAAACTTGTGGTGGGAAATAATGAAGGATGAGATGCAATCTATGCAACACAATAAGGCATGAGATTTGGTTGATTTGCCTCAATAATGCAAACCCGTCAATTTCCAATGGCTATTTAAGACTAAGAAGGACACTCAAGGTAAAGTTGCGCAGTTTAAGGCTCGATTAGTTACCAGAGGGTTCACTCAAAGAGAAGGGTTGACTTTAATGTTACCTTCTTTTTCGTATCCTAGAAGGATGCATTTAGAGTGATCATGGCAGTAGTAGCTCATTATAACATGGAGCTACATCAGATAGATGTTAAAACTGCTTTCTTGAATGACGACCTTTATGAGGAGGTCTGTACGGAGCAACTTCAAGGATTTCAGGATCAAGGAGCAACTGACAAAGTTTGCAAGTGGACCAAACCAATATATGGTATAAAATAGGCTTCTAGGCAGTGGTACCTAAAGTTTGATGAGATTCTGACCTCTTTCAACTTTGTGGAAAACAAAATTAGATGCTTATACTACAAGGTCAAAAGAAGCAAAGTCATATTCCTACTATTATATGTGGATAATATATTGCTCGCATCAAGTGACTTGACTATATTGCATGAATTTAAGCAACTTTTACACAAGCATTTTGACATGAAGGACCTTAGTGAAGCATATTTTGTACTAGGTATATAGATTCACTAGGACAGAGCTCGACAGTCATTAGGCCTCTCACAAAGTGCATATATTGAGCAAGTGTTACAAAGGTTTAATATGGCTGACTATAGACCTCTGGTAGCACTTATCTCGCATGGTGAGAGATTATCTTTGGCACAATGACGAAAGAATGAAGTTGAGAGAAAGGCTATGAGGAATGTTCTGTACTTTAGTGTAGTTGATAATCTAGTGTATGCCCAGGTGTGCACTAGGTCGACCATTGCCTTTGCTATAGGACTACTAGGTTGATATTTGGCTAATCTAGGTGTAGTGCACTGGAATACAATCAAGCGAGTGTTGAGATACCTAGAGGTACCAAAGATTATATGTTAACATACAAGAGGGTCAATGATCTAAGCCTCGTGGGGTATACAGATTTCAGTTTTGTTATATGTTCGGATGATCCTAAATTCACTTCAGGATACATTTTTATGTTGACAGATGGTGCAGTATCGTGGAAGAGTGTCAAGCAGACATTGGTAACTTCCTCAACCATGCATGCAGAGTTTGGTGCATGCTATGGGGTTGCTACATAGGTAGTTTGACTCATAAACTTGATTTTTGAGTTATCTCTGGTAGATTTTTGGGCATTCATCTGCTTATTGCTTCGTCTGCTTTTTGGCTCATTCATCTGCTTATTACTTCGTCTACTTTTTGGCATTCGTTCGCTTTGCCTTTCGTCTGCTTTTTGCTTCGTCTGCTTTCTGCTTATGTGATCGAAACTCCTTCTTTTGTGTACTGTTCATTTTGTATCGTTTGGTCCAAATTTGACTTTTTAGACGATAGAACTTGCCTTCAAAGTCTGCATGAAAGTTATAGACCTATAGGTCCTCTTTCAAACTACCCAACAAGGATCTTGATCCGATACCTATAGCGAAAGTTATGCTAGTTGTCTCAAAATAAAAAGGTTCAATATGATTGAGGACAAAACCAAATTGAATGATTTTGGTGTCAATGGAGACATAAGACATAGGGGAATATGTTTCTATAGGAAAGTGTTGCAAAATGATTTCAGTTTCAGGGTCAAAAAAAACATGTAAAGTTGACCCGAAATGATGTGTTATGGGAAAAATCTGAAAGTGAGTAAGGGGTCATGATTTGTGATTACAGTGGTTTTATTAAGTCATAAACTTAAGTATAAAATATACTTAATTGAGTTCTAATAAAGGGAAGTGCATAAGTGGATAAGAAATGGACAGGTGTCCCAGTTAAAGATAAGACTTTATTGCCTTAAAAGGCTAGTTGTTGTCCTTATCCTTATCATTCTTGAAACTTCTTTCTTTAGAGTTCCTTTAATCGAGAGCTTTCTTCAAATATTCACCGAAGTTGAACCTTGCTTTTCTCTGTTTTTCCCCACTTCCACTTTGATATTTCTTCCTTCTATTCCAAGAAAAACTGAACTTCCTGTCAACCTTCCAGATGAGGTACGTGAGTTGCATGAAGGATTAGGGTTACATGATTTTGCAGAGATTGGAGTTTCAAACAAGTAATCTTGTTATGCTTATATAGTTTTTGCATGAAATGAAGTATGCATCGTTAGTTCACTGCTAAATGGTTAAAAACGGTGATATTCTTATTTGTTAGAAAATGAGTGAGAACATTTAGTGTGCAATACATAGTGATTTTCTTTAGATTGATGACTGAAATGTTATGGGATAGTGTTAAACCAGTTTTGGGAGTTGAAAGATCAATGAGAGTGTGTAAGGGTGTGAAAGAACGATTGAAGTGATAGTTAGAGAAATAAATGAAGAAAACATTAAAGTTAGAAATGTAGAAGAATTGAAAGTAAAGAAGTGCAGAAAAGGTGATAAAATGCGTGAGTGTTCTGGTTGTTGGATGATCATGTGATAGATTTTTGATTGGTTGTGATTTAAAGAATTGACGAGTGATTAAGTCATGAAATGAGAATGAGCATAAGATGTGAAGTTTGTTACAGTACCCGAGATTGTCATTGAGCATGCATTGTATATAGTCAATTATACATTGGTGCATAAATAAATGCTTATACGTGTGCAATTATTAATGAGTGTGCAATGTGTGTTTTGCATAAATGGGTTGTGTAGGTCAAGTGTCAGCATTCAGGCGTTCCTAAAATTTGGAAGTAAATGTTAGTCTGGAGCTTACTGTGAGCAGACCGAGATGGTCTCATTTCATTATTTGTTATTTGAATTTCATATAATGTGATTGATTATGTTGGTTTCCAGACAGGAGGTCCGATGATTGTCGTGTTTGATTTGTATATTAAAGTGCAACTTAATTGTGAATAAGATGAACTAAGTGTACATATTATGATTAATAAATGTGTTTTAAATGGACATTTGCATGTAAGTGAAAATGTGATTCTCAACTTAATGTTGAATGCCGGACTAAGGTCCGATAATATGGGAATGTGAGTGAATGGTATTATGCAAATGTGATTGATGCATTCCATCTCGTGAATGCTTGAAATATAATGGCAGTTGTAACCAGAGTAGCCACCGAAAGTGAAAAAGAGCTTAAAGCTCAGAAAGTGAAAAGAGCTTAAAGCTCAGAAAGTGAAAATGAGCCTCGAGCTCAAAAGTGATTCAGAGTCTCAGGCTCAACGTTTAATGAGCCCTGTATCCCCCAAGTGGATAAGGGACAATTATCAGTGAGCTTTATATGGGACAGTTTAGGCACTCGATCACAACAAAGTAACAAATGAAAAGTGAGTCTCATGTGCATTGCATATGTATAATATGAATGATTAAGTGAATTAAATGTGAAATGTGAAATAATGTGAAATATGAAATAATGTGAGATGTGCAATAATGTGAATTATGTGTTATGTGACTGGGTGAGCCATCAATGATGGTCACTCATTGAGTTCGCAAAACTCACCCAAAATTTGCAGTTATTTTTCAAGATCAGATGAATACCCCATTAGGCCAATGGGAGTATACCTAAAGCATACAAGTGAAGGATAAAGGTCAGGATCAGTTTGCGTCTGCATTGCATTTCTTCATTTTGTATTGAATTGTATATTCTGCAACATTCTGTAAAAATTTGTATTTCGAAACGACTAAAGTGTTTTGTAATTGTGAAAGGGCCCAAATGACTATTGAAAATATTGTTGACTGTATTGTGATGATTGAAAATGTTTATGAAATAAAGTGGGGCCCGATTTGGTTATTGACTTCCGCATAATATGTTTGATTATGGTTTTAAAAAAAGGGGTTTATACCGATTTCTAAATGATTAAGTGTCCTAGCACACTACCTTCGCGGGGCACGGACTTGGACATCACCCATCGATATTGGGTTCGGGTCTTACGGGAGTGGGGTGTTACAATTATGTGGTATCAGAGCCCAGAAGTACTTATGGGCATTCTGAAACATATGTTAAGTCACATGTATTTTTTTCATGTCATAGTAGACAACGGCAACTGATCCCAAGTATGAGTCACCTGCATGAGCATTCCTTAATAGTCTGAGCTGTTAGAAGCATTGAGAAAAATAATGATCTAACAGAATGTGAGAAAATAAAGGTTTATGTACATTTTTTAGATGAAAAATAGTATCTGGTTTTATAAGATAGATAAAGGTTCACCACAATGGTGTATGTACCTATGAAGGTGATATAGGTGTGAATAGGTATATTGCGGTGGATTGATTGAGGAAACTGGGAATATGAGTAAAATGAGGAGACTAAAGTGTACAGGAAGAATGAAATGAAATCATAAAATTGTTATGATCATAAAATGACGAATTTGGAACCGAAATGGTTGTGTGAGTATTGTGATAAGAGTTTGTAATTCAATAGAAGAAGATATTAAGGGAGAATTAAGACCAAAAATTCATAATGGTTATACATCGGTAATTCTGAATTGGTTGAGGATATATA
>JAOQMP010000209.1:14844599-14856376 GCA_027563575.1 Erythroxylum pedicellare
AGAACAACATTTAAATAATGAAGAAGCCCCCCATGAAGAACTTAACTTACCACCAAATCATGCAAATGAACCAGTTGGTATAGCTTTAAACAAACTTGTAAAGGTTAGAAGGTCGACTATTTTTGATGATTATGTGGTTTATTTGCAAGAGTAGGATTATGATGGAGGTATTGATAATGATCTTGTTTCGTTTTCAGAAGCCACAAGTAGTGATAAGTCTGAAAGATGAATTGATGCTATGAAAGAAGAGTTGAAATTAATGGCTCAGAACAATATCTGGGATCTTATAGACTTGCTAGAAGGTTCTAAATGAGTTGTCCATAAATGGGTCTTTAAGACCAAATGCGACTCAAATGACAATGTTGAAAGATATAAAGCTGGACTTGTTGCAAAAGGTTACACTCACAAAGATGACATTGATTATAAGGAGACTTTTTCACTTGTCTCAAATAAGGATTCACTGAAAACAATTTTAGCAATAGTGGCTAGATTTGATTTATAGCTACATCAGATGGATGTGAAAACAACCTTTCTAAATGGGGATCTTGAGGAGGAAGTTTACATGGATCAACCTGAAGGTTTTTCCAGTGAAGGTACAGAAAGTATGGTGTGTAAATTGAAGAATTCGATATATGGACTTAAACAAGCTTCCAAGAAATGGTATATTAAGTTCAATAATACCATTACATTTTTCAATTTTGAGGAAATCACTATTGCTCGGTGTATTTATCGAAAGATCAGTAGGAGTAAATTTATAGTTCTAGTTCTGTATGTTGATGACAATTTAGTTACTGCTAATGACTTGGGTTTGTTGCGTAAGACTAAAGAATTTCTTTCTAAGAATTTTAAAATGAAAGATATGGGAGAGGCATCCTATGTGATTGGAATTTCAATATTCTATAAGAGATCAGAAGGTTTATTAGGATTGTCTCAGAAAGCCCATATTGAGAAAATTCCTAAGAAATTTAACATGAGCAAGTGCTTAGCAGATATAATCCCTAATCAAAAGGGAGATAAGTTTAGTCTTATGCAATGTCCAAAGAATCACGTGGAACGCAAGGAAATGGAAACAATTCCATATGCTTTTGTTATGGGCAGTTTGATGTATCTACAAACTTGTACTAGACCCGACATCAGTTTTGCAGTAGGGATGCTAGGCAGATATCAAAGTTATTCTAGTATTGATCATTGGAAGGCTGTAAAGAAAGTGATGAGATATCTTCAAGGAACAAAGGATTACATGCTTACTTATAAAAATTCTAATCATTTAGAAGTGATTAGATATTCATATTCAGATTTTTCTAGGTGTGTTAATAGTCGAAAATCAACATTTGGCTATTTATTCCTATTAGCTGAAGGAGCGATCTCATGGAAAAGTGTCAAACAACCTGTCATTGCTTCATCCACTATAGAAGTAGAATTTGTAGCTTGTTATAAGGCTACAATTCATCCATTATGGTTGCGGAACTTTATTTCAGGACTTGGAGTTGTCGACATAATAAATAAGCCGCTGAAAATTTATTGTGATAATTCTACAGTGGTTTTCTTTTCTAGAAATGACAAATACTTTAAAGGCACAAAACACATGGAATTAAAGTATTTTGTTGTTAAAGAAGAGATTCAGAAATAAAGAATGCATATAGAACATATTAGGATGAATCTCATGGTAGCATATCCTCTAATTAAGGGTTTACAACCAAAGACATTCAAATAACAAGTGCTTAGGATGGGTCTTGGTTGTATTGATGATTGATAATAATGTTTGATGATGATGTTTTAGCACTCTTGAGCTCAACAATAATATGTTTCTAAATTTTATATTTCTTATTCATTATGTTTATGTAGACATGATTATTTGAATAAGAAATTTATATGTATTTTCATAACAAGTGTGTGGATTATATATTGTTTAGATATAACTGATGGACTTAAACATAATAAGTTCTTAATGTAGTGGTATATGGAAGGGAGGATACAACTATATTGTGTATGACTGCCATAACACACATTATGTAATTGGTTATATTAAGGTGCTTATGATGTTAACGGTTTATAAGATTTAATTCTTATTAGCCTTACGTTATACTATTATATGTAATGATGAAACATCTGGCCAAGTGGGAGATTGTAAGAAATATGGCCTGATTTTGTAGCCCAAATTTTTTATAAGCCCATATTAAACTTGGTTTATGATTTTCTTAGTTTAATAGTATATTAAATCTTAACTGTTAATTTAGTACTTGATAGGAGTACAAGATTTAATGTCAATAAAGAAGTGTATATAAACTAGTCCTCTATCTAACCTAATTAAGTACAGACAAAACACAAATATAAAAAAAGTAGATATTTGTGCATTGAGCTATTCATCAAGTTATTGTATAGAAAGAGGATCAAGAAAGAGAAGTTAGCTCGTAATCGGTAAAAGTTTTCTTCTCTACATCATAACAAATTCCGCTCAAGGAAAGTGATTTATTTGCTTCATCTGTATGGTTATTATTATATTCAAGTTCTGTATGGGCACAAATGATTTACATAAGATTCATGATTCATGTATGCTTTACGTTTTTTCATGTTTAATAATCAAGAATAGAAAAAACTTACATGCATATCTAAATAATTATGTAGTAATTTTAATGTGAGTTGCTAACGATTTGAGGGTGGACGTTGAAGCAAATCAAAATGCGCTGCTTACATGTGTTATTATAAACTCAATAAAGAATATACGCTGATGTCTAGTTGGTACGAATGTTTCATGTCTTCCACTCCTTTATCGAATTGCCACTTTTATGTAATGTATATATATATATAATCTAGTTGTTTTACAAGTTACATATACGTGTGCAAGCTCTTCAAAATCCACACCACTAATTACGTGGTTCCATCAAGTGTTCATGATTATGTTAAGAGACTTTAGTCTCTGTATGTATGAAAGTAGGAATGATTGTCATGTTTTGATAACACCACTGCGTGTCGTTTGATTAGGATTAGTTAATAAACATGTCTGTAATCCCTCTGTTGAGATTGGACTGCACCGTCTTTTATCTTTGGATCTCATCCCACTTCTAACATTACTTCCCTGCAATGTTTGCAAACAGCATTTGAATGAAATCAGACAACAAATCTTTAACCTTAATTATTCTTGCCACTTTATTCCAAGCAAACGGAAATTCTTGCATAACCTTAATTTTATCTACGTACGAGGAAAAGCATAACTCTGATGCATTAGTTCTTCTATCCGTCCATTGTTTGTAGAAAATGATCACAAGTTTATCCCACATGGGGCTGTCTACATGCAACCGCGGTTCATATACTTGCACCGTACTGGTTGCTCTGATTTTAGTAAACAACTTATCAGCTAATTTTTTGACGGATTGAAAAATTTTAGTTGTTTGATACGATGGATATGTTTAGTAATTAGTTGAATGAATTGGCTAATTGAAATCAACAGTTATAGTCAAGGCCGTTCTTAATATTTTATAAGCCTTGGGCAAAATAGAAAAATCCTTATTTTTGCCTATTTTTGGGTCCTCACAAAGAATAAAAAGAAATAAAATATAAACCTTTTTTGTTGTTCTTTATGAGATCAAGAGTAGGTCCTATTTTGCTTCATTTTATTTTTATGAGAATAAAAATAGATAATATTTTATTATTTATAAGAATAGGCCTTGGTTAGGAGCTCGTCCTGTCCTTGCCTAAAGCCGGCCCTGGTTATGGTAGAGCATATTACTCTTAACGTATTCCTTACGGTAGTAGCCAAAAACTATACACAAACAAAGTCTCTTGGTCCAAGACAGCTGGGAAGATTGAGATGGGACTTCTAATGAAGAAATAAGTTAGTTTATTAGACTATAATTATTCCTCCAGCGGTGTCCTTGTTTGTATACTTACCGACTTCCTATGGCATCGTTGAGAGGTTGTTGTCGTTTTAGACGAGAACAAAATCTTACACATTGTAGATTCCAACCGAACCAACAGTTTTGACCTTAAGAGGCCTTAGGATGGAAGTTTTAAGTTATAGCAGCAAGTTCTCATTTTACTTCTCCTCTTGTCTATATCTAATATGAAAATTTCCCTTATATTTCCACTAGCATATCTAGGACAAGAAGTTGAGGTTTGTGAATGAAATCTAGTACAAGAAGTTGAGAAGTTGAGGTTTTGTGAATGAAATCAATTGATTTCATGAAGCATAAACTACTTTGTTGTAGTAGTGCTGAGAAATCAAAATTAAGCTATTGCCTTTGTCCAATGCTTGATAGCTTGGCCATCGAAGGAGATCGATTCAACTACTGGGATGGAATCTACAAATCAACAAGAACTCGCAACATGCCTTCTCGAGGGAATTTTGACTTAGATCTGTCGAGTTATCTGAGAACAACATGAAGTGGTCTACACTCCACAGAGGATAAGCACTATCATTTTACTTCTATGCTTAAAGCTCAAATTGCATAAGATGAAGCAATTCATTGAAAGCATGAACGTTCCGTTTAAGGGTACGTACAAGTCTCGTCTGTTCCATAACAACCACAAGCTACACCTAAAATATCTTCAGTGACTATGTACGTGAATTGGAATGGAGAACTTAGTGATGATTTTACTCCTTCTAAAGGTATTCGACAAGGAGACCCGTTATCACTGTATCTCTTCGTACTTTGCATGAAATGAATGGGGCACCTAATCAATAATTCGGTTTCTCAAAAAAAATGGAAGGCTATTAAATTAAGCTGAAGCGGGCCTCCTCTAGCACATTTGTTTTTTGCTAATGATCTCATGTTGCTTTCGGAAGCTTCAATTGAATAAGTGTATAAAATTCGAGACACCTTGAATCTGCTTTGTTCAGCCTAGGTCAACAGGTTAGTCAAGACAAATCACGATATTTTTACTCCAAGAATGTTCATCATTCAGTCGCACGAGTTTTAAGCAGAGAATTGGGATTTAAGCAGACAAAAGACTTAGGACACTATCACGGGGTACCTCTGTTACACGAGCGAGTCAGCAAGAGATCATACCAATATGTGATTGATAAGGTGCAAAACCGCCCGTCGGGATGGATTGCCAAGCTTTTGTCATTTGCAGGAAGAGTCACATTGATACAATCAGTTATATTAGCTCTTCCGATTTATACAATGCAGACGATCCGTCTTTCCCGACATCTTTGCGATGAATTGGAGTAAATTATGCGCAACTTCCTATGGGGCTCTTCTAATGGCAATAGAAAGATTCTAGTTCATTGGGATCAAGTTTGCAAACCTAAAGAAAAGGGTGGACTAGGCATTCGTAAAATTAGAGAAACCAATGATGCCTTAATAGCAAAGCTAGGGTGGGTAGTGATTTCAAAGCCTAAAGCTTTATGGATGCAAATTCTCTTTGCAAAATATAATTTTGATGCCAACAACATGCCCACTTCTATTCATATTACAGGCGGCTCAAGGACTTGGAAGAGCATCAAAGCTATTTGGCACAACGTGATTCAAGGTTAATCTGTGATGGCTCTAAGGTCCGATTCTAACTAAATCCCTAGGTTAAGGATGTGGGCCCCCTACTAAACTATGTACAGGCCCCTATCCCTCAAACAACACTTGAGCTCTGAGTCCAAAATTACATAGATAATACAAGTAATTGGAATTGGGTTGAATTATAGTATATGCTTCCTTCTTATATTTGCATGTATATTGCAGGCATTTTCCCTCCTAAACTTTACTTAGAACCTGATACCTGATAAGTTAATTTGGGGAGTATCGGATACTAGCCAGTTCACTACTGCTTTAGCACATGCTATGATTATGGCTCACGACAACTGGTATTCCGAAGGATTTAGGAAGGTAGTATGGCAATGGAATAGCCCTCAACGTATTCATTCATTTCTTTGGCTCCTTGCACATGACCGAATACTTTCCAATCAACAATGAATGTGCAAACGACTAACTACTGATGTGACGTGCTATCATTGCCAGACAGAAGAATCATCACTACATGTGAGAGATTGTCCTAAAGTGCACAGTTTGTGGCTCACATTCCCATGCAAGTAGTCTATTAGGATTTTTTCAATCTAAACACAGATGATTGGATTGCGCTGAAACTTCAAAAGCATCAGCTGGTATTTGGCCTTGACTAGTCACTTGTTTTTGGTACCACGTGTTGGTTCTTATGGTCCTAGAGAAACAAGACCCTCTTTGAAGAACATTGCTCTTGGCCGATTTCTCCTGCATACTATGTCCTGAAGTATGTCCACCAGAATAACTACACTTCGATCTGGCAAGGGAATCCAAATTTTGGCTATAAACCTCGATGCGAGTAACTAATTGGCTGGTGTAAACCTTCACATGGTTGGGTGAGATTAAATACAGACGGGGTGTGGAAAAACTCGCCCCTTCTGGCAACAATTAGTGATCTTATTCGTGATAACTCCGATGCTTAGCTGGGAGGCTTTGCACAGAATATTGGCTGGTGCTCCGCTGTATCTACTGAACTCTAGGGAGCTTTTTTTGCTTAGGATCTTGGATATGGTGGAGTTAGAAATGGACTCTCTAGTGGTGCTGAATATCCTGTCAGACTCCACTAAAAGGACAAAGTCTCTCAAATCCCTAGTTATAGGAATCAACGAGTTATTTGCTCGAAACTGAGTAGTGGTACCTCGACATACCTATAGAGAGGGTAATAGATGTATAGACTGGCTCGCTAACTTTGTTATACATTTTGAATTAGGGTTACTACTTTTGTTAACGCACCTATTGGGTGCCTTTCTATCTTTCTAGAGGATATGACTGAGATCAACTTCTCTAGATTAGACATGTAAGTTGCATCGTTTTTTCTCCAAAAAAAAAAAAATCGCGTACACACGACCTAGAAGCCACCATCAGCCTCAAGCTAATCCTAATTCTGCATTCATACTTGATTAGCAAATGACAGTTCACTCGAATTGAGACTTGTTTTCTTTCCAACTGTCTATACGAGTGTTTTCTGCTGCAATTAGTATAATCAAGATTCAAGAGCAAATAGCATCCGAAGAATATTTGCGCAAATCAGTCCCTACAACGGTGTGAATATTTCTAAAATTACGAGTTATCTTGCAATGGGTTCTACTCTTTCAAGCCATTCTAACTCGCCAAAAACCAGGTTTCTGAAAGCTGGCCATGATTCTCTGTTATGCCAAATTAGGTGCATCTACAGCACAAAAATGAGGATCAATAACTTATGCAGATCTAAAGTGGATTAGTTTTTCATATGTCACGACTAAGTTCTAGAACCTTGAGCTCTTTATATGATCAGTTACATGCAAGGATTGATCAACAAATAGTTGGTGATAGAGAAAATGTATGTATAATTCCCAAAAAGGAGATTGGATCTCAGGATGATCTAGAACAACTGGACTTTCGTGGTATAAATTAATACATATAGCTTTTTCTGTCTTCTCAACTACTCGAACAGTTCAAACTCCATTTTCCCGTAGGTAGCATGTCAGCAATTTAAGCATGACGTATGCAGATTATTTAGACAAAATAAATATGAATTAACAGGAAAACCCTGAGTAGGGGATGTTGATAGCTTGATATTTTAGTACAATAGGGAGCGCTACAAAACTGGTCTGAGTGTATCCTCTACACCTAAAAAGGAAAATTCGGTTCTTGCACCATGTCTAATGAGGCTTCGGGACATACCCATCGACGGCAAAATTTCGAGTGGCAACAGGTAGAGCCAACCGGATTCCATCAAGTTCAGGTTTCGCAATCACCTGGCATCCAAGGCGAGAACTGCAAAATTAGAAACAAAAATAAGCCTGTGTTCAAAAATACAATTGAACAGGGGTCAATGATGAAGGAACTCACGTTTCCGTAAGCCCAAAGGCCAAGTCCAACATATCATTCTCCTCATCTGTTGGGTCTTCTAATTTGTTGTAATACCCCATGTCCTACCATGGCATGCAGATATTAGGTTCTGACTCATGGAATTACAGCATGGAAAAAGTGTTGTAAAGTGTGTGTACCATAACAATCACGTGACATGTTGAACAGGCAAGTGAGCCTTCACATGCCCCTGAAAGAAATTAACAGCAATATAACTAAACATTTATAAAGTAAATGATGGTGAAGCCATTTAGTTTCGCTTCTGACAAAGAATATGGAAACAACAGACAGAACTATGGTTGACAGGGGAGATGATAGAGTGGGGTGGAGGGCTAAGTTTTCACACCATATCCCTCCTACAGAAAGGCCTCAAAATAAGTGTTGCCAATCCTATTTGGTAGCAAACTATACTTGATCAATAGAGGGAACACGCTGATAAAGAGTGATTTCAATCCTTGCCTTCAAGTTCAATATCGTTTTGATGAGCAGCTTCCAGCATCGACATTCCAACTGGAACCTCAATCTGCTTTTCATCTCCATCCTTATCTACAAATGTTACTGAAATCCTGCAATTGAGGGTTTAAAACTGAGAATAGACATCTAAATTCACATCTGGAGTTAGTAAGAGGGGTAGTAAAGAAGGTGCATCCTCAATATCTACCTTTAGCCTAGATTTCACGATAAGGACAATATCAACCCAAAATACTAACAAAATAATGGGCCAATCCTTTAGCATTATATTAGACAGTGTTCTCATTTTGCATTGTGCTCTCACTGCTGGCCCCTTCCCTGACTAAACCTCCATCTGACTCATCAGATGCGTAGAAACTTGGAATGCAAAAACCAATCCATCATGGAAATGTGTAGCACGCACATCTGCTACACGATGTTTTCAAGGAATGGGAATCCATCATGGAGCACCTTCCTTGACAAATGCCATGGATTTTTGTGTAGGTGTAAGATTCAGGTTGGCTATTCTAACAGCAAGGTGAAGCATTGCAGCACAGCTTTGCCAACCATCTGGATATGTTCATAAGGGGAAATTCTCATAGTCATAGCAACTACTGTACCTAATACCCAGTAAACAACTAAAAAGTGGTCCAAAGAGAAGATGGTGAGGAAGGAAGAAATCATTCCTAGGAAGCACGAATGCAATGAAACGTCCTTTAAATATATATAGAAATAAATGCAAATCCTGACTGGCAAGATTAATCAATTACTTCAGTTTACCACGTATGAATGTTTTCAAGAATCTTTAAGCAAATATTAACAATGAATAAGTGTTTACTAGTAAAACAAGCATAGACCACAAAAATTTTACAAAGAAAGCATCCATATAACTACATTCAACAAGCATTGCAGAACTAGGATCAGCTAGTAATGAGCAAACTAACACCAAGTGCTTAAGAGCACAATATATATTACCTTTTGCAGGTTCTCACATAAGCCTAAAGTTTATTGGAGAATAACTAATTTCCACAAACAAGGATCTATATGGTATGCCAAGCTACAACACGGTTTAAGGTGCTTACACTATTGGGTACGAGAATGAAACATCGACATATCAATACTCTCAGACAACACTTGAAACAAGGTCAATATGCTTTGAGTTAAGTGACGCTCAAGGTGTGCATCTATTGATGCGTTATTAGAGAACACAAAATTGTGTGCTATGAAATCCTCATAAGTGATAAATTCTCAAACCTACATAAGATTTTGAGTTGTCATTTGAACTACTGCAAACGTTAATTGATTACTAGCTAATAGGAAAGTAAGAAAACATGCACTATTCATAAGTTCTTCATTGTTTGCATTAACAGGTTCACACATGAGCTTACGTTTCCTTCTCTTTCTTCCCGTCTGCAGCATCACTAACAGCTGCAGTAGTAGAAAACTGATGATTTTTCTGAAAAATCAAACTCTGGAATGTTTTAGCTTCTGGATGTACTTCAAACTGTTCCAATAGCAATGTACAAATAAGAACGTAGAAAAAGCAATGGGCATATAAGGCATTCATTCACTCTCGAAAGACATTTACATGACAGAAATCTCCATCTATTTTTCACCAGAATTTGTAGTAATACTTCTTGACTTCCTTCAAAATTCTTAAGATTGATATGCTTCATATATTAACCACAAACATTGCCACTCCCAAGTATTATCGCCTCATCCCTTCATACTTCAAATTCTTTGATCTAAGTGCATTACATAATCAATAAATTATGAAACTCATTTTTCTTCTGAAAGCTCAAATTTGTATCTTTTGCAGCATTTTGAAGGCCAGTACAAACAGGCAGTCAATTGAGGTAAACATTTTCCCTTACGATAAAATCAGCAGAATACCGCCATTTCTCAAGAAAGATATCCTTTATGCCATATATAACTAATTGGGACAAAATCAACACAAAAGAACCACAAAAATTGTCCAGTACTGAAAAGAAGACAAAAGATGAACTCCTTTGGTGCTTGCCCATTGACAAGGAAATCATCTTCACAAATCACAACGGTAATCACAGTGGCCAGAACAGGGAAACTAGAAACAGGCAATCATATTGAATCCAAAAAATTCATTTTTTTTTTCTCAAACAAAATTCCTTCTTAAATTAAAACTTTGGATTCCAATATATCCAGATTCCTGCCCACTTGCCAGATTCAATAACCAAAGATCACTGACCTGAGGCCGCCAACATCCACGATAATCCTCAAGTGCAGAACCAGTTCTACACAAGGGTACTGTAAGCTTTCCTGCGCCAGATAGCAAACAGTTTTAGGAAAGTGAATAGACATCAGTCAACTTCCGTTTCTATGCTTTTAACAAATAAAAGAATATTACCTCCATATAGCTCTCTAAATATCTTAATTCCAATTCTTGAAAGTCTAGGAAACAGCATGTCGCAGCTCAACAAATCCTATCGAATTTTTTCAAGAACAAAACAAAACTAAAAAAACATGCATATATGATTCTGCACTCGAACGTAAGTATCTCATAAAATTAAAAGAAAAAAAGACCAAGTGAAGGAAAATAAAAATAGAACAAGAGAAAATAAGGTAAAAACCAAGAAGAAAAATGAACCTGTGTAAGAAGTGAAGTAAGATTAAACGTCGGCCGTCGAGGAGGCGTCAGAAAGTCGCCGACGGGAAGCCAATGTCACTGTTTGTACTCTTTGTCGCGAGGAGGTTTTTGGAAACATATCGACGAAAAGAATATTAAAATTTTTAAAGTTGTGGAACTACGTCGTACCACCTACAAAGTTAGTTTCTCATTAAAGTACACGCAACTTATATATCACCGTTACAAGCGTATAGTTTTGAAAATAAACGACATGAAAATGGAAGGCTATATTGAACCCTGTACCTCTCGCATGCAAAGCGAGCGCTCCACCGTTTGGGCTACATCCCCATGGTGAAATAAAGCTTTCGCTGTAATTAATAATTGCAGTATTTTGCAAAATTATCTTACTGTCGTATCTGGCCGTGTTTAATTATTTCAAATCATGTCATCGTATAGATACGGTATCTATCATTTACAAAAGTTTAGATGATTGAGGTTGCACCGAAAACAGAAGGTGCATTGAAATTAGAGACAGCAGTTCATAAACATCTCTATATATGTAATTAAGTTAATCCTAGGTTTTGAGTTTTTATTGTATCAAACACTGTTTGAGCATCAAAATAAGAAATCATTGAAAATTGTTATAAGTCATACTTGATATTTAAAATTCAGGGTAAATTTTATTTAAAAATTAAACAATAAATAAAGTACCAAATATGTCCTTATTTCAATTTGTGATAGCTTTTTAGGTTGTATAAATATCTGTTCCATCATTAATGCTCTTAACATTTATCAACAAATGTTAACAGTGTTAATATAATTAGAATAAAATTAGGTGCTTTGCACCATTTTTATATGTTATTTCATTAAACTAATATAAATAA
>JAOQMP010000209.1:14900240-14910605 GCA_027563575.1 Erythroxylum pedicellare
AGAATTATACTTAATAAAAACTCACAATAAACATATAAACTTTGATGAATGTCTTTCTCAAGTTTCAATGTAATTGAATTCCTATATTTGGAGGAGTGAATTCAATTAATAAAGGAGATGGATTTCAATTACATGCATTAATTGAACTCATCTATTTTTTCTACTTCCAAACACCTGAATTGAACATATCTTTCCAAACACCTCCTTAAAGTTACCATGTATCTACTCTCATCTTGTCCGTAACATCATTTAACATCTCAATTCATTAATAATGTCATTCTAAGTTCAAAGTTTTTCATAATAACATATAAGTACATGATTTTCCCACGCAGTGATATATCTTTATACTTTCACAAAAATTTACATGATTAATCTATACAATCATGTAAGGCAAGACATGAATTATAAATTCGTCTATTATTACCAAAAATCTCAAAACAGGACTCAACGCATAACAATCTCACTTTGTTTGATGCCTCTGCCCAATGGATATAAAATTATTGTTCATTGGCCTGAAAGTTCGCATAAGGTGTTCTTATTCAGTAATTGAAACTGGATGTTAAAATTTTTGACCCAAAATGTACCGCATCACTTGTGAGGGGAGAAAAAGAAACAAGGACAAAGGTCTCTGACTTCTGACTTCTGACCTCTAATTTTGTTAACTAATCATGATTATCCGTAGGCTGACCCTTATTTGTATATAAACCAAGTCGATTATATTAATGTCTCAGTATCTTTTGGCTGACCAGAAGAGCATGATTAAGGTTTGACTGACTTGTGTTTTGGCTTTTGGTTAATTCTCATAATTGTCTTTCTTGTCGTATCTGTTGTTTAATGCGATATTAGAGAGTTAGGCTAAAGTGAATTCAAGAAGTGAAGTACTTAAAGGAGTTATTCGTACCACCGGAACCACTTATAAGGCAAACTAAGCAATCAACAGCAGTTCAGTTACATTAGATCAATTAGAGTTTATAAATGAGAATC
Source organism: Erythroxylum pedicellare (assembly GCA_027563575.1). NCBI lineage: Eukaryota > Viridiplantae > Streptophyta > Magnoliopsida > Malpighiales > Erythroxylaceae > Erythroxylum > Erythroxylum pedicellare. The sequence goes on from JAOQMP010000209.1 coordinate 14,901,225, forward strand.
CATTTACAACTTGAACTAATCATAAGAAAACAAAAGAACAAAAGTCCACTATATCAAGGGTACCTCTACTTTGAGCTAGTCTTTAGAGAGCTTCTGAGGTGGCAAATTGGCCATGGCAGCTTGGAAACGTGTTGTGTGGGTCTTAATGGGTGCGTTGAAGATATTTCGTGTATTCCACTTAGAAGTATTTAGGTATGCATTAAAAAAGTTGTCTTAACGAACAAAGCGATGAACAGATCAGCGCACCGAAGGTGTATACTAAAGAAGAATCTCCAACAACCTAACCATGAGCTAAATAGACCATGTATTTCGCAATTTGAATTCGTCTATGATTGAAGCTAGAAGAATATGGTAATGAAGTAAATTTGCCGATCATCTTAATTTCTTTAACGACTCCATCTTCTTATGATGCTTTTTGACTTCCTGAGCGGCTATGTATTTCTTATATATAGACACAACTCGCTACTCTCTGATTGAGCGGCTATTTCATAAGAAACAGTCAATTAATTGATTTAATTGCAGTATATGAAGCAAATTAAAATAATAACTAATTCAATAAAAAAAATATAACACATTTTTTAATGCAATAGGTAAGTTTATTATCTAACTCTTCAATTGAGTACTAGAACAAGTTCTCCTCCTTACTCCCCGTTCTTTTTTCGCCTCCACCACATGTACTTGTCAATTTGAGTTGAGTTAAGGAGAAAATGAGGCTCACATGGAATATTCGTGTGTTTCTTTTTGATCATGGTGTAGTGAATATCTTTTGCTTTACATGCTAATTAGGCTTTTCAGTTCATGATCGTGATAAAACACAAATTACAAGTGAAGTTTGTAACGTTAGAACAAGCATGTACAGTACTATTATCTTTTAATAACTGGGAATTCGCAATCAATTCCAGCTATCCAATTAATAACGGTAAGCTTAGGTATCTCCACACCTGCGCTAGTAAGCCTGAAATCTAAGGAAAGCTTCAATCCACGACTTGAACCACCTCACTCTACTAGCATATTTTGCTTGCTTGAGTGGGCCCTCTGTTTTACGCCTCACCTTGCATCATATAACTAAAACATTCCTTTACAAACTGTACCTCACTTCGAAAAAGCTTATGCTGGAGGCACAATACTATGTACAACCTAGACAACAAATTCTCGTTCCATATTAGTAAAAACTGGTCAGCATTATCATCCGATTAAGCCTAAAAAAAAGGTATAGGACATGTTCCAAATTAGAGAGCTCCATTGCAAGTTATTATGGTAATTACAATTGATACAAATGCGGTTTTATTTTTATGAATTGTTTCAAATAATAGGTGTGATAATACTGCAAGCATCCACTGCATAAGGCACAATGTATAAAAAGAAATCAATGGGAGATAATAATTTATTGTGAAATTTTCAGGTTTTCAATAGTAGAAATAGAAATAGAAATAGAAATTCAACATGAAACATTAATCATAAATTAAGCATTTAGAACAATCTGAAAAATACCCTCAACCAGGCTCAAGAGGTTATCGGTGAAATGGATTAACCCTCACAGATGAAAACAAATCTTCACTCATCAACAATCATGTACTTTCCGCTTCTCCTTCTCTTTAATATCTATTTTCTACGCAGCTAATCCTTATTAGAAACATCAATTTACAACCCGTTCCCTACACATACCAATGTAAGTTATGACCCGAAACTATCTCCCAACTCGCAGTCATTGGCTAATCGTAATTCGTTTCATTTACAACGCTTGGCGAGGGCTTCAGGTTTCAACAAGCGTAGAACTCGACGAGCTCTTCAAGAGACTCGGGTTGCGGATCAGCACTTTCAAGCATCCAGAGCAAGTGCTCGAACAAGACAACCTCGCACGCTACGCTAATGCTGTCGGACTCGCTTGACCTTTCGGCTAGCTCCCGAAACAGAGGATGGTCGATGACGTTGGAGTTGATGAGATAGCGCCGGCGAGACTTTCCGACGTAGACCACGTGGAGGTCTCCGGAGTTGGGGGAGGAGACGTTGTCATCCGCGACAACGGCGGCGGAACGGATGGGGCTGCCGCCTCTAGGACGACCGTTCTGCTTGTTGAACGAGTTCAACTTCTTGAGAACTGACTTGAGTTTGGTCAGTTTCCCTCCTTTGCCCATTGTTAAGTCTCTGGAGAGATCAAAAAGAGTTGGAGAGAGAGAAATGTTGAGAAGAGGAGAGGGAAGGTTCACTTTTATAGAGAAGAGGCTCGAGGGTATTTTGGTATTTTTGTTTTGTTACATGAAGGCAGTAGTGTTGTCCAACTTGTAAGTACTTGTTTTATGTTAAACAGAAATATTTTATTCGACGCTCACAGATACTGTGAAAGAATTTAGAAAAGTATGCCAATGATATAATATATGATGATATTCTCACATTTCACAACTAAAACTGAAGTCTAGAAATTAGTGGATTCAGCAAGGGGAGAGAAATTCCAGGTATTTCTTAAATGTGATTCAAGGCAAAATAAATAAAAACAAGATTGTATTTCAAGAAGATACTAATGACAATGTGAATTATGATCAAGAAGAGATGAAATAGGCACCAAAAAGTTACTTTAAAGCTATAAATGATAAAACTACCTATTTTTTTTGCTTTTAAGAAAATCGGCTCAACAATATGTCTAGTTCCATTAATCAATCTCATGATTTAGAACTTCTTAAGCAAGTCACTACTGAAGAGGTAAGAAGTGTTTTATTCTCCTTTCATCTTAACAAGTCACCGTGACCAGATGAATTCAATGCAAGATTCTTTTTAGAAAAATTGAATGTCTTACAAAGACCAATGATCAATGCAATGCGTCGTGAATTCTATAGGAGTGGTAACCTGCTCACAAAGATGAACAACACTTACATAGTCTTAGTTTCCAAAAGTCCTAATCCTACTGGCTTGAATGACTTCAGACTTGTTGCTTGTTGCAATGCGCTGTACAAGATCATTGTAAAAATCTTAGCTAACAAGTAAAAGGCTACTTTACTTGTCTTAATTATTCCAAGTCCAGGTGCTTACATTCTTGATAGAAGTATGAGTGACAACATCTGATTAGCCCAATAATTGTTTAAAGATTACAAGTCCAAGAAGCATATTAAGAGTTCTGTCATCAAGATAGACTTTAAAAAGGCATATGACATTATTGAATGGATCTTCATTATCAACTCTATGCATACTTTTAGATACCCTTATGAGTTTATTAGATGGATGCAAGCTTGTATCCTTTTTAGTGATGATAAATGGTGAGTCTTCCCAACTTTACAAAGTTGCCATAGGAATTCGTAAAGATGACGCCCTTTCTCCATATTCGTTTGCTATTGCTATGGAAGTTCTCCAAAGGATCACACAGCTCTGTATAAACGACAACATGAATTTTAGATTTCATAATCTATGTAGTGAGCTTGGCATCACTCAACTTTCTTTTTCTAATGACTTGCTTATGCTTTGTGCCGATGATCCTCCATCTATTGGAACACTCTTAATAGTATTGTAGACATTTAAAGAAGTGTCAGCTCTCAGATTCAATCTTAGCAAGAGTGTTGCTTATCTAACTAGATAAAGTTGTGATGATTCAGTGAGAGTGATAGAATATATGGGACTCACTATTCTTCAATTAACAGAGTTCCAATCTCTACTAATAAGCCTAAGGAAGCTGAATTCAATCCCCTCATTGGCAAAGTGAGCAGAAGAATTCCTAAATAGAGTAATAAATTCCTATCATATTGAGGTAGAGTGCAATTAGCTATCTCTATTCTTAACAATTTGCATATTTATTGGTTATCTCACTGAGCTATTCTCAAAGGAGTTCTAAAGAAAAATTGAAAGAAGTATTAGAGAATTCATTTGAAACAGACAATATTCTAGTGTGGGGAAAAGTGTTAAAGTGAAATGGAATGTCATATGTTTTCCTAAGCAAACAACTCAGCTATTAGAATGAAAAAGGTTTATTAGCTAAAAGATTGCGGAGCATTTGCTAGGATAAAGAGAGCTTGTAGGAAAGGTGAGTTCATGTGTATCATATCGGGCAGAATCCATTAATACTATAGAAGAATTTAAATTAATTATTACAACTATAACTTAATTGTGATATTGTAATTTCTGTATTTATGGTAATTATATATATTCGCAATATTATTAGTAAACTATTATATTATATGTAATATTTACAATTATAATATAATTCACAATTTAAGAACTGAAATCTTGATTCTATGTGATAACGAAATGCATGGTTTGGTAGGTGGAAAACATGCAAAGTATTAAGGGTGAAGAAGATGAAGAGCTAGCAGCTATATAAATTGCTAAAAGTTAAAACTGAGAGATTTATTTTCCAGATGTGTCGGCTTTGTTGGCGGATATGAAGTAAATTAACGTGTGATGGAGCAAGATTGTCGCAAGTTTTGTCCAGAAAGGGGCTTTCGTTTCACGTACCAACTGGAGGGGGTTGTTAGCTGGTGGATTCCTGTTTGCTCTCTATACTTAAAATTCTTTTTTTTCAGTTCACTACATTGTTCCTGAAAGCGACGGACATGTGCCTCATCTTCAACTGTATTTACTAACAAATCTATTGTTTAATACTACGTAGTCCAAAACTTGCCAATAAACTTCAGTTTTACTTTGCTTTTTAGTAGAAAAGACAACTTTATATAAACTCAGGTTAGGAGATTTGGGAATGTTATAATAATAAATTAACAAAAAGTAAAGAAATGTATTGTAGACGAGCCTTCTTCATCACAGAATCTGGACCAACCGGTGGGTGATTAACTAGAAGTATTAATTATTTTTGGGGTTAACTACTATAAAGAGTAGATTAATGTTGTTTATGTTCTGAAAGATTCCTACAAGAGCGCATTACTGTTTCATGCATTAACTTTATTCTCTTACTTGCAGTCCGTTGTCTAATTGTGATTGAGTGCATTAAAAAAAAAAAAGAAGAAGAAGAAAGAGAGAGAAAGAACTAATAGAAAGTGCACAAATGCTACACGCCAGCCACGCATGTAGCTTAATTTATTCATTTATTGGACACAAAAATTTGAGGTGAGAATGAGATTAGAGTTAGACCAAAGAAATAAATATTGGATCTCGTGAAAAAACGTAACTTTTTGGGACTCGTAAAATATGGAATAGCTGGCCTGGTATACTTTTTTATTAATGTATAATTAAGAAATGTTAAAAATTACTATTGCAATTTTAAAAAGAGTGACTGTGAGGCTTATCGTCATTAATGATATTGATTAAGTTTTGGAGAAGGTGATAGTGTTTAACAATTGTAACTTTTGTGTTATAAAAAAAACTATAACTTGTATATAAATTAATTTGAATAACCAAAAGTTGTATGCAAAATGAAGCAATTAAATGTATGTAAGATTGTATTAAGTTATTGTTTGTATTTGTTGATGTCTACATAACCTTCAAACACAGAAGAAACAAGTAAATTATGACTGTAACGAAGATACCATTAATATACACGTTCATCATAAAATTACTTAAATCTTACTTTTTGGTAAGTTTTATTTAACGCAAGACATAGGGAACAATTATGTAAGTTCTTAATGTTAACATATGCATATTTAAACTGTAAAAAGATCGGCACAACTTAATTATTTTCAACTTCGTATTAAAGTAAACATCATTAGAGTCTATATGATTAAAAAATTGGATCAAACATATATATTCTTTCTTTTTGAAATAAAAATCTCAATTTATTTTTAGAGTTAATTACTGGAAAATCTCTAAACTTTGCTAAATTTTGTAATTATAGGCCGAATTTTAAAAAATGACAATAAAATATTTAAATTTTTTTTTAAAAAAATAACTTGAAGTGAGACTAATTGTTAGTGACAATGATGTGGCTTGTTGTAAATTTTACATGGATGTCAAGTGTGTATAGTTTTTCATGTTAAATATTAATTTAATTAATAGCAAAAGATAAAAATACAATCTTCCTTTTCCCCAATCTTCTCTTGTCTGGTGGTTCTTTATTTCTCTTATCTCCTTGATTTTTTAGTCCCACTAAACTACACTTCTTCATCGATAATAATTTTGTCTCTCATTAAACTCTCTCTTCTTATCTCTTTTCTTTCTCCAATAATAATTTTGTCTCTCGTTAAACTCTCTTATTGTCTCTCTTCTTTGATGACATCTTTTCTCTGACTACTTCACTTGTTTGAATATGAATACAATTGTAGTCTTCACTTTATTTGCTACATTTTTTAAATTGAATATAATTGCACGCTTACTTTTTTTGTATAGTATACACACCATTTGTTTAAGTTTTTAATGCTAATTTGATTCAGTTCTAAAGTTAATTGTCTTAGGTTTTGGTCAATGCATGTGACGGTTTTATTTTCTTCAAATCATTGACGCTAGTAATTTTGCCAAACTTTTTGTGGGATCTATTCCAAGGATATCAAATGAAGTCGATGTAAGAATTCATGTGACATGCATTGATTAACAATTAATGCTTGATATTTGTAACATTCATGCACACATCACACAAGCATAGATCTTTATCTTTGGTGCATCAGAAAATTGTAGTTTCAAAACAACACCACTCTATGCTTGTTCCTTCAATTAAAGGAGTGTGTGAATGGTAATATTTGTTTTGTCTTCTTATCGTGCTTTGTTGCATATTCTTCTTTTTTGTTTACTTTTTTAGGCTTACTTTGCACAATATCAAACTTGACTGTTTTGCTAGTGAATATGCTTTAAAAGGTATAATTTGCTACTGAATATACTTTGTAAAGTATATCAAAATAACCATTTAAGAAGCAGTTTAATTAGGCTATAATTTTTTTTTGAAATTTCAAATATTTGATATCTTCTATTTATTCGTGTGTGATATCTTATATCAATATAGTATTCTTATGATGATTTTGTATCAAAATTAAACCTAATATGGGCGAAAATAAAATATATGTAATTTTTGTTGCTTATGCACGAATTATATACTTGACATAGGAAAAGTGTAAAGGTGTCGTTAATGGATGCAATAAAGTTGCTTATAGTTATTTTGATAATTTAGCGTAAACTGAAAGGATATATTCTCAATTTTATTGAGAGAAAACATTATGTTCAACAGTAAAATAATATCAATATTTATTATTATATATGGTAGGGATGACATATTTAAAAGTGCTAACCTTTTAAGATTTTTTCAATTCAGTGGCCAAGTTTTTAAAATTTTCAATTGAGTGAACAGACTTTTGAATTCTTAATATTTTATTTCAAAAGGTTTTTTTATACGACATGTATACTAAATGCTATATACATGTCTACTAAATGTTATGTAGTTGTTAATCTATAAGCCATATTAACAAAAGCTAATATTTTAAACTGAATTGTTAAGGTTTTAAAATATTGGTCACTTAATTGAAAATTTTTAAAGCTTGGGCATTGAATTAGAAAAAACTAAAATGTTGAGTACTTTAGGATTGGTTGTCCTTACTGTATTTCATTATAGTTTATATGTATATTTTGGACTCATATTATTGATTGCCCTAATAGTAATGAGAAGATGAAATTACAGATATTATATACAAATCCTAATATTGGTCAACATTTTTGATCAATGTATTAGTATGAAAATAGATATTAATGATGTCATTTTTAAACAAAATTTTATTCAACTTCAAATTATAGGTTTCATATAGGTATTGGTAAGTGAATTGAAGATTTGTTATTGTAAAAAATTATGTTAGACATCTTTTGTGCATTAAGGTAAGAGCCTTATCCGCAAGATTTATTGTTGCTCACAAGAGTTGAATATATATATTGATTCATTTAATAATGTAGATTTGATATAAGTTTAACTTTTATGCTTATTTTATAGGTTCCATGTGATTATATTTGTTGGGCGTCTAATGTCCCTAACTCTAGTATATTTCAGAGTTGCATTAGCTAAATTGGTACATAGATTATGACAATTTGGAAGAACCTTTGATGTTGTATATAACATTTTGTTATTCTATTAGTGCTTCAGTTTTTTAGGCCTATCGTTTTTCTATTTTACAAAATTTTCACTTGGTTATTTGAATAAGAAACTATAAGATGAAATAACATTACATATAAATCTATAGTTTAATAGGTAAAATTCTATTTGTTGGCACCTATTTGATACTATGTTTTGAAAAGGAACTTGAGATAGTAGTTTATGTTCAATCCTTCAAGTATATGTCTCAATTACTATACCATCCCAATACATAAGCATCTAAATGAATCAAAGATTCTCCCTAGTAAGGAGGGGAGCCCAAACACAAAGAACAGTTACTACTCTATGTCCTTTATCTTCTGTCAATTCTTTTTAAACTAGCATTTTAAGTTCATCAACACCCATATTCTTCTTCCTTTCAATCTTTCCCTTAACATATTTATTGATGTCAAGTCTTTCCAACACCATACCATAGTAAAATTCAAAATTTACCAACATTTGCATTATAAATAATTGTATCATTGGTTTTCGATAAAACATATTAGTAGTAAAAATATGGAAACATGACTCTAAAAGGTACAAGAGGTAGAAACTGAACAATAGAAATTAGACAAGATATGCTTTCAAAATATAAACATAGATGTACAGAGAAACTAATGGAAGATTTCAGCATATGACTTTTGAAACTAGATGTATAGGAAACAACTGGCTTATTTTTAAATAACTGGAAAAGATGAAAAACGTCAAAAGTCTACAAGTGGAAATATATGAAAAAGATTAAAAACAAATTAACAATACATCAAATTTTAATAGAGGATCACTAGAGATAGACTTTCTATAAAGGATCACATCACCATTAAAAGTGAACATGTCCAAACAAATGATCACCTATAAAATGAAAAAGATTAATAGAGGACTACCAATCAAAATTGCATTAAAAACATAGCAATGGATCCTAGGACCCCATTTAATGATCAAAACTAATTATTGATTTCATGCACAAAATGAAAAGATTATGCAATAAAAACTAGCAATTCTTAATCATTTGATTTTTCAAATATAATTTATGAACTTGTCAAACGTTGATACAATACTTTCCAAATATATTTTATGAGTGTATTATTGTAAAAAATTATGTCAAATATCTTTTATGCATTAAGGCAAGAGCCTTCTCCGTAAGATTTATTATTGCTCACAAGAGATGAATATGTATATTGATTCATTTAAATAATGCAGATTCTATATAAATTTAATATATATATTTTATGTTTATTTTATAGGTCCCATGTGATTATATTTCTTGGCGTCTAATGTCCCTAACTCTAGTATTGACATATTTTGATATATCTAATAGGTTTTCAGAGTTGCACTAGCTCAATTGGTATATAGATTATGACAATTTGGAAGAACCTTTGATGATGTATATAAGAGTTTGTTATTCTATT
>JAOQMP010000209.1:14917987-14938158 GCA_027563575.1 Erythroxylum pedicellare
TGAAATTAGATTCAAAGTGTTTATTTGAGGTATAAACCCTAAGTACAAATTTTACTTAGGTGAGTTTTGATATAAGACTGAGAGAGAATAATGGAAAGATACCCTGAATTGTCATGAACTTGCATTGTACATATTCCATATACACACATGTGCATAAATGAATGCTTATAATTGTGCAAAGTTATTAATGTGCGTGCAACGTGTGTATTGCATAATTTCGATGTGTAGGATAAACATCCGCATCTAGATGCTTCCAGATCAAGGAAACAAATTCTAATTTGGATCATACTGTGAGTAACCTAGATGGTTTCTCGCAATTAATAGTTTGCTTTTAAAATATGGTTTAAATGATGATATGAATGCGAATTGAATTTGTGTTGATGCCGGACAATGAAGGTCCGAGATTTGATGTATGTATGTGATACTGAAGTGCTACTTATATGTGAATTTGATGAAATACATGATACATTATTTGATTGTCAAATGTCGAACTTAGTTCCGGAAGAAAACTATGAATATGCATATGAATGCAAAAGTGATACTCATATTATGTTGAATGCCAGACCACAGTCCGAAGATGAATGTGAAATTGAATGTGAATCCAAAGGCATATGATAGACTGAAATTATGTGAATGTGATGCATTCCATTACACGAATGCATAAAACATAAAGGCAATTATGAGTGGAGTCGCCATCGAAAAAGAGCTTAACGCTCAGAATGTGAACAAGAGCTTAGAGCTCAGAAAGTGTATAAGAGCCAAAGGCTCACTATGTAAAATGAGTCCTATATCTCCAATGGATAAAGGACAGTTATAAATGAGCCTGGTATCCACAATGGATACGAGACAGTTAGGCAATCAGTCACAACAACGTAATAATTAGAAAAGAATCACATGAGCATTTTATATACATTTTAGTAAATATGTTTGATTGTTTGAAATACAAAATTACCTTACTTGTAAGTGAGAATGTGACATGGGATGAATTATGTTAAATGCAAAGATGTGAATTACATGTTACGTTTATTGATGTGTTGTACGAATTGAGTGAATCATTGATGATGGTTACCTCATTGAGTTCGCAAAACTTAACCAAAATTTGCAATATTTTTCAGGCTCTGAAGAGTTACCCTGTTAGATAAACGAGAGTATACATTGCAATCGAGTAAGAGATTGAGGTCAGGATCAGTTTGCGTCTGCATTTTTTTCTTTATTTTGTATCAATTAGAGTCTTTCGCAATTATTGTAACTTGTGTATTCGAGCATTTTTGTTTTGTAATAACTTTCTATATTGGAGATGTTTGTAAATGATTTTGCAATGTAGTAAAATTATGACTACAAGTATTCTGTATTTGTAATGACCGCAAATGGCTATCGAAATTCTGATGATTATATTACTGTAATTGAAAAAGTTTACGATTAAAATGGGTCATTTTGATTATTGATTTCCACATATGCCTGTGTTAATTTTAAAATTTTTGTACTAAGTTTCAAGTGTTTGACTGACTGATTGTACTAGTACGCCACCCTCGTAAGGCACAGACTCGGATATCACTCAGGATGTCGAGTACGTGTCTTGCAAAAGTGGGGTGCTACATACACTGGCTCAAACTTAGCTGAATTTGCATGTCTTATTGCTGAGTCCTTAGAATATAGAGCACCTGAAACATATGAGGAAGCCATGAGGAGAAAGGATGCAGAACGGTGAAAGATGGCTTGTGAGAAAGACTATTCTTCTCTAAAGTCAAACTAATAGAAAAAAGATGGTTGTTCAAACTAAAAGAAGGAGTTACAAAAGCATAACCTAAGATTTACAAGGCTAGGCTTGTAGCAAAGAGATACTGATAGAAGGAGGGAGTTTACTACAAGAAGATATTCTCACCAACAGTCAAGTTTAAGACTATTATACTCATTCTAGTGCTAGCCACTATCTATGATAGGGAAATCCATCAAATGGATGTCAAAACAGCCTTCTTATATGGAAAGTATCATATATATGAAGCAACCAGTTGGATTTGAGGACAAGGAAAAGTTGGATCATGTCTGCCTACTTCAGAAATCTCTATATAGACTCAAACAAGCACCTAGGCAATAGAATAAGAAGTTTCATGAGGTTGTTGTTAGTTTGAATTTCTTTAGAAATTCATATGACTATTGCCTATATTTTAAGGACCTAGGAGAGACAAAAGCAGCATTCATACTGGTCTATGTGGATGACTTAATCATCACAGGAAAAGATCTGAGCATAATTGAAAAGTTAAAGACTAAGCTGTGTAATCACTTCAAGATGAAGGATATGGGAGAAGCACAAAAGCTTCTAGGAATGCAGACAATTAGAAAAAGGAGGGAAGGAAAGCTGTGGCTCACTCAAAGAAACTATATCAGAAAAGTCCTAGTTCAATTCAACATGGAACAAGCTAAATCAAGTTTTATCCCTATAGGATCACATCTACAGATGGTGTCTAGTAAGAGTCCTAAGATAAAATAAGAACAAAAAGCCATGGAATCCTATCCCTACGATGTTAGAGTTGGAAGTATCATGTACATTATGCTGTGTACAAGACCTGACCTAGCCTATGCTATTAATATTCTAAGCAAATTTATGGCCAATTCAGGTTTAGAACACTGGCAAGAGCTGAAAGGAGTTCTTATATGCTTAGCTGGAACTACTAATTTCGGGTTATGCTTTTCAAAGGCTAAACTAGCTAAATGCAATTATATGTCCTTATATGGCTTTATGGATACAGACTATGTAACAGACAAAAATACAAGGAAGTCAATTTCAGCATACTTGTTCACATTGTCAGGGAATACAATTAGTTGGAAAGCACAACAATAGTCAATAGTATCTCTATCAACTACAGAGGCAGAATACTATGCAATTACTGAAGGAGTAAAAAAATTATCATGGCTATCAGGCTTATTAAAGAAAATCGACATCAACATCACAAAATCAGTAATCTACACAGATAGTCAGAGTGCACTTTACCTTAGCAAAGATCCTGTCTTGCACGAGAGATCCAAGTACATTGATGTGCGACTCCATTTCATCGGAGACAGAATATCGCAAGGGATATTCACTCTGGAGAAAATCACAAGTGAATTAAACTCATCTGACTTCAATACAAAGGTTGTGACTCCAAAGAAGTTCACTTTCTATAGGGACTATCTACAGATAATTGAAGTCCCATAATGTCAACAACAATCGAAGAGTATTTCAACCGATCTCACAATTTTGGCGAAATTAGGGTTTTTTTGATACGCTCATAGATTGATGAACTTCGCAAAGATTAATGGAGAAGGAGGGAAAAAATGTGGTAATTACCCCTTCTGTTCCTAAATCTGAAAGCCTCTCCTTCTTTCTTCTTTGACATTCAGACACTTATCCTCCACACACATCTTTGAACCTTCTGTTTGTTTTGTTCTTCATTGAAGATTGATGGAGAACGAGTGAATATTACCACACATTTCTTACATAGAGATCCACCATTTTGTCAACAACGTCTTTGGCCTGTTTTACATATTCCGTATTAATAGTCCTCTAATATTTTTCAATAGATCCCTAACAACCTTCAACGTGCCTATTATTTAACTTGAATAATTTATATAAATAATTTTTACAAGTTTTAGAGTTGAAGATGCACTTTTTATTATTTAAAATAAGAAAGCTTATATAAATTCATATAAAAATGATTGTATGCTTTTGTGACTAGTTAGGTAAACGAAGTCTTTCGTCGTTTTAAGAAACAATCTTAAGCTCCTGCGGTTATTACATGCATCCAACCTTATGCACTCCAAGGTTAATGGGGACCTATCATTACAGAAAAACAATCTTGAAATCCAAAACACCACGAGAGATCCCAAATTTAGGTAGCCGCTGCACTTTCTGAACGTTTAATGCTGGTGCCTCTAAAATTTAGTTTAGTAATTTGCCCAATCTCACTCTTCAATTATAAAATTTATCATCTTCAACATTCTTGATTTAACTTCATTTAAATATAATAAAAATATGGATGACGCATGAGTGAACTTAAGAAATAACTGGCTTGGAAAGGGACTGGGATATCAAAGGATGCAATCTTTACTGAAATTCAATGGGGTCGATACAAAAAAGCTTGAAAAACGCCGCCAAATGAGAAGAGAACGGAGAAGTAAATGCAATGGAATTCACAAAATCAAAGACGTTTCTTGTCTAGTCACAATTGTGAAATGAAAAATTATTTCAGCAATTCAGAAACCTTCAATTTGGCAAATCTTTCTTCGTTTTCGCCACTTCCCAATTACTCAATAGTCAAGGGAACAGACTCAGCCTGAAAGGTTAAGAAGTTTTGAGTCAAGTCATTTTGAAGTACAGAAAATACAAAGCTTAAGATCAGGAAAACACAAGAAACAAGCTTACCAATTTACGGTACTTGAGAGCATAGAACATTTCAAGGTAGCGACGGCTCTCGAGGCGATCAAGCTTGGAAACATGTTGCCAGAAGCCATAAACTCCTGTGAGAGTCAATAGCCTCTGGGAGTAAATTTGCCAGGTATATCTGTGCAACAAGGCAAAGAATTCAACAAGAGTTGGCGAAGTTTATGAGACTGAATATGCAAGACTAATAATTTTGCAACGTAAGAGATCAACATACTTCTCTTCAATTCGCTTCAGGCCACCTTGGGAGATCTTGTCCCAGTGAGAGGGGTCAGTCTTGCACTTCTCAAAGAAATCAACAAGAAGCTGAGCAGCTTGTTCACCATGGTAAGGATCTATGTGGAAGCCTGATTTTCCATGAACAATAATCTCGGCCGGACCACCTTTGCAAGTGGCAAAGGTTGGCAGACCACAGGTCATGGCCTCGACAACAGTCAGTCCGAAAGCCTCGTATAGTGCAGGCTGGACAAAAGCACCCTTAGTGTCACAAATGTACCGGTAGAGTTCGCCATTTCGCACCCGGTTCATTTGGGAAGATATCCATCTGAACTGGCCATTAAGGTTGTATTGTTCAATAAAACTATACATTTGCTTCATCTCTGCTTGTTCTTCCAGATCTTTAGACTCCTTTCTTCTGTCACCACCAACTACAACAAGGTTAACTAATTCACGAAGTCGCGTATTTTTTCCCGTACCATTCTACAAGGCCAGTCAAATTCTTTACTCTGTCTAGCCTTGCCATGGTGAATAAGATAGGCTTGTTACGGTCTTTTAGCACGCATCTGCCAAAAGAAAAGATGACAGCAATTAAACTTCATCTTCTATCTCTTTGAAACAAATTTTGCAAACGATAAACGAAGATAAGCATGGAAGACAAACGGACAGAAACTCACAAGTGCTCTTCATTCTCAACAGGGCTGTAAAGAAGTTCCTCAATTTCTGGATGGAAAGAAGTGAGTCTTCGTTTCTCCTCAGTGTATGGGAAGTATATACTCATGTCAGCCCCAGGGGAGACGATGTTGAATTTGGGGTCAAACACATCGATTCCATGAACAACTCTGTACAGGCCAGGAAGTGTAAAAGCTGTGTGGCTCTCATATTGGCCGACAGTATCCTTGCTGAGATAGTGGAAAGGTAAACATTGGTTCAAGGTTAGATCCAAACGAAGCAATGACAACGCAGGACAAGACATATGGTATGGACAAAACCTATCACCTTCCAGCAATCTCTTGGAATGTGCTGGTGATAATGAAATCTGTATGGTTCATGGCAATGAGATCAGCTGTAAATTGGCAAGAAAAGTGATACTTCTCGTCAAACTTCTTCCAATAGATATCTGACTCGGGGTATTTTGTTTTCTCCAGAGCATGGGCAATCGTGCACTGCAACCACAGCAACAGCAAAAAGTAACAAAATTTTAATGCCTGAAGTAAAAACAATCAAATGAAAATAAACAATTGATCATATAGGAAAGGACTTACCTCTGTAACACCTAGTTTATGTGCTAACAAGGAAGCAACAATGTTTCCATCACTATAATTTCCAATGATCAAGTCGGGCTTTCCCTGAAATTCCTTCGCAATTTCGGCTGCAACATCCTGTACAAGCACAACTAGTTCTTTGAGCTTACGAGAACTAACAGAAACCTCTGATAGCATCAGTTCCTCTCAGACATTCAAAAATCACCTCAGTGTAAGCTTCTAGGTAGGGCCACACTTCAAATCTGGAGATCCATTTGCGAACAATTCCTTTCTCTGTTCTAAAGGGTACTCGGAGGATATCTGAATACTACGTTCCAAATACTTTCTCCATACGCTGACCACAAGTGGTTCCCACGGCATCTGGGAGAAGGCGAGTGATCTACAGACAAACCATAAAAGAACAAGCATTAGAGACAGTGAAAAATCATTTGCACGATAGATCAAAACTGCACGAAATCCCCATAAACTTCAACAACTTACAATGAGGATTCGAGGGGTGATGTCAAGTCCCTGCTGTTTTATACGCTGAAGCATTTCAGTCTCCAAGGCACGAACTTGATCCAAGATATAGACAACCTAGAAGATGAATATTTGACCAACAAAACCAATTCACCTCCTACTTTCAAGGGTATTCAACGGAATGACAGTAGACTAGGTTGGCGACTAACCTGGCCTCCAGTGTCAGGATAGCCCAAAACATTGTCTTGGGCAAAGTATCCATGAGGAGTCATAATCACAACGTTAAACACCATAGGAATTCTACCTAGGAATGTCTCAAGAGTGCAGGGATCAGGTGCCTCGAGAAGATCCAAAAGAAGTCTAATCATCTCTAGAACACGCTCAGCAGTATCACCCCATCCTCTCTCTAAGCCAATTTCCTGGAACTTGTGCTCAAAATCGGAGTAAGGAGTTTGTGTCGGAAGCGCAATCAAATATTCCTCTGCCTTCCTCAGAACATATTGCAGGGCGTTTAGGTTCTGGATTCTGTCATTAAGCATCATGTTCTGCAATAAAAATTCAAGTGATACAATTAAAAATCAGATTCCAGTGACAGAGCCTGCATAGATCTTCCAATACTGTTATCAGATCATGTTGGCGTTTCCAGAGACATAATTTGAAGTAAGAAAATCATGATTCATGGTAAGATCGATTGAGTGCTTCTCAAACTGTAGCCTGATTCATTAACCTTCCAATTTAGGCAAGGACTACGTATTTAAGATTCTTCTTGCCATGTTTTTTGGATGAGTATCAAATACTTTAGCACAACCACATGATTTTATGATCAAATCCAAGAATCCAAGCCACATGATTTTGTGATCAAATCCAAGAATCCAAGTCAACTTCAAGTGTCTAACAAAGGTATAAAATAGAAACATAGAGTAGAGTTGCAAATCATGCTAAAAACTCATCCAAATAGCAATTTGGTGATAAATGATGGAAATTGGGTGTGTTGCTAGATATACCTTTCCTTTGTGGCAGTGAACTTTCAGAAATTCAAGCAGGGGATGCAAGCTCTCCTTGTCATGAAACAGTTTGGCAGACAAGTGGCGATTGAGGAATTCCACCCCATTGCCGATGTACTTCTCCAGAGTTGGGCGCGGAAAGGTTGCATTGAATGGTTCAAAGTCCAACTCGAGAACAAAGTTTCCATTGGTGCTGCATTCATGTAAATAATGGTCAGATAAAGCTAAGAAAGCATAGATCAAAAAGTTACTAAATTGATAGCAACCGTGTGTCTCACCTTCCATCAACAAGTTCTTCCTTGAAGTGGAGATACTCAGCAACACGCAACTCCTCGACGACAAGTGCATGGACATTCACTCTAACGTACTCCCACACACCAGGTCGTGGGCGAACAGCAAGGGCAACCCATGGAGGCAAAACAATTGCTTCCTGAAAAACCAGGATCAAGAACAACAAGAGGTCAAACCTCATGTTACACAGTACTAAACAGATACAGTAAGAAATGCATGTGTGATAAAGGTCACCTGTGTGGCTCTCAGGACTTCACCAAATGCACCATCAGCAAGTATCTTTCTGTTCTCTTCAGAGATTGCTTCGAACTCAGCAATAACGTGATGGTTTTGAAGAATTCCTTTTCCCTTAGCTTCGATCCTAAAATACAATCCGCAATAACTTCAGCTTTCTATATTATACACCAATAATATGAAGCTACTTGCTGCAAATTACCTGATCTCAGGTTTGATGATCTTAACACCAGGACAGTTTAAACAAAAGTGAGAACTTTTAACTATCTAAAACCACCCTATGACTCAAAAACGATGCTTGTGAACTGAAGGCTACTTGGTGTAAAGACCTTGAAGAGACTAAATACCTTGTCAACAAAGCCACAATCTCGTTGCGATGACCTTTCATTGTATCATCCAAACGTTCACGGATGCTATGAACGCGAGTGAGCACACGCTCAGCCATGGATGATGGATCCTTAGAGAATCTCGGAATAACCTTTTAACTGAAACAGACTGCAAATTTTAGTAATAACAACAAGAAACAAACCCAGAAACCACGGAGTATAAATGAACATAAAAACGCCACAAAGTCAAAACTAGAAAAAAGGGATCACATTATTCTAGAAAGAGTAAAAATTTCAAAAATTACCACCCCACCAATTACTTAATTCATCACAGAGTACAATGTACATATAGTGGAACTATACAATTGGTGTATTAAATAATGGACCATGAGCAACAGTGGACAAAGGAATTAAAGAGAAGTGCGAGAAAACGAAGAATCGAACAAACTTGTGATCGTGAGGCTGTTAGGTATAAAGGTTGAAGCCCGTATGTCATTACGGAGTTCACTAGAAAGATCAGTGTAGTAAAGTAGTAAGAATATAATTTTCCATTAAAAAATACGGTTGCTCATCGAAGGGAAAAGACCTTTGCTCGTTAGCAAATTCCCCGCAACAAGAATAATGCAGAGACAAGAAGAGAAAACTATTAAGCAATAGCAACAAAAGTTCTCCAAGGAAAAGAAAAATAGCTTGACCCGGAAGGAAATAGGTATCAAATTTTGACAATGAACATAAAGAGTTGAATTTCCTTTATCTTCCTGTAAGTTAAAGAACACAAGAAAGGGAAAGCAACACCACCGAAAGACTGCCAACAGACATAGTTTTCCATGCTAAGCTGTTTTTCGTGAAAAAAGGAATAGATTCAGCGTTCAGAATGCAACGATCTGCACAATTTCTCTCAGACCAACTAAAACAGGTCTATAACTACATAAAATTCAAACACTTTTAACAACATTGGTGAACGAAACAACAACGAGAAGCATCATGAAGGAGCAGAGCGAGTCTGGTTTAGCATTGAGTAAAAGCACGATCGGGGCAACTTTCCATCACCCAGATGAACGGAGAAAACAAAGGTAAGGAAGACAAAGCAAAAAACGCACCTAAGAGCAAAAGAGAAATACGAACAAAGCTAACGGAAAAACAGGAGAACTGAGGAAGTAGAACAAAATGAGGTGGGTGAGTAAAAGACTAGACTGAGAAGGAATTTATAGAAAAAAAAGGAGCTTGGACCTTGTTGAGAGGCTTGAGAAGCAAATGCAGGAAACAAAAGGGTAGGCCGTAGGGACATGAAACAGAAGAATTTTAAATCGCTAATTAACCCTTGTATTTCAGACATTTATCTCCCAAACCCCAAAAGGTAAATGCGTTTGTTAGCAGCATGCAGAGTAACTTAGGATGGAGGGGTATTTTGGTAACACAAAAATAATTTAGGCATTTACGTGGAGATGGAGATATCATTAAGAAAAGGAGAAATAAACAAAGCAATCTTAATAAACGTACCCCCTCAAACCCATGAAGTCGAAGTAAACATAAAAAAAGTTAATGTAAAAGCTAGATATCATACTTCTGTGACTAATATCTAATATATAACGTTTTAATTATATGATTAATATTAATGGTTACTAATAATTATTATTATTATTAAATAAGAAATTTTACCTTGATTGTCAAATTACCTATTCGGAGGCCAAAGATTTTTGTAAGAGCAACAATAACGGAAATTGGTAAAACGCGCTTCAATAAAGGTCGTGTGGAATGTTTCTTTGTGACCCTGAAGTTTTAAAGAAAAATGGGTACAATCAAAATAGTCCTCATGACCTTGATTTAGGTTGTTTCCTGCCAAGTGCCAAACATTGCTGGATAAACTACTTGGATTGGTCATTCTTCTAAGGATTTAATGTCTTATACGACTTACATCAATGTCGACAACTATTTGGCTATTTGCTCATCTATGATGTAGGAGTTTCGACTTGAAAGTTGGTGGTCTTAGCCATGAAATGGGGTTGGTCCTGAAAGGGCCAGGCGACGCACCGCTATAAGCATTAGGGCTTAAGGCTGCGACTAAGCAGATAATAGTATCATATTCATATAAAAAAATGTCAACTTTAACAATGACTGACCACGAGAACAATGCACGTAGTCTCTTCTTACTCTATCTACGTCTGTTTGTCCGGATGGGACTAAGCAACAGTCAAGACGAAACAAAGTGATGCCAGACAGACAGAGGGCGTATCAAAGACGAGCGCATACCCCCAACACACAACATGTATAACTAGGAAGTTAATGCGTGATCGAAACAATAAAACTGTAAACCAACAAAAGATTTCTTACCTTTTCTAGATGAGATATACACAAACTTCGAAAAACGAAACCTTGATGAGGACGCAAGAAAACTAAAAGAATGGAAAGGAATAGAGGGTGATGGAGCGAAAGGGTTGAAGTGACGACCTTTTATGCACGAGAAGAAAGCAAGTGGATACATTTTGCTCGATCAATTCATGCGCCTTCATAGTCATCATAGAGGGTTTTCAGTTTCACTCGGGTTTAGGCTTAGAGGTGAATTATTGCGATGGTATACTAAATGTAATTAATCAAGTAGAAATTGTGTTTCAGTGGTTCTGTACCGGAGAACTAAATCACATTATTGCCACCACCTTCCTGTGGTTTCATCGTTCCTTTCGTTACTTTTGCCTGTGGCACAACCACTGTTTTTCTTTTCTTCGTTTGTTGTTAATACATTCATCCACTTACTTTATTAAACTAATTTAATTGTATTTAAATAATAGCAACATTTAAAATTTTCTCATTTTCTTCCAGTTTTTGTTTTTCTATGCTTCCCTTCTCTCTCGTCTTTGTCTCTGTTCCAGCTTTATTCTTGTTCAAATGTATTTGTCAAAGAAAGAAAATCAATATTTTAGTGCCCAGTTAGATGTAATGTAAAGGTGACGAGTGGCTTATGACAACCGCCAATTTTAAGAAGCATCAGCCGGCCGTATCATAGCGTTCAAAGTGGTATTTTCGTAATTTAGGGTAAGAAAATCCTTGTTAACGAAAGTTTTCTCATTTTTTTCATGGATGGGGTTTTGCGAAATGCCGGTGTCAACGCCGAAGATGGAAACGAAATATTAGATATGCCAATTGTCTGACGTGGCGTTAGCTGATTGGGCAGTGGTAGTACATGAAGTCACCGACGGGAGCTGGGGTTTCGTTGGGTTGTGGACCCCACATGTCATAGATTGACAAAAGTGCGGGACAACGAAGTCTGAACTCAGAAGAGCTATTGGCTGAGACAAGTATGTCTGACGTGGCACCATTCACCGACAGAATCCTAAATAAACAAATCCAAGGCAATTAAAATGAAGCTGTACAGTACTAGCAGGGAGAGGGCAAGAGGGTGTCAAATTTTTTGTGCCCATTACTCTATTTTAACTCCAAAATGATATTAGTTTATATAAAAATAAAGATAAATTTACGTTATTTTAGGACAGTTTAAATCAGACAGAGGAAAGAGGAGCGGCTGCTTTACAAATCTACTGGCCACCCAAACCCAATTGTTGTTTTGGGTCCCAGGTATTGATTGCCTGTTCTAACTTTACCATCGCACGTTGAGTTTCTGATGAGATGATGCTTTTTCTAGCCACCCAAGTTTCAACCTTGCCCTAGCCTTGCCTTATGTTTTAATCTTAATGAAATAAGGGGAGAAAATGGAATTAAGCATGAAATTTAAAGAGTTCTCTGTTCCTTTTAGTAACGATATGATTCTTTGGTTGAAAGATATTTTATATTTCGAATGCATATTTTAATTTAATTTTAAATTTAAGCAAATGACAAGTTAAACGGTTAGTTGTCATAATTTGAATTTAAAAATTCAAATACTTGAGTTTCTTCAAAGGCATAAGAGATTCAAATTCTAAGATCTGGACAAAGTATTGAGTTTCTTAAAAACTCCCTTACGCCACTTCAGCTACCCTTTTAAAGAAAAAAACAGGACTTTAGAGTTTTTGATACGTAGAATAAAATTGATAATACGAGGGGTTTGTAATTGAGATTTAAAAGGGCAATTTTGGCTTCCCCGAAATTAGGTGACAGAGAAATAATAGAGGTGGGTGCTACTGCTACCCCATAAAAGGAGAGATCTGAGGCCGAGAAAAAAAAACCCACGACTGACAAATCCCAATTGGAATTGAAGGCCAGGGAATTCAGATATTTTGCTGTTCTTTGACGTGTCCCATATCAACTTTCGACAGGGTGTCCGAGTGGAGAAGGATAGGCACCAGGCAGGTCCACTCTCAATTTTAGCTATTAATTATAGTTCTCATTCATCCTCTCAAAACAAAACAATAAAGAGAAAATTGGTTCTTCAGATTGAGACCTCCGCTAAACAATGTTTGGGCAACGAAACTGTTGATACATTACGTATACAAGGTTGCTTAAATAACATATAATTCGTTTCAAGTTGGGTATATCGAGATTTAGTGTAACTACAAATTTAATGGTTATAATTATGAAATAAAATTCTCTGTCTAATATTATAATGCCTTATTCTGTTTTATAAATCTCAGTCATTTATTTGTACGAGTCTCATATGCGAGACTTATACAAAACTCATATAAATAAATGATTACAGTATATGAGACAAAATAAAATATTATAAAATTAAATAAAAGATTCAGATTCTATAATTCTTCCGACATCCATTGCATGGGATCAAAGCAAATACTGTACAGGGTGTAGATATTTCCTTTACATCTGTTGCCCTGTTAGTGTTGGGTCCAATATTATCCATGCTGTCTTGTGGATGATGAAAGTTTGCACGTGCAGACAATCCTTACCTCATAAAGGTTGCGTTGTCAATAAATGATGTTTAATTAGATATGAACTAACTAGTTATGACGTCTAACAATAGTAAATAAACCAAAGGAAATAGAAAACACTGTTGTTTAGTTGGCGCTGATTTTGATATACTGTACTGTTAATTAATATCACTTTCAGTTGTTTTCCTTGGAGTCTAAATGCAGGTAATCATTTTACACATTTTCAGCTCCAAAAAGCATCAATGGATAGAATTCGTAGTAGCTATCTCAATAAGAAATCATGGCTATGTGTTAATAAAACATCTCATTGTGCAAAGCAACGCATCGTCAGATTTTTATCAGCATTAGTATCCGAGTCTGTATTATAATGGCATTTCAACATCTATTTTTATTGCTAATCACAAAGAAAAGGAACCTGGTGTATGAATGTTAGTAATCAAAATGTGTAGATTTTGAATAACATGTCTAATTGGTACAGTGGGTAATTAATTAGACCCGTTGCGTACAAGACCACGCTTGAGCCACATTGGATCGATGTTGACGTACAACAACCACCCAAAGTCGTGTCGTGGACCCCAATCATTTGATATGATACGTTGTACCAATTTTCATTTGGTTTTATGATATCATACCAAATTTTCCGGAATTACAACTCCAAATAATTTAAAACGAAATCCATATGATTCGCATGACATGATGTTTACCCTAACATTGAATTATAAGCTATAGTTATTTAGTTAACATCCTACCAATAGTTATTTATGTTAAAAATTTTGTTTGATTTATTAAATAATTTATTTTAAATATACAATCTTATTATTTGAATAAATAATTCAGTATATCTAAAACTGTATAATTTACACCAAAAAAAGCTTCCCCATCATAAAATATTACCCTACTTTTACATTGTTTCCCAAAAAGAAAACATATGGAGAAGCGAAATAGCATATGGGTCAATGTGACCCATAAAATTTAAGTAATTAGTGCACCATATAATAAGGACAGAACGCAAATCATGGCCGCCAAGATTAAAAAATGAATACTCACATTTAACAAAAGGATTTTGATAAAGAGAAAAAAGATGGAAGTATGAAAGAGAGGCGATGGGTAGGAGTAGGACCCCACCCTTGCTGGCCTAAATTGTTTGGTCTGTCTAACCAACCTAGCTTAAAGTCAAAGCTTTGAAATGCCTGAAATTTGGAAATTGTTAATCTTTGCACCCTACTGTTCTGGATGTCCTCATTATTTGCGTCAATTTGTTTCCGAAGAATGCATCGATTCCACATACATACTAGCAATGAGTACTAGTACTAGTATTCGCATCAATGCACATCCCTACTTCTCGACTGTTTTTGAAAATTAAACAAATGGTCACATCATTTTGGTTTAGATCTTAGATTTTTAATTGGCGTTGAGATAAAAGTGAAACTATCAACTGATCCAATAGAAATGTAAACGATTTGAAATTTTAATTTAATTACTTAAGAACTAAAATTACAGAAATAATCCTAGTGAACAATTGAACATGTTTGTATATCAACAAGCTAAATAAAACTAAGGTGATAACAAATTAAAGCAAAATACTTTAAATTTAACTTAATCTTTTTCTATTCACCATTGGAGATGGGTCTTTGTTTGCTAATGCAACTTCTAATATATTATTATTATTATTAGCTGGTATGGTTTCGTCAATTTTAAGATGAACTGTGGATAAAATGACGACCCACCCACCAGTAACGTATAAAAGTCCAGGCCGTACTGAGTTTCACAAAGCAGGGACCAAACAGAAGTTGTTGGCTCCATCTCCGCTTTTGGCTGGCGGAAGTTGGGAAGGTTACAAAAGTCATTTTGGACATTCCAACATAAACCATGAAGTCAGTTTTGGACCTGGACTTTTTCATGCAAGACTAGTCAGTTGATGGTTAAACAAAAACAACAACGGTTAACAAAATACCCTATTAAGGCATCTTTATCAAATAGTATTAGTTCAGATCTACATTTTGATTACTTTTTAGCTTAATATGACCACTAAAATTTTAAAATGTTATATAATAACCTTACAATTATAGTTAAAATTTATTCATCATAATTATACTTATATTGCATTTGTATTAAAATTATTGTCTTAACTCAAAATTCAGCAGATTAGAACTTTACTCAAAATACACAAAATTGATTTAGAAAACGATTTCAATATTATTAATATGATATAAAATTTAGGTGGTTAATATAAAAAGTTTTAGCAACACATAAGTTGTCTTCTACATAATTGTTCAGGAGACAATATCATAAAAATTTCCTTAATGTAAAATATGTTTTCTTATGCTCAAGCAAGGCATCTGGAAAGGATACCACATGATTAAGGAGTTTCCAGGTTGTTGATCTCCATCATAACCATAAAATAACTAAACTTGGATATGATTTGTGGGCAACAAAAGACAAAGTATGGACTTCAATTAGTTTGTCGTTTCCAATTATTACTTTTCTTGTACGCCAAGCGTCCTCAATAGTTCATTGTAGGCTTCATTTTTGCCTTTATGTTGGGAGTTGGATTGTTGAACTAATTACTATAGTTGAGTAGTGGTCATCAACTAATTCATTTGTAAACAAAAAGATTAAGTCCAAGGTGTCATGTTATATGTAGATTGTAACCGACTGGAGAAGATGATATTAACATTTGAAGTACCACCAGAAATAAATAATTAGCTATCCCAACAACTAGTCATAGTCAAATTTGTGAGCACATGACTTTTGATGTTGTCGGTTTAATGGTGTTCTGGCTGTTTTTATTTCTGCCGAGTAATTTAGCAATTTGTTTGACTTGATTTTCTAAAGAACCTAAGTCCACAGTTTTGAGTACGAATATTTCATCTCTACTCCATTGCCTCTTCTTCACAATACTCCTGGTAGTTTAAGTTCTAGATCTTCAAGAAATGTTCCCATAGCCTAATAAAACTAATGCTTGCTGTAATTGGAGATTCCAAATTAGACTTGACATCGGTAATTGGATCGAAACATAGTTGATGCTACTTTGTTTATGGATAGGTCATTTAGTGTAAGGTGGGGCGCAAATGGAGTTCCTGTTCATATTGCTTCTCCACTTGGGCAACAAGTCATTGTTAACTTCAGCGATAAATATAGAGAAAATAGCAATTGACAAACTTGAAACGAGTCTTTTGAGTGGTTATCAAGATTGATCTACTATGCTAAAAGTTTCTGCATGCTACCACCTTTCTCGTCCATCGTTCTGGTTAACTTACGAGTTCATAGAAGCTTACCGCCTGGCCCTCTGTACCACCTTCCAGCCCCAAGGCATTGACAGCTCTCGCTATGGACTCCCTTGACCAAGAGGGACAATTAGCGAAGAGGGGACGTACCCACAAGAGGGAAGATGAAGCCTCCGCCCTCCCAAAGCTATCCTTCAGTGCAGCGGTGACCGGTGACCCCATAACTGCTACGACTCCAGGAGGAGGTGACTGGTTAGATGAGAGATGACATAGATGTCGAAGATGGAGACGTCCAGGTGACAGGGGAGGAAGGTGGAGGCATCATCCTATCCCAAAGCCTTCAAATAAAACTTGACAACCAGTGGACGATGGCAGTCGTCGTCAAGCTGCTCGGCCACCGCATAGGGTATCGTCTCCTTTGCTCCAGACTCCAGACAATGTGTCTTCCTAAGGGCCAAATGAAGGTTGTCGACTTAGATACTGACTACTTCTTGGTTAAATTCAAGGAAGACGATGACTATATCAAGGCCTTGACCCAAGGCCCCTGGGTGATATTTGGACAGGTCCTCTCAGTCCAGCGATGGGTGGCATCCTTCCGCCCTTCACAAGGACAGGTTCCTCGCGTGGTTGTCTGGATAAGGATTCTGGATTTATCAATCGCCAGATACCACCCAACGATCTTAACTGCTATCGGGAATTTGGTTGGGACGAAATCGATGAAGTTACGTCCCAATCGAACCAGGGGGAGTTCATGCGACTGGCAGTAGACGTTGACCTGAGCTCTCCTCTCAGACACAGTGTCGAGCTCGATGGAGAGACCTTTTGGATTGTGTACGAAGGGTTACCCCAACTCTGTTTTGAGTGTGGGAGGATCTCGCATGCTACCGCCTTTTGCCCACAATGCCAGACCCCGACATCGGAACCCTCCCACCCTCCGACCAGTACAGATGCGCCAGAGATGATGCATAATACTCCAGCTCCGACCAGCCCAGTGGTGATAGCTAGCCATCAAGGGTATGGTTCATGGACACAGATGCAACGGTGCCCCCCTCGACAAACAGCCCAACGTTCGACTCCAGTCGGCTCTCACCCCTCCTCGCAATGGTCGAATACGGACAGGCGTGATTGCGAGATGCTGCAAAGTAAGGGGTCACTTTTTTCACTGCTCGCAGACCAAAGCGATGTGACACTGGAGGGAGACAGACGCCAGGTAGACCCATCTTCCAGCAGCTTCGTTGGTGCAGCGCACCATTTCATCGAGGAGGTCGCGACAGGCTAAGGAAATCAGCAGCAAATGGGACCTATTTTCAAAGCCTAAAGGCCCCCAAGTCAGCAGAAAAAGCAAAGCAAAGGCAAAGCCCCAGGCCCAATACAGACTAATGAAGGGGAAACCTCCCAGGCCCACAATAATGCCAAGGCCTGTTCTGCCTCAGTTACCAGGGTGTCTGTTGGGCCTCAGTTTACTATCCAACCCACCCCACAGGTGAAGCATGTAGCGATAGCCATCCCTTCCCATACGGAAATGGTATATGAGCACCAATTTATCCCGGATGGCTCATCGAGTGGGGTTGAAAGATTGCAGTTAATGGACGGTATTGAGGCACCGCGGGTGAGTGGCATAGTCCATATGGAACCCATACCCACTCTGCTTAGCTCCTCCGATCCAAGAACCGAGATGGATGTTACGGAGGAATTGCCTCAACAGACCACTGAAGTTGACGGAATTACCTACTCCAAAAGTCGCCCTCTAAACCGTGAAGTAAATTACGCGTTAATATAGACTTTACGTTCAACAGACAAAATGCACAAGAAGGGGGTTGAATTGTGTATTCTTTTGTGTGAATACAATTCCCTTTCAAATTTCTTTGAAAAATAACTTTTTCAAAAACTATTAAGTAAACAATCACAATGTATTGCAATTAACTTGTATATACTTGTATAAAACAATAGAAATTGAAAATTCAGAGTTAGAGAGTAGAGGTTGACACAGTAATTTTATCCTGGTTCACCCCAAACTGTGGGCTACGTTCAGTCCTCAGAATCCTTTATGAGATTTTACTATTCTTCTTACAAGTACAAGTATTCTTTTTCATAGAGTCTCTTCAGGTCTCTTACACCAAGTATTGTTTTTCTCACTTAGCCTCTTCAGGCTCTCATCTTTTCTTCTTTCTTACAGAAAGATATTGATAGCTCTGTTACAGTAATGATAGCTCTAGTGTTTCGCACAATAAATACAGTGTTTGGTAAAGATCAAAGCCTTTTTAAAAATCTCTAAAATCTCTAAAATCTTATTCTTCGACTCCGACTTGTATTTATAGCCTTCGTCTTTAACTACTTCTTGATAACTACTTCTTTCTTCTTGCTTCCTGATTCTTAATTTCTTGATTCTTGTAGAAACAGTTATTTAGTTGAGTTATGTAACTAACTAAAACTAGTTAACCGTTCAACGTAGTATCGGTTCTTTGTCTTAGTTTTTCTTCCATCTTAGTTTCACTTGCGCTTTGTTTTACTTTCTTTCATCTTACTTTTACTTCCGCTTCATCTTATTTTCTTTCTTCTTACTTCAGCTTCCGCTTCGTCTTATTTTCTTTTGTCTTACTTTTGCTTCCGCTTCGTCTTATTTTCTTTCGTCTCACTTTTGCTTCCGCTTCGTCTTATTTTCTTTCATCTCACTTTTTCTTCCGCTTTGTCTCACTTTATTTTGTCTCACTTTCTTCCGTCTCACTTTTGTTTCAGCTTCATCTTGCTTTCTTTCGTCTTACTTCAGCTTCCGCTTCGTCTTAATTTTTTTTCCACTTTGTCTTACTTTCTTCGTGATCAACACGGTTCAACAATTTCTAATATTATTATTATTTGAATGTCATCAAAATTATTATACATGAAGTCATTTTGACTTAACATTTATGTCACCAGAATTACAAAAGCAGCATAAGGCCATGGATGCTTATACCATAGTCTACCATCTAAGGGAACTGTTTGATGAGTAAGCTTAGTCTGAAAAGTTTGAGACCTCGAGGTTGCTTTTCTGCTATAAGATGGCTAAGGGATCATCTCTAGTGCCATATGCATTGAAGATGAATGGATACATTAAGAGGTTAGCAAGTTTAAGTTTCATAATGGATCATGAATTAAGTATAGACTTAATTCTGACTGGTTTGGCAGATAGTTATTCATAGTTTAAGCTTAACTTTCATATGAACTAAATATCCAACTTGATACCTAACCTGATTAATCTACTGAAAATAGCTGAGCAAACTGTCAAGAAAGACAATAAGGCTATGATGCTAGCAAACTCTCCTTCTGGTTCTCACAAGAGGAACCAAAAGAAGAAAAAGAAGTCTAAGAATCCAGTGTGAGGTGTAGCCAAGAAGAAGGCAAAGGAGACTACATCAAAGGGGATATGCTTCCATTACAACAAGTAAGGACATTAGAAGAGGATCTGCAAAACCTATCTGGAGTCGCTGAATCAGAAGAAGGCATTAGATGCTCCACCGTCTACTTTAGGTATGTTATTTGTCATTGAGGTTAATACTATTTCTAATCATAACATTTAGGTATTAGATACCAGATGTGGATCGAACATATGTGTTGATATGCGGGGTCTTAGGGATAGTAGACCGCTCAAGAAGGGAGAGATGGTCCTACGTGTGGGAAATGGATCAAGAGTTGCTACATTAGCTATAGGAACCTATGTTTTATATGGTACTGCTACATTGTGCAATGGTATTTACATATTAGATATGTGCAATCCAATTTTAAATATCAGTGAAAATAAAAGACAAAAACGAGATAACTTAAAATCATCGTAGTTATGGCATTATCGACTTGGCCATATAAGTGAGAGACGCATGGCTAAGCTACACAGTAGTAGTAGCTTAGGGCCATTTGATTACGAATCATATGACACATGTGAATCTT
>JAOQMP010000209.1:14953687-14975090 GCA_027563575.1 Erythroxylum pedicellare
CATATATAGATAATGTGGTATGATTGAAACATAATTGTATCATTGTTTAATTAAAAAAAAAACACTTACAAATTTTTGTTATAATCCAAAGCATAAGAATCTACACTTTTCCCAAAACTTGTAGAACTCTTTCTACACATTTTTAATCGATTTCAAAAAATTTTATCCAACTCTTATCTTTTTAGAAAATCATATTTTATATATGATTTTTGAACAATTGTAATGTTAACAATTATAACAGCTCACATTATTAACTTATTATGTGTGCTTATCCATTACTAACCATATATTTTTGTAGTGAATTTGATATCTAAGATAATTATTAATAAGTTTATATTGTTATTGGATTCTAGATGTTTGTTGATTTAAGTTTCCCCCAATATAGAGTATTTTCATAATTAATTAAAATATAAGAAAATTTTGCTTTTTATCATTAAATTTTATGGGCTAGTAAATTCTTAATAATTTAACTTAGACTTAGACAATGAAACTGAATAATGTTATAGAGTGAAGTTTAAAGTGACTGAAACCATATTTCATTATCATAGAAAAATTTTAAGTTTTTATGAAGTTTTAGTTAAATAATTTGATTAGAACTAAATTAATTTGAATACTAAGTAATTGTAAAAATGTAAAAAGTTGGTTCTCTTACAATTTATTCAAAGAACTGAATAAGTTTAATTTGAACATATTCATAATATAAAGAGGGGAACTTTATATAGCACAATATGGAAAAGATATGGTTGTTGTTAAATAAAATTTATATTATTATATTTTTAAAATAAAATTGAAATAAAGTAACATATATTTATATATATAAAGGGACTATTTTGAAATTTTATAAAAATTAATGATTATTTCAGTTTAACTCAAAACTTTCTGAGCAGATGCTTATCAGGGAGAACGAGTACCCAAATTGTTTCCTGAATATTGGTTAAGAGAAAAGTTTGGTTTAAGTTGAATGTCTTCTTTTTCACACTCAAATAGGCATTCGTGACAACGCGTTGTCGCTTTTAGTCAACAGATAATTTTTCATTATGCTTTTGGTTACGAGTTTATGGCGTCTGAATTATTCTCCATTTTGGATGTGTGAAAAGGCTATCAATACTGAATTGAAGGCTAATGGAACAAGTGGCCGCTCGCTGGAGAAGGGTCACGGGAAAGGCCCACTTGTTGTCTTACTCGCCAGAGAATTTAACCATCTCCAGCTGAAGAAAAACTCTTTAGATCACATTGCTCCTGTTTTCCTAATTCTTACCGTCCCCATTTTCGGGGTAAGGAGTTCCTCTTTCTCCCAAAAGTTTTAAGTTTTCCTTTTTTGTGTAGCCAAGCTACTTATAACTATATCATGTTGGGATTGTAACTTGAAATATTCTAGTGATTGTCGTGATTCATCTTCTAAATTATGAATCTTTAATCACTTTGGTTCCAAAGAGATGAAATTCCAATGCATCTGCCTTTGACCAACACTTTGATTAGACTTCTGTCTTCAACTGTGTCATCAAGGTTAAATGATCACTCCACACAAGCACAGCACACACGAAACGAATTTCAATGACCAAACTCCTGAACACGAAGTGCTTTAAAGAGAACATGGAAATTAACGTAGGCTGTCATTCATGATTTGCAACAATTACGGTAAAATAATTTAAGAGCCAAACCTTAGTGTTCCATGTCCAAAATTACCGCCCATACAGACCGCTCAGAGAAATTCTGGCGCTTTGCAATTACCTAAGCCGTATACATCTCCAGCATTGCCCGCCACAGGTAATTCTGTGACCACTCCAATACTGCCCCTATTTAATGAACTGTTACATATACTATGACATCAAAAAACCTAGCGAAGGAAAGGCCTCGACCGTGAGGACTTGGTATTTGGATGGCTTAAAGAAACACTAGCCTTGTCACGGTACATAAAAAAACTCTTGGAATTGTTGGCGTCACATCTGACCACAGACAAACATAATGGAAACAAAGAATCGATGGCCTGCAATTCCTCTGAAACTGGAGCTCTCAAAGAGCAAAGTTCATATATTTACAAGCTTTGAGCCTACTAAGTCGTTGTTCTAGTAGATGAATGACAAATGAAGAGCTCCAAAAAAGAATTTAAGTGTTGCTATATATACTCCTTTATACTTCTATATCAGTTCCCATCATAGCTTTCACGATGGAAATGAAGCCATTTTGAGTCACAAACATGATAGTCACGGAGATTTCTTCTTGCATATAATTGACAGAAGAATGCGGATCAACCTGCCTCTGTATTCTCCCTTTAATCCTGCTCTGAGTAACCTTCCAAAGTTAAATTTATCAGGAATGAATAAAGCAGGAAATGCCAATTAAGGGCCCATGTGTACATAGTCCGGGGGCAAAAACGATCTTTCTAGTGGCAGAGAGTCTCTCCATAATTTACCCATTGTACAAAGCTATCCGAGAATTCCTCGGGCACATTGGAATTCTGGCGATTACCAAAGGACAGCTCAGTTCCTGTATGCTGCCTTGCCTGAAGAACATATAACAGAAAACAAAGTCAATTTAACATAGACCTGGTCTATAATTTCTTAAACGAAAAAGTCTGACTCTAAAGCAATGACATATCTCAAGTAGAATTTGGAACTTTTTTTCATTTCTTTTCATATATGTATGTAATAAGTAGAGAGAAATGAAATTGCTCATAAAAGTAGACCACTGGATGGCCTTCTAATTCATAAGTTGTTTCTGCAATGAAAATGATTTTTAAACTCAATTTGACATATGGTAAATTGATAGCAGTAAACTGTACTTCTGTCGAATTGAGAAAAGATCTCCAGAACCTCTTCTTTGGATATCATCAGATCATTGGACACAATGAAGTAATGTACATCAGCTAATTGTTACGAGCCTTGTTGATATATACATCATCAGCTTAAGAAAAATTTGTTACAATGTTGCCTAACATAGAAGTCTATGAATCAGCAACTCTCATCATTAACATTTTTAGTTTGCTCGAATCGACTCCTACATTTTCCCTTGTTTCACTATCCAATTTAATCAACTGTAACAGGATGAGGAGTAAAACACCACAGCAAACATGAAAGAGCTACTGACCTTCATGCTGGGTCCATATCCACTTGTTGATGGGGTAGATTCACCCAATATTCCATTAACAACATTCTCTGAAGACATCCCTGGGGAGTTTGTGAGTATGGATGATCTGCATCAATCACAAACAAGATGAGTAAGTATTCTTTTGATGTCATAGACTTAACAATCTGATTCCTCGACGAAAATTAAGCTAGGAAGCTTGAAGCCCCTATCAAGCACTATTCACCGTGAGCTTTAAATTCATTTTCACTTTGCTAGACCAACTTAAAGCCATCCGTTGCAAGCTAATGGTGTGATCAATTGTATGGATTAGACTAAAACAAGTCATGAAAGACTTTTAGTTTGAGGTATTTTCAATATATATTTTATACTCAAAACACTCAGTTATGATTCTTATCCTGATTATTAGGGCATACTGGTTCATAGCATAAAGTGACTGAGCCGCACATAGCACTTTTTTCCCTGCATGAAAGAGCATGTTCCAATAACTCACTAATTCATAGGTGAGATTCTGGTTTTAGCTAGGGCCCTCATTACTCCATTAACTTCAAACAATAAGTCACAAACATCACTACATCCTGAATTTGAATATACCTCTCAAATATCTCTTCTTCACACGAATTCCCAGATGAAGACAGCCAATCTATATCAACAAAATTCGAGCAATTAAACATATCTCCATGTTCAGAGAAGTAAATATGACCACTTTCCAGGCATCGATCTCTTTGCACATCTCCAAAAAGCTGTCTACGAGGCATTGAGGGGGTATATCTGCATAAGGCAAATTCACTTAAGAAGCATGCATAATAAATATGGCATCAGAAGTTAGTGCCTGCATGGCATTAATGTCATTTGCTAAAGGAAAATATCACATTAAAAGAAAAAAAGTAATATTAGCAATCAAATACTGAAATTAGAAATGAGATAGTAGACACATACATACACACACACATAGACACAAAGCACACATTCCAAATGTCCACTGGATATATAACCTTTTCTACATGGCATGCTTTGCATCTTAGGGCGTATATCACACAATTAAGTGGTGAAAGAATGTTCCAGGGTAAGACAAAAGATGTATGAGGAAAAAGGTCAATGCAATCAATTGCATTGATCACTTGCAACATTCTGGGACATATTTTACATGGTACAAAATACAACTATGCTTCATATGTCATAAAATCTTAGAAAGCAGACTTACAAAATGCACAAAATTAGATTATACTAAATTGGATAATGAATGCTAAACAACTTTAGTTGGGAATAGCTTTGACAACTGTAGTCTTACAATTAAAAAATCTAGGTTATATGAAGCAGAATGGCAGTTAACAGACTGCTAAATTCTAACAAGATGCACATTCAAGATGAAAGAAAACAGATTTCCCATTCATCAATAATGCGGTATACTGAATTGAGCCACATGAATTAAAATTTTCTGGACATACAAGAAAAGATGTCATATGACTGAAAGCAAAAGGTTTCTTAACCTTGAAAGTGATATGTCAGTTTCACAAGGTGATATTTCAGGTGATGTCTCTGTAAGGATGCTAGCTCCTCTTTGCAATTTATTTGGCAAGGCTGACTTGCAGTGCTTTGGATGGACAGTTGATGCTGTTGCAGGTGAACTGCTTTCTCGAAGTATATTTCCATCTGATAAGGACCTTTTAAAAAATGATCTGAATCAAAGTATTTAACAGTTAAAGGCAAGCTGTAGTTACATGTATCTAAATGAGATATACAAGAATATACAATCTTACATTTAGCAGGCTATTAGTGCAAGTAGTCATCAAAAGAAGATGCAAATTAAATTGTCCAATCCCTTTAATGATCAACAAAATGCTACGAGTCCTAATCTACAAATAACTTTAGCAAGTTATTCGTTATCCTCACAGACAAATAGTTTTTTTCATATCTATAGCAGATTTTTTGCATCAGTATTGATATATAAGGCCTTGGCACCAAACCTGACCTTCAGAAAGGATGTCACATCAGTTAGTCAAAAGCTACTCAGCAAAATATTAGTACTTGCAGTAAAGATTAGCCAATTGAGTACCTTGAATCTTCTTCCATGCCTATATTCCCATTCCTTCCCACCAAGTGATACTGATCTGAATCCAACTCCCACAGAGCAGGCTTATCCTGCCGTGGCTGGAAGTGTCCCAAGAATCTAACGAAATTATTACAAATTTGAAGTCAGATGAAAACATAACAAATAAGAACAACTCAATCAGCTAATCAAAACAAATAACATGTATCCATTTCTGAATGGCATGGCAAGCATGCTAAACAAATGAAGCAAGTCTGTGCCAAATTTTTCACTCCAAAAGAAAATGAAATCATTTTTTATAACTGTTGTATCTTTACATCAACATTAGTTATACTTATCAAGCCAATGTACAATATGATTCTGTTAATCATGCTCTTATATCAAAACCAACCCTATAAACCAGTAAGTGAATCACTCGTTGAACTATTCAAACCTAACACATGTTAGATGTAGGATTTGATGTAAAATTTGAAAATTTCTTGCTCAGAAACAATTAGGTCAATCACTAGAACTACTTAAACCCTAACACAAATGATAGGTAGGTGATTTCATTTGAAATTTGGAACTTTCTAGCTCCAAAGCACATAAAGCATGATGAATACAGCACAACTTATGGGCTGTACAAGGTTGACTTCATGTTCAAGTAAATGCAAGAGAAACTAGGACCACAACATTACATACATATTAATTGCATCTTGTTTCTCTGCATCCATGTATGCATTGCTGTAATACCGTTGAAGAGTCCTAAAGAACTCCTGAGATTGAGTTGCCGCTCTCCACTGACCCCTTCTCTCGGAGAATATCTACAGAGCATCTCAAGTTTCATAATGTGAGAAATTGGTTCATTGGTATGTAAGGCACAACAGATTTTCAATAGAAAAAATAAAAAATAGTCCGCCCAATAACAAACCAAGTAAATTGACCATCCCAACTTCAAAATTGATGCCCAAAGCATATGCAATCCTGAACCAGAACAGTCAAGTTTGAAACTTACAAAACTAAGTCTGCTCCTACTCCCACACAACATTGTGTTAATTTGATCAAGTTATGCTTGCTTGTCTCTTGTATTGACATATGTTACTAACAAAGAATCAGACTGATGGATTCTGAATATTTAAGAATAAAAGATCACATGGTCAATTTTCTGTCATGATTGACAATTTTTCAGACTAAGGGCCATAGGAATTAGTCTATCGACACTCCTATCTCTATAACCACTGTACCGAGAAGGCAACATGAAAAAATTCAAAACAAGGATTCAAAGCAAGTCATAGCTACAAGACAACATTCAATAAGGAATTTTAAGCAGCAAACATTTTCTTTCCAAATTAGAATTACCTTATTATGAGCAGCTGACCCACCATATTGATGTGCTAATGTGTCACCCATTCTTTCATAAAATCCCATCAACTCATCAGCCAAAGAAGAATCAAGATCTATTTTGGGGTTATCCATAGCTCCTAAAGCATGAAGCTGGTGTCCAAGAGCAGCCAACCCATAGGAATACTGCGCAACATTTGTGCGGTCAAGACAATCAATGCAATTGGTTCTTAGCACTCCTGTTTGGAACATTGGATCTTTGACAGAATGATTTCCATTACCAACACTGCTAGCCCCACTAAATTTTCTCTCACAGTTATCTACATTGTCATTACCACAGCCGGAATCATTCTGAGGAGACAAGTTACCATTCTCCAAATTCCTGCATCATAGTTGTAGGTCAGAATTTGCCATCAATGAAGTGATCCATAGTTCAACAAGAAAGAAACCTAAGAATCCATAATATAAATCTATTCTTTTGTCATCATCTTAATTGAATGCCAGGGAAATGGACAGCACTCAGAAAGTCAGAGGAATCATTAAACCAGACGAATTTGGAAGGTTATAATGCAGGAGAGGAAGTCAATATGAATTTGAGGTGCTAACCCCAAAAATTTCTAATTATATTGAGATTCAGAAGCTACTAATAAACTCCATAAATAATATCAGCAAATAGGAAAATGAATTACATTATATATGTCTTAATGTGTACCACCAATCTATGTCATTTGCTGCGTTCATGGAATCACCAGTCAATTATAACACAAAATGACTAACAAAAGATAAGGAATTGTGATGAGATGACTTACTCAGAAGGTGGAAAACTAGTACAATCCACTGGTCTCCATGCTGGCATTACTTGACAGTAAAAGAAGCCTGTTAGTGTCAAAGCATATGCAGCCACTTTTCCCAGGAGTAACAAAACATTGGCTGATTTGCTGAAAGGGAGAAATAAAAGCAAATACATTAACAGAGAATAATTCAATGTCTACATGAGATTAAGAAGCCTAAGATCAAGCCAAAGTCATGTACCTTCGAAAATGTTTGTGTAGGTCCCAGTGGAGAAACCGTAATAGGTTCTCCTCTGATAAATCTTTGTTAATAAAATCTATAGCATTAGCAAACTCAGTACGAAGAATCGACTCTCGAGGTTTCTTTTCTTGTGTCTGTTGGTTGGAAGAAACATCATCAAGGAGGTAAGATTACTCCAAGGAAAGTAAAAGGGACAAAAAGAAAATAAAAAAGAAAGAACTAAGCTGTTTCAATATGAGCAAAATAGGAACTCATTTTTAGGAGGAACAAATAACAAAATACGTTTACCTACTCAAATAAGCCTAAAGCATTTGAGAAAGTATCACTATTAGAAATTTGAGAAGTTGGCCAAATATATAAGAAAGAAACTTACCTTAATTAAATTCAAAATAATGATAGGATTTCCATATCTTTTGACAAGATTTTCGAAATGAAGTCTTGTTGTTTCATAGTTTTGGTCCTTTTTTGACACTGAAAGAGAAAGAGAGTTGAGTGCAAGTCCAAATATGAATACCTCAATGAATGCTAGAAGAAGTTCGACATACATATGATATCCGGTTTAAGATTCAAACGTGAAGTTTCCTGTGACCAATACAATGGAATAGAGCCACGGTTTTGTACAATAGAACTTATTTGCATGGGAAACCCTTCAGGAATATCTTCAAAAACAATCTGCTCTGTCTCAACATCGTTAGCCACCCTACCTTTCTCATTAACGCCACGTTTTAGATACCTGATTGAGAAGCATAATAAGTTACCATTACTTAGATAAAAAAATATTAAGCGCTACAAATAAAACTGTAAAACATGCTCATTCAGATTGTTTGGAAGCATTAAAATTCAAAACCAACTGAATCTTCTATCTTTTATCTATGTGCCTGCTTCAAGCACAGTTTCCAATGGGAGGCAAAATTTATGTTAGTGCTCTTACCTTGTACCAGCATAATGTCGGGAACGTCTTGCAATGAGGGTGAGCTTAAAGTCTCGTCCAGACACAGAAAGGGTTGCCTGTATTCACAAAGTATGAAGTCATTGAGAAAAAGCAACCAAACAAGTATCTTAGTAAAGTAAGCAAATCAAGTTTACAAACAAAAAAGAAATGATGCAGCCACTCTAATTGTCATGAAAAGTTTCATGAATTGAAACATGTCTAAAGGAAAGATTCAAAACATTGGATCACAAAATATATAAATCTAATGAGCTTTTCATCATTAAACTGAGAGTCACCTAAAACCAAATTGCACTCGAGAAACACAAATGAAACAACTATCAAATGCTTGAAAAGTAGATTTATAATATCCAAGGCTTTAGAAAAGGTCATAAAGCTTGTAACCAGATACACAAACATAGCAGAGGCAGAGAAGTTGGTAACTTATCCATAATTATCAGTTACTCACCTGTTTGAAAAAACCATAGACTAATGCAACTGTCCATAGAGTATTCTGGAGATGATTTCGGATACCCCGTGTCAAGAACTCATTCCAAACAAACATTGTCTCATACAGAACATGGCTTGTCTCGCTATTGCAGAGGTTCTTCTGAAGACTGCGCATGACATGGTAGGAGTAGCTAAAAAAGAAGTCCTTTGTAAGGTCAACCATGCAGAGAAGCTTCTTATATCTAAAAAGTTTCAATGAGGAAAACGGTGGATTAGTCAGCAATTAAACTGCGCAAAAATTCTAAGTAGAGCTGAAAGAACCAGAAAATAAGATATTAGATCAAGACTAAAAAGATCCACTTCTCCAGAATTCAGCATTTGACAAACAAAAGAAGAATGCTTGAGTGTAACTTAAGAAGCTTCTGTTGCACAAATGCAGAAGCACAGAAGCTTTCAAACACAGCCTCAACAAAATCAGAAAGATATTTAAAAAAAGAACCATGAATACAAAATTAGAGTTGCACTTTTGGCAACAAGAGGCAGTTGCCCAGGTGTATGAACTCGTGGTCTTCCGAAGAACGGTACACACTACATACTTTTCAAATGGATAAAATTTCACCAAATACAGTTACTAGATCTTGCTTGCCTTCCCAGTACCATGACAAATTACATATAAAAGTAGAATGGACTAAAGACCTGTTCTCATTCTTATAATTACTGATATTGGAACAAACATCAGAATGAGGAAGTGGAATCATTGCACTTTTGGAGATTGCGTATACATTATGACCATAAATTGCACCAATCTGCCTTCTTTTCGTAATTAGTAGCATGTAATATGGCCCCAAAAACTTGATAAACCCTGAAAAGATGAAAACAAGATCATCTCCATAACATGGCCAAGATTTCCAAGCACAATAGCCATAGAGATAAAAGAATGTCAACTTTGCAGTACATACCAACAATTCCATAACAAGTGGTAACAAACTTGAGCCCACCAGTGGCCTTGTTTCCTTCGTGTATCCGCTTCAACAA
The DNA here is from genome assembly GCA_027563575.1 of Erythroxylum pedicellare. Taxonomy (NCBI): domain Eukaryota; kingdom Viridiplantae; phylum Streptophyta; class Magnoliopsida; order Malpighiales; family Erythroxylaceae; genus Erythroxylum; species Erythroxylum pedicellare. Next base: position 14,963,587 of record JAOQMP010000209.1, read on the forward strand.
ATCAGAACATTCACTTTCTGTATATGTGGTAGAATCTTCACGAATATTCAACTCTGAAGGTTCTAATCGACCAATTTTTAGTACCCTCCAATAAGTCCTACTCTTATCCCTCCCTATCATGTAAAAATTCTGCAGAAAATGAAACTACACACAATTATACATATAACAAGCTAGTATAATACACAACTTGTTGACTAAAATCCAAAATTCCAAAGATTTAGCAACAACATGACATCAAATTCATTAGAGGAAAGGGAAGTAACAGCAATTAAACCAATTGAAACAGAAATTGCATACAATTATACATGGTATAGAACATGCAAGTCACTAGAAGTCCTTGACCACAATACAAAATTCACAGCAATGCGAGGGCATCAAATTAAACCGTTACAAGATTTTCATTAGAAATAAGGCAAGTAACAACAATTAAAACAATGAAAAAACAGGAGAGTTCTCACGAAGATCAAAAGTAAAATAGTACCGATCGAGTCTCGTAGAGCCTGAATTTCTGCATATACACGTGCTGCGAACGAGACAACTCTTCGTAGCTTAGGTTTGGAGAGCTAGAAACTTCCTCATTATTCTCAATTGACGCCATCGCCTCTCCCTCGCCCTATATATAAATATATATATAACACAGAAATAAATTTGGAAAACTTTTGGGGGATTTCTCGAGTTCAGATCTCTCCCCGAGCCGCGGGCTCAGGGAATTTATCTCAAGAGCATGCAAATGAGCTCCAAATTCGGAACCGGAAAAAGAAATTATAATCTCAGAAAACAATCGCAAGCCTTGCAAATAATGGAGCTTGGTTGCTTCAAATACAGCATCCTCTTGACCTCCTTCTCTTTCCGTTTCTTATTTGTATCTCTCTGTCTGTGTCTCTGTTTCTATTTCATTATCTTCTTCCTTCCACTCCCCGCCGGATTTAGGCGGCGTGATACTCCAAATTCACGAGCAAAGCTGGAGATCCAACGCCACCAGGCGAATAAGCCAAAATAATGCGGTGGCACGAGGAAGCAACGTTGTGTTTTGAGAACGGAACCTATTCATACAAAAATGGGAGATCGAGAGTTTAAGGCGAAAAGAAGAAGACGAGGAGAAATCAGAGGATTTTAGGAGGTTTCGAGAAGAGACGTTTTCTTTTTTTTTTTTTTTTGGTTTTTGGGGGAAACAGCAGCTAATTATTGGCGATGTTATTATTTGTTTTGGCTTTGGTTTTGTTTTCACATCGAGAGAAGATTAGAGAGATACACACGACGCAGGAACTTTGGTGGTCTTGCTATTTACTTAATTATTATTGAGGAACAAAAGAAACATGGGAAAGAAATAATGGGAGGGAAGCTGAGATCCAAAGAACAAACCAAAGCCACAACTTGACCCACCCCTTTCAATTATTCATTATGTCCACATATATGGACAATATATTATGTTCAATTAACAAGCATTTGCAGCTAACTAACTGGCTTAAATTGATACAAAGACAAAGCCATTCCATTTCCGCCAAATAAGGGAGCACAAATTAAAAGAAAAAGCTTTTGGATGTTTATCTATCTTATGGTAATTGAGGAAGAGATAAAAATGTAGCCAGCACTGCACTGCACGGTTCATTTGCAATTAGGGAAATTAAACAAGGCAGTAATCCAGATCTGAAGCTTTGTCTGTTGCAACTACCAAAGCCACATCATTGTTGTTGAGTTTATTCTATTCAAAGAGAAGGGAAAAGAAGCATACAAATGTTAACATGATTGACGATGCAAATAGACCATAGATTGTGAGCTTGCTTGGAAAAATAAATGGCTTTACTTTTATCCAAATAGAGCAGAAATGATGATAGAGCTTCTTAAATCAAATTCCTGGCCAGTCTTTTGTTTACGTGGGGACGCCAAGTTCTGCAAGAAAAGAATGCGGCTTGTTGCTATTTTCCTTTTAATACGCAGGCATATGCTCATCATGTTCATTGTTCGCATAATAATCAAGGAGATTTTTCAAATCTTCTTAGATCCAAACAATAGTATTTTCTTAAAATCTACTATGATTTATGATATTTTTTTAGTGTAACCCATAAATCATTTAAGAAATTATTGATAGTATTTGAACCCTTGACCTCATTGCAATCGTTGTGTTTATAACTCTCATCCTCGCATATGCCTGAGGAACCTGGAAAGAAAGCCTTGGTGTATCCCTTATTGCATTTATTTAAATAACCATAAAATACATTTTTGATATTCTGATTTGAGGGAGTCGATGAATTGACATGACAGATACAATGTTAGATTTTTGCAAGATCCTACCTTTTTATTTCGCCCAAGGATCTTCACCAAAAGATGTCATTTGGTTTTTTTATACAACGCGAGTCTCATGTGAGTGCCATTATACAAGCACTCCCAACTGCTAACTGTTCCCACCGACCACATCTCAACAGTTCAACCTTTTCTAACCAATGAAACAGCTGCAGCAATACAAGTCGTCGAAATGTTATTATGCAGAACCTACGCACTTTTTTTTTTAATAATCTCCGTGACATGAAAACATGAAAGTGCTGGTCGTGCGTTTATTACTGGAAGTTCTGTCCTTCTCCTTCACGAAATGTTTAGTCTTTCTCAGTTGGAGAACAGATCTTTCAGGCTGGGCAGAGTTATGAGAGCAGAGTTATGTTTAGTTTTTCCAGGCAACTACGATTGTTGAGAGCAGAGTTATGTTTAGTTTTTCCAGGCAACTACGATTGTTGAGAGCAGAGTTATGTGCCCTTGCAAGGGCAGAAGCTGCTTCCAGGCAACTACCATTGTTGAGAGCAGAGTTATGTGCCCTTGCAAGGGCAGAAGCTGCTTCCAGGCAACCAACATTGTTGAGAGCAGAGTTATGTGCCCGTGCAAGGGCAGAAGCTGCTTCCAGGCAACCACCATTGTTGCTGGCTTCCAAGTTCACTGCTCTCGAGGCTGGTATACATCCTAAAGGACACATGCTTAGAAAAACAAAATTTCTAGCTCCTTTCTTATGCAAAATCTGTAAAAGGAAAGACAAAACAGAAGCAAAGACCAGTTGATACGCCTTTTCTAAAAGGTTTTACCTGAATCGCATTCGCCAAATTTCCAATGGCCATGCCCACATATTTTTCCGGGCAGTAAAGTTCTTGCATTTTGGGATTTTCGATATATCCGCCAATGTTGTCATTGCTTCCAATACTAAAGAGATAAACAGCTTCAGTTACAAGTTGCTTTGCATTTTCTTCTCCCAGCTTTTCTGTCAATGATGTTTGCACCTCTTCAAAGTATCTTATTTTGTGTTGGTAGGTCTATCGTCTAATCACAACATAGTACTTCCGTTCTAAGATAGAGGATCGGAAACTCTTTATCAAACGTATTCTTAGTGTCTGTCTCTGTTAAGCACAGAGATCACCAAGTGTATCTGGTTGCCAAAAATATCAATCTTCATGCTTTAGCCATCATGTAGCACAGAAACGGTCTTTATTTGTTTAAATTTTCTTCGAGGTGTAAAAGAAGGAACTAGAAAGAACAGAACATCTAGTGAAGATATCGGTGAGGTCCTTACCAACCATTGATGAGTTTCAGGACGACAACCGGCTCCATCAGATGCGAAGTTAACCCCATTCGTATAATCGACAGATGGCCGCAAAAATGGAGGAAGTAATGGCAGTTTCGCATGTTCAGCTGTAAAGCCACATAGAGTCAGTTGCAAGAAGCAAACAAACGGTAATCAAGCATCAAACAACCAAATATACCAATAAAGTCTGCTATGACGGGGCCATCAGAGAACCGTCCTGTAGGTTCTTTAAAGAAACCATTTTGACCATAAGGCTCGTGATTTTCACGATTTTCAGGGATAGTTTTCATGTAGTTACTGTTGGCAGGATCGACGGTGGAGTCCCCAAAGCTGACAGGGCATTACTCTTCTTCACTTCGCTGCCATGTACTCTGACACATTGGAAATATGTTTTACTTCAAATAAGTTGATTAAGTAAATATATGATTATTAACAAATAGATAAATTTCCATCATTGAACATTTCTTCGAATAAACTTCAACAATGATGAATAACCTCCTTTATATTTACATTCTATACGCCAATTATGATATTAAAAAAACAATATTAAAATTATAAAATTAACTAACCAGCATGCCACTAAAATATAAATTATGCACAAAAACTATTTAACCTCCTAATGCCACTCTTCCTTGATTACACATATGGACACGTCTTTTTAAATACAAGATTCCGCCTTTGAAACTGCCAGCAAACAACTTTCGAAGTTTCTTTTTGCCTAGTTTTTATGAAGTGATTTCAAGCACTTTTTATATTCAAAGTGTCCAAATTATGTATTCGTTTGTTATACGATCATGTATTGGATTGGAATTTTCTATTATGTTAGAATGTGTTAAATTTCATCAATTTGAAATAATTATAGATAATAATTATTATAGTGAGGAAGAGCCTTGGATTGCTCATTTGTGACCAGCAAAATCAATCACGAAAATAATCTTTTTGTAAAAAATTATGAAAAACAAAGTTACACACAGGAGAGCCTTGTACACTGAATTATGTTGACTTAAATACACTAATTACAAACAAATATTCACATTACAAAGTATAAAGTTATTATAAACCTAATATGAATATAACAACCGAAAGTGGAGCTAATGCATTTAAACAAGCACATTCAAGAATAAAAAACTTATTCTTTATGACATTACTAATCACCATTTTCAAATAATGCTCATATAGGCACTTCTATTATTGGCATCGCATGGCACCATTAAGTGGATTTTAATATATTAATTAGGAAGAGATTGTGAAGTGCATATAAACAGAACATATAATTAAATTAGTTTTTAATAATAACACTAGACAATTTTATTTAGAGTATTCTTAGTTTCTATTTTGACTATATTGAGGGTACATGGTTTGTGTCTTCTTGTCTTTAAAATTAGGATCTCCAGAGACTTTTTACGAAATGACGTAATTAGCTTAAGCTAGGAAATTTTATAACTATAACCTATCTAAAATTCATTAAAGTTGCCTATATTTTCAAAGTAGCAAAAAAGTCCAAAAAATTGTCTTGCCTCCAAAATATTATGGTTCTATGATTCACAGTTAAATTGTTGTTAACTCTCAAAGCAAAATATGTAAATTAATTATGCAGCAAACGACAAGCTTATCAAACATTTTATGTTGGGAGTAGGAACTAATGAATTAGGGTCAGTGAAAGATACAAACAATGAATGTCATTTTGAGTTGTACATATTCGTGAAGCTGGAACCTAACTAAACACATATTAAAGCTGTCGATATTTGGCCTGAGTCTCAGTTCGAAAAGCCACAACATTGCATTTGTTACTAATTTTCATATGAAAGAGGAAGATATTGTTAAGAGCATATAAACGAAAGACATAACATAAAGGTAACAACAAATTAGTTTTCAGTAACTATACTTTCGCAAATGTAGCTACTTTCGCTATATAGAAAGTATATAGCTTGTTTTTAAAATCAGGAACTAGAGAGAAGCCAAGATTTTTTGCTAACTAATGCGGTTATCTCAAGCTAAGACTTTTTGCAACAAACAAATTAATACATCAAAACTATTGAAGTTGCCAAATTTTAATAGCAAAGAAAGAGTCGACCTACAAATTAAAACTTGTCTTGCAACCAAAATGTTGTATCATTATATCTAAGATGCAAAATGTTCTTTATAAGATATTGCCCGTTATCTTTCAAATCAAAATGTCCAAATCATTTATCCAAATACAATACACATATATAAAGATCACAGTGAGATCACTTGTATTAAACAACAATTGCAACAAAAGGATCCCAAATATCAACACAATTAGTACCTTTCATGCAAGCTTTATTGAACACTGCTAACATTTTCTCTAAGCTTCGTAATATATTTAAAAGAAAGAGCATTCTACTCTTAAGCAATAGTCATAATTCCCTCCTCTCTATTCACTGCTATTCATTTCCCTAAAAGGTATTCCGTTAATTATAAATGTAATAAAAGATATTTGGAAAACTTTCATTAATTTTTTTTGTTTTTAGAATCTACATTAATAAGAATAAAACAAGCTAAGACAATGCAACGAACAGGGTGGAGGGAGTGGCCGCAGAGGCGCTTCTGGATTGCTTCATCAGTGGCTTGAAGGATGAGATCTGGCGAGAAGTGATTTCAAAGGAACTGACACCATTATCGAAAGCAATAGCTCTGGCTAGACTTCTCGATGAGAAGAACACACCTAACTGGGGTTTCTTGTGGAATTATAGCTATCACTTAGGTACCATAATGAAAAGTTCGGGTGGAGGATATACCTTTACGCCCGCAACTCCATTGGCAAAAATAGTAGGAGGTTCCCAAATTCCCACAACTTCCTCAGTCTCTATGCCTTCAACAGGAAAGGCACCATTACCTCCATTATTGTCGAAGTCCATGACTAAACCTTTAACGACGGTCAAGCATTTAACTTCAGCCGAGGTACAGCTGAATCGGGAGAAAGGTCTCTATTATACCTGTGATGAAAAGTTCACATCGAATCATCAGTGCCAAAATTGACAGTATTTGCTCATGGAGTGTAGTCTCAATGACAAAAACAATGAAGAGGGAGACCCAAGTCCAGAGTCTGAGACATACGAGGAGCAAGAGAAAATACTTAAATTACTCCATTTATCTCTTCAAGCTTCGCAAGGTGCACCTGGTAAGTGTACGATTCTCTTTCATGGATCTATATTCAGAACTGATCTATTGGCTTTTCTGGATGGGAGAAGTGATGATAATTTTATAAAACCCTGGATTGTCAAACATTTGAATATGGTTGAGGAACAAATTTCTGGGTTTAAAGTTTTAGTTGGACATAGATGTAATAAAAGAGTTTTACATTATGGAATGCTTGGGAAAAAATGAGGTTATAGAACCAATCTTGGAATTACCCAAAGACATGCTGCTTGGTTTACAAGAATTATTATTGAAGCATAAAGGAGTGTTTCAAGTTCCTAGAGGCTTGCCACCGCCTAGATCTCATGATTATGCTATCACTCTTTAACCTAGAATACCTCCAGTGTAGGTCAAGCTATATAGATATCCTTTTCTCAGAAAAATCATATAGAAAAAATGTTAAATGAGATGCTGCAAGAAGGCATTATTCATCCCAGTAATAGCCCCTATTCGGCCCATGTTCTATTATTCAGAAAAAAAAAAAGATGGTTCATGGAGGTTTTGCACTGATTACAGGGCTCTCAACATTGAAGGATTATTTTCTCATTCCTTTAGTAGATGAGTTACTTGATGAACTTAAAGGTGCATGTTATTTTTCCAAGCTAGATCTTAGATCGGGTTATCATCAAATTTGGTTAAGGAGGAAGATATTGTTAAGAGTTCTTTCAGAACATCACAAGGACATTATGAGTAGTTGGTCATACCTTTCGGGTTTACAAATGCCTCTACTACTTTTCAGTCTTTAATGAATGATGTTTTCAGATCTTATTTGCGTCTGTTTGTTTTGTTATTCTTTAACGATATATTGGTGTACAGCACTGATTAGAATCTCCATTTGCAGCATTTAGAGTTGGTTTTGGTTATGTTGATGGAAAACCAATTGTATGTTAAGCTATCAAAATGTTCTTTTAGGCAAACCAAATGCATTACTTAGGGCATGTTGCTTCAACCCAGGGAATAGAAGTGGATTAAGAGAAAGTGATAGGGGTTCTTAACTGACCCATACTTGTTAATGTATCACAACTCAGGGGGTTTCTTGGCTTAACAGGGTACTACCGTAGGTTCGTAAAACAATATATGCTTTCGTTGCTTACCCTCTTATAGCATTATTGTAGAAAAATAACTTTATATGGGATGAAGAAGCACAAAACACATTTGAGAAACTCAAGACAGCGTTAGTGAGTGCTCCCATTTTGGTTATGCTTGATTTTTATAAGACATTTGTAGTGGAAACCGATGCATCTGGGGGAGGGGATAGGTGTTGTGCTATCTCAAGAAGAGCATCTAATTGCTTATTTTTTCTAAGAAACTATCTGCCCGTTTGCAAGCTCAATCAACTTATATGAGGGAGCTATACGTCATCACTAAAGCTGTGGCTAAATTCAGACACTACTTAATAGGCCACTATTTCATAATCAGAACTGACCAGAAAAACTAAAGCATCTTTCAGAGTAGACCATACAAACTCCTAAATAAGAGGCATAGCTACCCAAATTACTGGGGTTCAACTATTCCATTGAGTATAAATCGGGCAACACTAATTAAGCTATTGATGCTCTTTCTAGGTGCTATTACATGGCTATCATAACTAATCAAGCAAATATAATGGTGAAAATTAGGGAAGTTGGGAAGCATTCGAAGGAGCTACAGGATTTAATATCCTGAATTGAGTAGAATTCAGCACTGCACCCAGAACATACCTTAAAGGATGGTCTAGTTTATTAACGCAAAAGGGAAGTAATTCCTCATACAACCACCGCTGTTATTCAACAATTGCTAGAAGAGTTCCATTTATCCATCCAAGGAGGCTATGCTGGTTTTACTTATACATTGGCTACAGTGGCAACTCAATTTTTTTTGGAAGAACATGAGAACATAATTGAAAACATATATCAAGCAGTGCCAAGTTTGTCAAAAGGCTAAGATATCTCAACTACATCCTAGTGAATTATTAAGTCCACTCCTAATACCTCAGCAAGTGTGAGAGGATGTGGCTATGAATTTCATTACAGGCTAACCTAGTTCTAAGGGTTATATTGTAATTATAGTGGTAGTTGACATATTAACTAAGTATGGTCATTTTACACCCCTCAAAGCTAATTATAATGCTACTTAAGTGGTTGAAGCCTTTGTACAGATAGTTGGAAATTACATGGTATTCCGAAATCAATTGTTCTGGATAGAGACAAGGTTTTTATTAGTGCTTTTTGGCAGCACCTATTCAAGTTACAGCAGACTATTCTAAAGATGAGCTCATCATACCACCCACAAACGAATGGTCAGAGTGAAGCCCTCAATCGTTGCTTGGAAATGTATTTGACATGTTTTGTGTTTGATTCACCTAAGTTATGGGTGAATTATCTTCCTTGGGCAGAGTATTGATATAACACAGCTTTCCAATCATTGAATGGTATGACACATCCAATCATTCAAACTTAGGAATTCTAGCTGATGGGTTTGAACAACTGAAGGAAAGGGATGTTGTATTAGATGTTTTGAAATACAATTTAGAGAAGGCAGAATTGAGAATGAAGATATTTGCTGATAAAAAGAGAACGAAAGTGCATTTTCAGGTTGGTGACTTGGTCTTTTTCAAACTTTAGCCTTAGAGATAGTATTCAGTTAAGTTGTGCAACAACTAGAAGCTATCTCTGAGGTACTTTGGCCTTTTCAAGTTTTGGAGAAATTTGGAACGATTGCTTATAAACTCAAACTACTAGAGGAAGCTCAAATTCATCCTATATTTTATGTTTCTTATCTTACGAAATGTGAAGGCTCTCCCAAAGAAACTTACATTCCCTTACCCATGACAATAGTGGAAGAAGGGCCAGTTATTTCTCCCTTGAAAATTTTAAAGCAAAGACTGATGATAGGCGCAGGTCAAAAGGAGCAACAATATCTTATTCAGTGGGATTCTGATGTAGCACCCACTTAGGAACTGAAATCATACCTACAACAACATTATCCTGGCTTTGACCTTGAGGACAAGGTCAATTTCGATGGGAGGGTAATGTCATGACGATAGAGGAGCAAGCACCTAATGAGGTTGTAAAGAGTACTGAGCTAGCAAGTGGTAGTGTGGAATTGTAGCCTAATGATGAGGTTGTTATCAGTGGACAGATGGTAGAAAATGTGCATGAGGAAATATGCCCAGAGGTATGTCTAGAGGTAATGTTGAGGCGTAGCACTAGGATCAGAAAGAAATAACTGAAGGTAAGAGAAAACGAAGGTATATGAGTTGGGTGGTGAAGGGAAGGGAGGTAGGACGATTAGAAGACAAATTTCTCCTCTGTATATCTTCTTCTTCTTATCTTAATTCCCTTCCTCTGATTTCTTTTCTCTGAAGTTTCATTTGTTTTACTAGTGTTCATGATAAAAATTACATTTTCACCTAATTGTATTGTAGTCCATTTCCTTAATAAATAGGACTTTTAACTCGTAAAAATAAATTAAACAGGAGGCTAACAGCATATCGAAATATACTTGTTATGCTATTCTATAGCAAGTTACTAACTTCGACAACCTGAACTACATCTTAGTGACCTTTTCTTGTATGGATAAATGATATTCTATCTCGTGTGCATTCTCCCACATGGCATCTTCCTCAAGAAGCCTTTTCCACTTAATTAAGCTTTCTAGTTTTCTATAAACTTGAACCCTTTTCTTATCCAATGTGTATTTAGCATTGCCTCTGGTTCCAGTTTAAAGTTTTTATCTTCAATAGTAGGAGGCAACTGGGTGGTAGTTTTAGGATTTACACTCACTTATTTCTTACGCCTGGACACATGGAAGATTGGATAGATGTGAAAAAACTTGTTTTGCAGCCAAATTGTTGTGGTTTTGTTATTCTAATAACATTATAGCTAAAATTAGGCTTAACAATCGGTCAGAGTCGAGTTTGAGCCAAAAATTTATGTTTGAGCTTGGGCTCAACTCAAAGCCTGATCGAATCTGAGACTCGCTACTCAAGTTAGAGTCCAATCAAACTTAGGTGACTCAATCTGATTATTTTCTTTTTTAAATTAAAATTTGAAAATAAAGTTGTTTTATTTAAAATCATATCTTTTTATTTAAAAATTTAAATTTAAATTTAGATTAAGTTGAGTAGTCCAAGCTTAGAGCTTGGTCAAAGACAAAATATTAAGAAAAGTCCAACTTAACTTAAAACTCAATCAACTTGAACTGGGCTAGTAGGCCTTAGCCTTGTCCAGAATGTCATGTCTATTTAAGATGCAATATGTTCTTTATAAGATATTACTTGTTGTCTAAAAGGTCATAAATAATTATGGGCTTCTTTAGCATCTTAGACTAGGAGCAGGGAGTTAAAAATTAGGGCAAGGAGATGTGTTTTTCAGTGTTTCATCTATTCAAGTAATAAAATAATACTAGGCTAAGTTATAAAGTTTAAGCTTGAATCGAGATTAAAATTCAAAATTTTAACTTTTAAGCTTGAGTTTAGCCTAAAATCCTAACCAAGATAGACTGCAAGACTACGAGTTAGATCATGTTAGACTGCCCAAGTTGTTCTTACCCTTTTTAAATTTGATTATAAACTTGTAAAGTATTTTCAACTATTAGTACTCACTACAAGAGTTAAGACATTTAGTGACAATTGTTTTGTGACTAACTATTATTTCGTCACAAATACGAGGATTTTAATGACAAGACAATGGATTGACACTATTGTTTGGATTAACTGTGATGATTTTTTTTGTCACTAATACAATAGTAATTGTGACAATTTAGTATCATTCACAATTAAGTTGTCACTATTAATATGTTA
>JAOQMP010000209.1:14975190-15032281 GCA_027563575.1 Erythroxylum pedicellare
TGATGATTTATATTTTTGTCATTAATACAATGATAACTGTAGCAATTTAGTATATTTCACAGTTAAATCGTCACTATTAATATATTAATAGAGTTAAAATTTATTTTATCACTAAGTTTTGTCACTAAAAGCTTATGCAAATTGACACAAAAATAATTTTAGCGGGAATTAATTATAATTGTTACATATGTTGGTAACTAATATTTTCTATTTGTTGTAACAAAATATAGTTTGGTCACTAATATTTTTTTCTTGTTATGACGAAATGGTTTATCGTCACACAATATTTTAGTTGTTGTGACAAAAACCTTTGTCAATAAATATTCAATTAATTAGTGTCTATTTAATATTGTGAAAATCATAAAACTATAAATATGGTCACTACTATTTGTAATTTAGTGACAAATTTTTTGTGCTTAAGTATTATTTCGTCACAGATATGAGGTTTGTTTTGACAAAACAATTAATTGATACTATTATTTCGACTAACTGTGATGATTTATTTTTATGTCATTAATACAATGAGAATTATGACAATTTAGTACCTTCACAATTAAATTGTCACTATTAATATATTAATATTGTCAAATTTTCTTTTATCACTAACTTTTGTTATTAAAAGCCTATGTACTTGTTATGACGAAAACTTTTGTCAATAGAAATTCAATTAGTTAGTGTCTACTTTCTTTTTTCATGAAAGAAAATAATGAAAAAAGAAAGGCGGGGAGGTTGCTAAATTGTCATATCATAAGTCTTAATTTTAGAGTAATTAGGTTGTAAGGTTATGATTGTTTGAGTTGTTTAGAACTGATTTTGTAATTTGTGGGAGTATTTTTTTAAAGTTCTTTTATTTTTAGTGGACTAAATTGAGTAGACGTAAATGTTAAGTATTATTTTAAATAGAAAGGAGAAAGAAGATTAAAACATATGAATATGTGTATCTATTATAAGATATGCATTTTCATAAGCTTAATAACAAATGACTAATTGAATAAACAAAGAGAATGATTATTGTGAGATTTAATTATTAAAGTGATAGAGTCAATTAAAGGCCTTAAGTCTATTATGAATAGCAAGTTAGAGGATGAAGTTATGGGGGAGGGATGGAATGGTATTTCTCTCATATGACATTGTATTTCTTATTCAAATGTGAAATCGGTAGTACTAAAATAGTAAATGAAATCACCTGTGCCACTTGTGCTGTTCTAACTTTGTTCCAGCTCATCTCATCCACACATTTATGTACGTCCCATAAAATGGGCACTTCACTCTGCCTATTATTATTTTTTGTAATAAAAAATCAAATTTATAATGTAATTTTAAAAATAATTAAAATCTCTCATTTTAAGTATTTTTTACTTTCTCCTGAACGAACGACAAGTCGTTTGGTTTGTCAATGGAACACTCTCCATCCAAGCAACTTAAAGTCATGGGATCTATTTACTATTAAGTCATTAATCGTGTAAGTTTAGTTCTCAAGCATTTAACTTACATAAACATCAGGATTACATATTATAGCTATCCTTAGGACCAAACAAATTAAAATTTAGGGTTAGGGTTTTGTGATCTTAGTGAAGATGAGTTCCACTGGAGCGTCGACAAAAGGTGGAAGGGGAAACCGAAGGCTTTGGAATCAATGTTGTGGTCACAGAAGGCTAGGCTTCAGTTTCTGGTTGGTAGGATCGCTAGGTTCTTGAAGGCCGGTAAATATATAGAGCGTGTCAGTGTGGGAGCTCTAGTCTATTTCTTTGTCGTCCTCGAGTACCTTGCTACTAATGTGTTAGAGCTTGCTGGAAATGCAGCTCGAGATAACAAGAAGAACAGAATAGTGCCAAGGCACATACAGCTTACTGTGAGGAATGATGATGAACTAAGCAAGCTGTTTGGGTCAGTAACTATTGCTAATAGAGGGGTTTTGCCTAACATTCACCAGACTCTTCTTCCCAAGAAGATGGGCAAAGACACGAGAGACATTGGCTCTGCTTCTCAGGAGTTTTGAAGTTGTCTCCTATAGTTGTATTAATTATTTTTTGTTACTCAATAAGGTTAATACCTAAGTTTTCAGTGAGGATGTTATACAAAAAAAAAATATTGTAGCTATCAAGTTGTTTCATGGTGGTTTCATTAATGGCTCTTCGGTGAGAGTGAAAGCGACCTGGTATAGACAATAAAGACCTGGCATTATCAATCTTCTTGATCTGAATCTTCTCTCTTGCTATAGTCGTGACGTGCTGCAATCAACACCTCTCCAATGCGTTTTGATTTTTGTTCCTTTTCTCTTTTTTATGTGCAAATGAAGTCGTGTTTTAGATGAATGTTTCTGTTCAAGAATGAAATGGGTTTTTTGGAGCCCTAGGTAGGGAGTAAGTGTAAGCATCAGTCATATTGTTGGGTTAGGTGGATTTTCTCTTCCTTTCTCGCTTTTGTATGCAGATTGTATGTAAATTTGGGTTTTCTATTTATGAGATTCTTGCTTTTTTTTCATTGTGTTTTTTGTGGCTTTCATTTGTGCTAATGCACGAACGATTTTCCATTTATGTGGTAAGATTTAGCCCTCTCTTTTCCATGGGCGCTAATTGTTTTGGCCTGATCTTGGTGTCTTCTAGAACAATGCTCGTCAGTTTTTTTGGGCAAGTATTAAAGTGTTCAATGGTTAGATTATGTATAATAGTTACAAGGGGACTGGGAGACTGGGATGTCATAGGGGCGACTAGGGTTAGATACTTGGATACATTACTTCTTTTTATAGAGTCAGTTTTCACCTTTCATCTTCCCAAGAAAGTGATGGAAATGGTGGATAAAGCAAAGTTCGTAAGTGAGAATCAGTTTTCTGCTTTATGAGTTCTGTTTAATAGTTCTTGTTTTCTTGTAAAGGTTGAGACTTTATCTTGTTAAAGTTCTATTAGGTTCTAGGTTTGTTGCTTTTTTCCAAACATCCATAAAATTCAATTTGGTTTTATTCTCTGTTTCCTTTTGTAGCAAAATTACATGTTGCAGGTTGAAACATTAATGTTCGGCATGAGTTTTAAGAAATATTCCTATCCATTTCCATCTGACTTTGATACCTCTTCTTGTGCTCCCAATTTGGTATTGCCTACTCTTTAAATGATTCTACATTCGCTGTTACTTTCAAGACCTTATTGGATGAAAACCTTATTCATAGTTTTTAGTTCTTAAGAAATGCAGAGATAGAAGTTTAACCATTACTTCAACACTTTTAATTGCTATCTAGCTGGACCATACTGTCCTTGCCTCTTTCACCTCCAAGAAACTGGAGGCTATATAAATAAAATGGATAGATTTAAGGATGAAGTTTTAGTTTAAGTTCAGATCAATAATTTTTGTTCTTGCTAAGTATAATATTCTGTATCCAATTTTAAGCTCGGAGGAAGATATGCAGTAGTTTAATCTAACAGGTAAACCATAAAATTTTGGAATGTTATTTGCCCATTATTTTTCTACAATGATTTTCTTATGTTAAGTACGTGGTTCATTTTTTGCAGCTTGATTTTGCAACAACCAAGAAACTTGAAGGAGATACTTCAGAAGTAACTAAGAAATTTGAAGAGAAACTAAAAAGACATGATACTTTCATTAAGGTTTGCTACACTTTGCAAATCATTAAGCTAAGCAATCTTGCATAATAGGAATAACTCACTTGAACAGGAAATTAGGGGGTTGAGTTTCTTTCTTAGCAATTCCATATGCTAACCTAAAAAAATGGGGATATCTAAGAGCATTACCATGTTTCTGCCTTTCTGTAACATAAAAGATAGTATCATTTGAGCTACAAGGCCTTTCGATAAAAGATATGATTTTACGGTTATGTTCTTTTTTAACAAACTAAAGATGAGATGTTGATTTGAAGATGAGTTGTGTAGTTTTTCAATTATGCCCTATTTTTCTTAACCTGCTATATAGTTCAACATGTTTCACTTATATAGATACATACAGAACCACATTTCATGTATCACTTCGACTGGTCCCACTACCTATTATATATCTAAGTGAAAATTAAGTTTCTGTGTCTGACAAATGAAAGGCCACTAATTTTTTTTCCTTATTTCTTATGTTCAGAGATTACATGAAGAAAATGAAAAATTGTTTGATAGATTAACAGAAAAAGCGTCACCAACTGGATCTCCATAGGTTCCCTTTTCATCTGACGAACATTTTTGAAGCATGTCGATACTTTACTTTCAATTCATTGTCACTATTGTGTGCTTTTCACCAAAAAAATAGTGTAAAGCTTATATTAGGATATCATTGGCAAGATTTTTGAACCCTTCTTGGATAGAAACTTATGTGTAGAGTAGCAAAGGTTTCGAGTTTTTTCACTTTATTTCAAATATTAGTCTTTAGGTTTTACTCTTTTCCATTATAAAAGATCCTGTGTATAGGAAATTGGAGATCATTTTTCTTGATCCAAGTTATTTGAAATGTTGATGTTGTGTATGTATTGTCATGATATTTTTTTATCTCTCTGTGGTTTTTCCTATAGAGTTTTTTAATAGATTTTGTCAATATCGAATTTCTTAGGTGTGTAGATATATGCAAAACATTTCGGTACAATTTTAAGAATTTTGTATCTTTTTCTGATGTTGATTGGTAAAGTGATAAAGGCATATTCACCATTGTGTTTTTCATTAAGTTTTCTATATGTTCTAATGCTATCATTTCATGGATTTAATAGGGCTTACAATGTTGGGGTTGCTTTTTTATTGTCTGTCTTAATTGTTTATTGTTGTTAGAATGGCTTCTTGACATGATATTGGAGCCTTGTACGACTATGACTTCTCGAGTTCATTTTAAGTTGCCATTGCCTCCATTTCTGATATTTGTGATGTATTTTGGTGTGTTATAGAATGGTATTTGTACCATTTATTGAGCCTCATTCAACAGCTTAAGGTTTTGGGTTGAATGGTTTCTTGATTTTACAAGCCACAAAAGTAGGCAATACAAGATTATACTAATACTAAAGAATAACACCCTTCCACTACAAGATACTTTATATAGAGGAACCGTGGCTTAATAATACTAATTTTTTAAAACTTCCGCTAGTTAAAGGAATGACAAATGCTAGGGATCTAGGAAGGTGATGTCATTTTGAAACAAATAGTACTTATCATATAACATCTTGTGTTTTCCCTTTTATCCTTCTTATTTAGTACTTATCATTCCCTTTTGTTGTTCACTCAATGCATATAAAAATACTTTAGCTGTTGATCCTTTATGATTTAGTTTCTTACTCAAGGCTTTGGAAGACTTGAGATGTCCTGGATACTTTTTTTTGTTAGAAGTTAATGTCTATTTAATAAGGATATATTATTTACTAGCATTTGATTTAAATGCTTTTGCTGTTTAAAATGCTTTGCCAATTTGTAGTTACATCTGGATTTTAAATATTCTGAAAGTTGTCTCCTTAATGTAACTTTGTTGGTTTGACTGAGACAATCTTCTTGAGTTTGATTCTTATTTTTAAAAGTGTCCATAATGAGCTTCGATGTCCTTGCAACATCTTTTAGATGTTTCTATATGATTGATTTTGGTTTTTAGTTTTCTTTGCTAGTATTGGTTGGTAAACCTGGAGATGTATGCTTTAGCTATTGGCACATGGAGTTTAGAGGTGCCAATATGGAGAATTTTGGCAATCAAGCAAAATGGGAAATTTGGTTACACAATTATGCTGATGTAGTATGTGTCAACTCTTAACAGGTGCTTTATTATTTCTTTCTTTTCCAAATTTATTGAATTTAAGATAAATATTTTTTGTCAATCCTATATAAAGCTGCCTCTCTCTCTCTTTCAACATATTCTTATATTTTGGAAATTTTCTACTTAGGTACTAAATAAGCTTCTAAGCTGGGATATTTGTGATGTGTAACTCTTTCTGCTATCATCTATTGTTATTCTTTAAGTGATTAAAAACATAGGCCAGAACGTTCCTAACTAGTTTTTTAAATGGATGATTGATTCTAGTCATTGAATCTTCAGCAACTCTTCCTTTGAATATTAACTGCAACTTGCTGTATGATAAGATAAACTGTATTGTAGATTGAAGATTCCCTATAGACGGTTCATTCCATCAAAACCTTTCAGGCATCAACCAATGTTCTTATTTACCTAGTTTATACTAATATCTAGATATACAGTTTTTTGTCTACACAACAACTTAGGCATCTCTTTACAAGAACACTAACTAGTTTACTGCACAAACATAGAAAGATGGAGTTAATGTTTTGACTACAGGTCCCTCACAGTGTGCCATTGTTTCTTCTTTATCATTAGTGATTCTCATACTAGTTTGTAGTCTTGTTCTATAAAGGATTCTAGGAGATGCATGCAAAATGTGCAGATTAGATTTTTAATTGCAATATCTAGCTTTGATAGTGTATTAGTAGGTGTTTATCTTTGTCAGTCTTCTTTTCGTTACCTTCTGTCATTTCGCAATTTTCTTTTGTAGGTGAAAAGATATATTGATGCCTACTCAACCTCTTCAGTCATTGGGTTTTTTAGTGAAGATTTGTTACACATATCAGATGTATATGATAAGGCATTCGTGATAAATTTATTGTAACATATATTCTTTATTTAGTGACAAAATTATTGTAACATATAACTTTTATACTTGTAACAAAATATGTTAGACAATATAGCCACTGATGCAAATTTCTTTTACAACTAATATAATTTCGTTGATGAACTGATAGTTTTATTTGTGATAATAATAAACACATTTGTGATAATACTTTTTGTAAGAACCAATTTTCATATTTGTGACGAAATGATGTTGACACTTTTGTTAAAAATATTAGTGACCAAGAAGTAATGGACGCTGATAAAAAAAACTATTAGTGACATATTTTGTCACTATTTATAATTATTTTAGTGGCGATAATGTTGTAACAATAAAACGTAGTACTGTTATGACTTCATTCGTCACTACTTTATATTATTTGTGTCAAGAAATTTTTCATAAATATGTAAAGTTGCTGTGATCATATAGTGTTGTCACACATTCTATAGGTTTTAGTGTCGGCATTTTTGTCACAATATAATGAAGTATTATTACAACTTTATTCGCCACTACTTTATATTATTTGTGTCAACACATTTGTCATAAATAAGTACAATTGTTGTGACCTATAGTGTTGTCACACATTTGATAGGTTTTAGTGTCGACAATTTTATCACAATAAAATGAAGTACTATTACGACTTAATTCGTCACTATTTTATATTATTTGTGACGATAAACTTGTCATAAATATGTAAAGTTATTGTGACCATATAGTTTTGTCACATATTTTACAAGTTTTAGTGTCAGTATTTGTGTCACAAAGTGTTGCATAATTGTGACAATTTTTTAAATTCGTCACTATTTCATTAGTGATGGAGGTATTTGTGACGGGAGGTGACAACTTCAAATATTGGACACTAATAACAGTGACAAATATTACTACTTTTAGTGACAACTTTTACTTTCACTATAAATACAATTTCTTGTAGTGACTTGTTTGACTTTAAATCACCCATTTGAAAAATATTTTATCTAGAATTATGTATTTAATAAGTTATTGTATAAAATTTTTTTATAGAAAAGATAATATAAAAATTATGTAAAATTTTGAATTTGCAAAAAATAGAAAATTTTTATTATAAAAAGTATAATGTATAGTTTACAAAAATACATATTTTACTTATAATTCAATTTTATATGATTTTTCTGAATTTAAATTCTCATGTACATATTGTTAGCTTATTTGATATATTTCTACTGATTTTAGAAGATATCCTTTACCTATCAAATCAAATTTTGAGAGTTAAAAAAAGAAAATTTATTACATATATATCTTTTTTAAAAAGCAAAATTAATAGGTATTA
The DNA here is from genome assembly GCA_027563575.1 of Erythroxylum pedicellare. NCBI lineage: Eukaryota > Viridiplantae > Streptophyta > Magnoliopsida > Malpighiales > Erythroxylaceae > Erythroxylum > Erythroxylum pedicellare. The sequence goes on from JAOQMP010000209.1 coordinate 14,983,074, forward strand.
CTCATCTAATTATTCTACCTTGAGCTATTAAAAGAAAATTTTTATTAAAAAATCACCAATGATAATTAAACTAAAAACTATTGAAAATATTTGATTTAATAATTTAGACTTTTATCTAGTAGCTCGACAAAATAATAAATCAATCATTTCTAAAGCTTGTAGAATATAATAATATTTGGCTTGACAAACTTAGAATAGTTTATTCGTATTTTTCCCTAAGTATGTTAATTTCTTCTACTTTTAGAAATCAATGTTTCTCTATCATAAAATTTACTCCTTATTTTTTCATTTTTAATATAGGATATTAAATTTTGCTCTTTATTTTTTTTCTTTGTCATAATATAATATACGATTGATATATCTTTGTGATATATTCTCAAGCTATTGGTATTACGTTGTGCCTGCATCCTTCTTCAAGTTCTATACAAATGCTCTTGTTTTTTTTTTTTTCCTAATACAATTGTACTATAATTGGCTTATATTATGATGTTTAAAAAGTATTTATCTGCAAGTGAAAAAAAAAAACTTGAAAGGACATATCTAGGAGTTCCCCTTTCGGAACTCGAGTAGAACTTACCCTACAACTCCCCGATAGCCTTCCAATAGATATCTAACTCAACCAAAGGGTTTCTGTAAAGCTAAATTGTTCAATTGTTAAAAATCTTTTATACTTTAAAAGTTAAAAGCACGAAAAATAGTGGCATTTTTTTAACTTTATGAAAATCTAGTAACATAATCGTTGCTTTTTCTAAGATTCTTATATTTCAAAAACCTGCATAACATAATTTAAAACACTTATAGTATTTCATATACCATCTCAGCTTCTGGAATGAGACCTTAGGTCCACTTCACAAGCAACTACAAACATATAATTATCAACATTTTAAAACATAATATATAAACATTAAATAAACAATATAAATAAGACATATATATTTTCATAAACACATGGAATGTTTCTTAAAAACAGTTGGGCTTGAGTTTGGTATTTCTGCCTAAACACTTATGTACCTCATTTCTATTAAGGATAAAAGCTCTCGTAATTCATTAAGTAAAATATATTTACAATCCCAAACTATTTGCAAGATTACACTTTTAAACCCTTTCCAAAATAGTTTAAAACATGTATACAAGTAACTAAGCCAATTTTAAGAAAACACATCCATAGCAAAAATGACACAAGCATAGCAGCACCAGATGACACAACTAATCCTGCGTTGGAATCTTAGCTATTGTAGGACCTGTACACATACATGAGGTGATTTGTTTAAAAAACATAAAAATAGAGGTGAGCTAAATAAGCTCAGTGAGTATTAATCATTTTACAAAAATAAACTATGCATAACAAAATAACTAAAATATTCCCATGCAATAATAAAGCTCATGGTAAAATAATTGCCAAAAAAATTCATTCATGCATCATAAAATTTGTTAATAAAATAAAATTTCCTAAAACACAATTTCAATTTTTCTGAAATACTATTTTGAAATGTTTTTTCGAAATTATCTTCAAATATAAAAATTTTCATTTCCCACTTTTTCTTTTTCCTTAAACAATAAACAATGGTAGTAATAAGTTTGCTAAAAAAATTTTATACCATACCCTAAGTATATACTTGGCTTACTTTTAGTATAAAAATTGTCATATATACTTAGGACATGGTCAAACTTGGTCAAAGGTAAGATTCATTGCCTAAATAAAATACTTTAGGCAATGAATCTTATCTTTGACTAAGTTTGACCAAGGTTCCACACACTAGTTTTTTTGATTTTCTTCTCTTAAGCATTTCCAATGTAATAAAACCTTGATATTACATCAAGACCAAATCTAAACTATCACACAACAAATCCAAATTTTCAACAAAACTAGTAAGCTTACTAATCCAATTTACTCTTCCTCTTCACTTAGATGACTATAGGATCTTCTCGGATATTTGATTGGAGTTATAAGAGCCTGAAAAACCCATTGGATAAGTTCTTCGAGGTCTAGTTGAACCTCTCTCTTCTCACTTTTATTTTCTAAAGGGATGAAAATTTGGCTTAATCACACCTTTTGCCCACCATTTCCATTAATAACATCTCATAATTACTCTTTTACCAAAACTTCTCATATTTATACTTTAACCCTTGGCACTTGTCACCATTTAATTTTTTATTTTCCAAACCAATTAATTCATGCTTATCTCATAGAAATCTTCCCATGTAATGCACATATGAAATCTGGATGCATTTGGATTGAAGAAAAAGACCATTTTGCCCTTTTTTTTTAAATTGAATACACTTTATATCCAAATAAATTACAAAATATTCTATGGTCACCCTAACTTCAAATTAACCATTAAATACTCTAATTGGGCATAAAAATTTTAAATTGGGTGCTTGAAAAAATTCAAATGGGAGAAAAATCTCATTAGTTTTCAAGAAAGGGCATTTTAGTCCATTAATTTCATATCTCTTTAAATCTAAAACTATAAATGTTATTGATAAATTTTAAAAGTTAAGAGGCACATTGATTATATGTCAAATCATAAGAGAGTTAAGAGAATTTATCCCTTAATTGATAAAAATTCTTTAGGCCTCTGAATTTTAAAACGACATTGTTTTTGCTTATATAAATATGTTTTTAATGACAACTTGACGGTAAGTAACAATATATTAACTAAAATATAAGAGTAATATTTGATAATTTTAAAACCTAAGAACCTAATGTGATAATTTGTCAAACTGTAGGAGGATCCTAGTTTACTCTAATATTTAATACTTCTGATTTTTTTTTAATTGAATGAGTCCTTATCCCTCTCTATTTTCACCATCTACAAATGTCTAATTATAGGATTGACAAATGATCAAGTTAGAATTAGGCCCGCCTAAGTTGAAGTCTGACTTTAATATTTATCTTTAGGTTCTAGCTCAACTCGAAGTATGATCAAGCCCAAGACTCTGAGCTTAAATATTAGCTTGATCAGTCGAATCAAGCTCGATTAAATATATACTTTTTTGAAAAACTTGTGTCATTTTATTTAAAATTTTTGATATTTAGATCAAGATAGGCTAGACAGCCCAAAATGTAGCATAATCCGAAGCCCCAAATTCTTTTAAAAAAAGTCTCCGTCTGACTTAAAATCTAATCAATTCAGGTAGAGCCCATTAATTTCAAGCCGAGTTGGGCAATTCCTACCAAGCAGACTCTAATAAGAATTGAGCCCATGACAGATGGTTTAGTCGAAGATTATCTACACAGAAAGTAGGCCCAAATAAATCTTGTTTAATTAGCTCAGTTAATTGCTTTATCGAGCCCAAATGTATATATGTTACTGCAAATGGATACGAGTTATAAAAGACAGCTCAAATTGCTCACGAAATGTCAAATCCCCGATTGCGTTTGCGTCGTCTCTCGACTCTGTCTTGTGGGGGTGGTTATCTTGGTTTCTCATCTTGGGTGGAGCAGGAGCAGGTGGTGGTCTTCAAGTATCTGAGTCTCGCATCGAACCTGAGTCTCGCATCGAACCCTTAACATAATTAAAAAGTTAGTTTATATTTGTATCGCGCGTTGTTGTACGAAATTCTCACATCTCTCTTATGTACATTTACCCCCTTCGTTCGATCAGATACCGTGGAAAATAGGTTTTCTCCTTGAGTTCAGAAAATCCTAATTGTAGCCGCTGCTTTTTGTTAACTGCCTTCTGTGATTTTAACTCCTTCTGTTTTGTCTTTTAAATCTTAGCCTGGCAGCGGTTTTTCTCATGTTCGGTTGTTGTTGACATCTGGCTATCTGTTTATTTAGATCCTCATTGTTTGGTATTGATTTTATCTCTATTACGAATTAGCTAAGTTTTCCCCTTTCTTCTGAAATTCGGGTTGCGGTTTGCTTTATTCTGCATCATTAGGCGCGTTCTTGGTGTAAGGATATGGCTACTTTTGAGGGAAAAATTTCATTTTCTTCAAAATCTGAATCGGAGAAAGAGAATAGTTTGTACCCTCATGTAGGTGATTACGGTAATGATGTGTGGCCTGGAAAGAAAGCTGGGGGTGGTCAACAATTTGGCTCTAAATCCTCTAAAGAAGAATATCAAAGTTTTCAGTTTCCGTTCCAATCTGAAGACTTTGTTGATGGGGATTATGATTCTGGTGATGATGTTTGTGATTCCATACAAAGCTTGCAACTTAATAAGGTTCCTGAGGTCAACTTGAAAAATGTGTTGACTGGTTTGGTTGCAATTTTGACCGGCCGAAACAAGTCTCCTGATGGTTCCACAGTTAAAAAACTACCCAGTACTAATGTTTCATTTCTTGGGTCTGAAAAGAACGGAGACACATGTCTGCACTCCTCGGTTGATATTCCTAGTGCTCCACCACTATTGGAGTCTGATGGGATTAGTCACACTGCATACAAAGAGGTCTTGGAAACTGAACCCCCAGAGTGGCTGCCAGATAGTTCTACTACAGTTTGCATGCAGTGTACTGCACCATTTACTGCAATTACTCGTGGAAGGCACCATTGTAGGTTTTGTGGTGGGATTTTTTGCCGAGCATGCACCAAAGGAAGGTGCTTGTTGCCTGCTAAGTTCAGGGAGAGGAATCCTCAGAGGGTTTGTGATAACTGCTATGATAGGCTTGATCCATTGCAAGGCGTATTTATTAACACCATTAGTAATGCTATGCAAGTAGCAAAGCATGACGTGACAGATTGGACATGTACAAGAGGATGGTTAAACCTTCCAGTTGGTTTATCCATGGAACACGAGATATACAAAGCTTCAAACACATTGAAAAACTACTGTCAGGTGATTCTTGCATTCTTTGATGGCCTGATGTGAAATTCAACCATTAAATTTGTTTTCTTTTGTCATCCTTCCCTGTGTTTGTTCTTTAAACTTCATTGTCAGAGTTATGCTTCTTTCTTGATATTCATATTTTCTTTCTATTGAGTAATTAACAAGCAGGCAGTTAAAAATGGCTTTCTTGTATCTAAGAGGCAGTTATACTTATTAGTTTTGTCTAAATCCTGACTCTAACTTTGTCAATGGTTGTCTGGATGAACAGGTTGCCAGGTCAAATCCTGAGAGGTCCATACCCATGGCTGTCCTCAAATCTGCCAAAGGCCTTGCAATTTTAACGGTTGCTAAGGCTGGTGTTTTGTTAGCTTACAAATTTGGCACTGGTTTAGTTGTTTCTCGAAGGTCAGATGGATCATGGTCTGCCCCATCTGCAATATGTTCTGCTGGTTTGGGATGGGGAGCTCAGGTATAGATTTGAATATGAATTGCTAGTATAGTTGCTAATATTTGGCTTTTGTGATGGCCTTGAATAATTATTACTTTTGTTCACTGAATGAAATCATGTCAATCTATTTATTACATGACTTCATCCTAGAAACACCAGAATTGTATCGTTTCCTCATATGTATGGCTGATGTTTGAGTTTGTGCATTCTGTTTGAATTGATGAATTGTTTCTTTTATCCATATTTCCCAGGTTGGAGGTGAGCTCATGGACTTCATAATAATCCTCCATGACATGAAAGCTGTGAAGACCTTTTGTAGTCGTGTGCATTTTTCTCTTGGTGCTGGTTGTAGTGCTACAGCAGGTCCTGTTGGTAGGGTGCTGGAAGCTGATCTTCGGGCTGGGGACAGAGGTTCTGGCATGTGCTATACATACAGCTGTAGCAAAGGTAAGTATTTGGAATCAGAGTTCCTTTATAAATTTGAATCTGTTTTGTACTACTGTTTAAGTTGAAACCGGTTATATTTTTATTGTTTAAAGTAAAATTATCCTCATGAAAGTTCAACAATAGTCTACAGTATTAGTCATTTCCCTGGAAAGATACAATTCATTTTTTCATGAATGTAACACGATCTTTTAGTCTTACTCTCTTTTGGATTAGTCAATTGTCATGTGTATTTGTGCATGGTATTCATGGATGCTTGCATATATGCTAGTTCCTGCCTTATCAAAACAAGTGAAATTTTGTGTTTGAAGCACTGGATTTCTGGGCATTCCTATAGGTTTGGTTGATTTCCTAATTAATTGTGACTTTTGCTTTCAGGTTGTTCTTACCATTGTTTATCTTTCATGAACATAATGTGTTTCCTTCAGCATGTTTCTTGCTGACGCATTAAATATACAGCTAGCGTATGTATCGTAAGTAGGAGGAACAATGTTTGTGCCATATCCATTAGATGATGTGTTTAGATTTTTTTAAAAACATTGAGCGTAATTCATACCGCAATCAGAAAGTTTGAGTTATCTGATGCTCCGTGTTGTGGCTAATATACCAGGGGCATTTGTTGGGGTTTCACTTGAAGGGAATGTAGTAGCAACAAGGATGGACACCAATCTAAAGTTTTATGGCGATCCTTATTTGACAACAGCAGACATTCTGCTTGGGACTGTTGACAGGCCAAAAGCTGCTGAACCCTTGTATAGATCTCTTAAAGACCTCTACTCCAGCCTACGCAATTAGTTTTACGGTTTCTACACGCGTATGGCATATCTATGTCGCATGTGAAACGCCGTCATGACACAAGTGATATTTGTCTCCCTTGTGATGGCAAAACTTGCTGTACATTAGTACCAGGCTGTGTTCATATCCATTCAAAGGGTGGGTAAATATTCATATTATTTGATTTGCGTCGGTAAGCCTACGTTGATGTATATAGAAAATTTGTATATTCTGATAATGGGATCCCAATGTGTATAATAACTTCCTTAAGAATTCGCAACGTGTATAATCCATGTTAGGGAACGAACCTGGATTCTAATGGTGTGTATTAAAATCCATGTTTTGGAAGTTTCTGTACCAACCTGGTCTAGCTCCAAAACTGCTTCTGGTGTTGGGATCACTAGTGTTGGTGATAGCTACTGCTTGTTAACTAATGACCTATGAGATTAGGCTTGTAGAGGAACCATTAGATGTCAATGGGGTTATTATTATCAGCAAATAATTGAGTTATTGATTGTGGATTAATAACGTTTTGGAGTAGGTTGGTAGAGATTTCCAGATACGATTAGTTGGCAGATGATTCTTCAAGCATTACAAGACGAGTGATCCGTTCTAATCTCTGAAGATCAAGGTTATCATTAAGTTTCAAATTCTAAATAAAAGTTAAAAGACGTGTGCTATCTTACAAAAGATAAAAGATTAATCCTATTATCCTAATGTTACTTTATTTGTTACTTTTTCTTTATAGAAAGATACTTGCTATCTTGTAAAAGATAAAAGATAAATCCTATTATCGTAATGTAACTTTTTTTTTTCTTTTTGAAAACTAAATTCTCTCCAAGGAGAAATAAAGTAATTCGTGGTAAATGGGCAATTACATGCACCTCTGTTTTTACAGAGGCTAGGCTATATCGTATGATAAGTTTGAAGTTTATACCTGATTGTAGCGTTAACAAGTTTTATAACTTCTTTTATTTGATGGTATCTGTAAGGAGCTCTTTTTCTATTCCTTCAATCATCTCTTGAAGCATGAAGTGTCAAGTCAAGCCTTGGTTGTTTCACCCCACTAACTACATTGTTGAATAGGTTGGTTTTATTGCCATTTGGGCCTAAAGTATAGTTAATGAAAGTAGAAACAAATTTTCGGATTCCTCCTTTAAAGATAAATATTCATTGTTACAAATAATATTTTTAATAGAGATAATTAATTTTCAATTTAACTAAAAGCGAATTTGTTTTTTAATCACTCGAATTAAAATGAGGGACTCTTGAAATTCGGCTCGCCGCCCCAAAGATGGGTTTCAAGTCTTAAAAACTCCGAAAGAGGAGTCACTGGTCAATCTATACTGGAGTGGAGAAGTAAGACTAAGAAAGGATACAACGATGGAGAACACAGAGATCATGGAGATTGTTGACGTTGATTGTTATCAACGCACGCCCATTTCAAGCAAAGGGACTACCGTGAAGTCTGCTATATCTGTTGAGCAGCACAACGAAGAAAGAGACCTTAACGTAGCCATAATGGCCTCTCTCAAATCTTACAAAGCAAAAAACTTTGTTGACTTAGCCCAAGAATATCATTATGTAGATGATGATGATTTCATTCAAATCCTTGGTTTTTCCCCTGCAACCAATTCTTCTGCAAAACAAAGACATGTTTTTGGTTGTTCTATCAAAGAAAAGGGGCAGTCTTCAAATTCCAAAACTTACCCCGAATTCATCTGCGACATCTGCGCTGAGCCAAAGTCTGGTGAAGAGTCATTTCTCATAAAGGGGTGTGTTCATTCTTATTGCAGAGACTGCACGGTCAAGTACGTGGCTTCAAAGCTTCAAGATAACATAACTAACGTGTCATGTCCTGTTCCTGATTGTAAAGGCTTATTGGAACCTGAATATTGTCGTTCAATCCTACCTGAGGAGGTATTTGATAGGTGGTGCACTGCTTTATGTGAAACTTTGATTCTTGGGACTGAAAAGTTTTACTGTCCTTACAAGGATTGTTCAGCAATGTTGATTGATGATGGAGGACAGGTTATAGCCGAATCTGAGTGTCCCTATTGCTGGAGACTGTTCTGTGCGCGGTGTAAAGTACCATGGCATTCAGAGATAGGTTGCGAGGAATTTCAGAAACTGCACAAGGATGAGAGGGAGAGGGATGATATCTTGTTGATGAAACTGGCAAATGCTAAGCTTTGGCGGAGGTGTCCAAGTTGCAAGATTTTTGTTGAAAGAAGTCAAGGTTGCAAATTTATGAGATGCAGGTACCTCTACCTTCCATATTAGAAGACTTGAATTGCCTCATTTTGTTACAGAGAATCTTAAAGTAGCTTACATGTACCTTTTCATCTTCTATTTGATTATACAAACAGAGATTGTGTTTTTAACTCAATTCATTTGTGACAGATGTGGGACTCATTTCTGCTATACTTGTGGATCAACTACAGTCAGTTTGGCCACCCACTTTTGTCATTACTGTAAAGGTTAATGTTCGGGGAAATTATAAAGAGAGAGACCTGGGAACATTCACATAGGTATTCTCGTCGGACTGATTTTGGGCTTTGCTTCAGTTATCCTTGTTATTAATGCTTCCTTTTTTGGTTTAATTTGAGGACTAGCATACTTGATGTTCTAAATTGTAATTTTCACTAAATGGGTCTTCAATTTATAAATTATAATCAAAATATTTTTAAAATAAGATGAATATTAAATTGCATTAATTAAACATATTCTTTAAATTTTATATTTTAGTGAATTTATATAAGAAATATATAAATATTTTTAATTATGATTTTTAAAATTTTCAAAAAATCCATCTAAACTTAATGTGTTGAATATATTTTTAATAAAATTGAAGGATCTAGTTAAATATTGTTTAATAAAATAATAATTTATGATCAACTAGACATTTATTAGGGAACACATCATCGATTCTAAGTTGTAGTGCGAGACATCCATGCTGATTATCTACTCCTAAATATCACCCTAAGGGACACAATGGTCATTACAATTGCCTGTGGAGTTGAGAGTTTGGAATCTGCATGTGGTTTTCTGTTGCATCATCATCGTCATTTGCTTATGAGGAAATTGCAAATTCAAAGCTTGATTTCGATATGAACTATGCAAACACTAGAAAGTTGACCTCAAAAGCTATTGACGATTTAGCAAAACATTGTTTAAAAGTTTGGTTTTGGATTTTTTTTTATAATCTAATTTGTTACTAACTATATAAAATTATTAACAACAAATATAATTTAATTATTCAATTTATTTTAATTTACTTTTATAATTAAATTAAAATTTAAATTATTTTAAACATTAAAATATTTTCAAAATTGATAATTAGATATCTTCAAAATATAAAATTCAAAATTTATAATATTTAATATCTAATTCTAAATAATAAGATTGGCTTGACAATTAAAATGCATATTGATCTATAAATAATGATTTACATGTCTTTTGCTTAATTATTTATAGTAATATATAATAAGCATTTATTATATTATATGAAAGATTAACATAAAACTAACTGATTTAACAAATTCATAACATTAATCATCTCTTTTTTTAATTTAATACTTAATTAATATTATCAAAGATACTTATATTAATAACTAAAGATAATTTTGCTTAAAAATACAAAATAAAGTGAAACCAAGCTTGCTCCTAAAAATATCGGTTAACTCAAGCAAGATGAAACTTTTCAATCATAACGGTAGTTATTTTCCTTACTTTAGTTATTATTACTTACATCTTTAGATGGCGGTTGGTTGAATTAATTTAAGAAGCACGAGAGACATCTTCTGTATCGTTACATGACGTGAATGGATCCACAAACAATGAAGACTTGGTCATATGTTACCGGTAACTTTTGAGCGGCACATCATAAATAATAATTGCTCGGCCATATGTTACAAGTCACTTTGCCAATTAGATACGATGGACTTGGGGGTCTTTTCCATGTATTAAAGAGCCAATTTGAAACCATCATCCAATTCCTCGTACGAACACTTTCATGCCTCATTATCAATGTATAAATGAACTTGTCGACGATGCCAAGGAATGTCCTCTAGAAAAGGTCAGGTGCAGGAATCTTAAGGAGCTCAAGAACATGAAGCAGTTGAAATAATTAGAAAAAAGGGAGACCCAGTTCTACCTGGCAAAACTACGTCATTAAGTTTAATTGTTAAAATGGACATATTCTACAATTACTCTGCTCATCAATGCATGGTGATATGGGAGGGGGAAAATTGGGAGGCCCCTTCTAAAAAGCTTAAATCTTCTATGGAACAACAATGGTGGGTAGGATACAATAATTACATTCCCTCTCTTGTGCATTTATATAGGGAAACAAATGAAATTAAGAAGACAAGTGTTAAAAGTGAGTGAGAATGAATATGGGCGGGGGGCCTCAAGGCTGTTAATATCCATTTGCTGTTTTCTGTGGTTTTTTCTTGGAGTAGGCAGCACTGCAGTGTGGACAAATGTACTCCAATCCATCTGTTTTAGCGTAGTCCTGTCAATCATCATCCACATATGTCAAGTAAATGGATACAGCAATTAACTCATGTCAACCATCTTATTCACATCAAATGCTTATGCTACATTTACTTATAATCAGAAGAAATATTAGAGACGGCAATAATCCAACACTCTCATCCATGAACACAACAAATTTCAGGGACACAAATTTCTTCAACCAAATTCGTCAGAGAAATGTGGATTGTTAAAAGTGAACGAATCCCATATAGAGCCACATTCAGCCAGCTAATGTCATAATGGATCAGCTTGAAATTAGAATTTTATGAAGAAAAAAAAATCATTAACATCCTGATCCGAGGAAGTTGGAATGAACAAATGGTATATGCGAAAAAAAGAGGATTTAGAAAACATTATGATCCAGACATAGCAAAATAATTAGTGGAAGATGGGAGAGTAAGTACCTTGAAAGCACCAAGCCCCTGCCTCCTGTCACATCCAAAGTGAGCCCATTCACCACAATTTCCACAATTAACCCAATCACCAGCGGCACTACTGTTATACATCCAACAATGTCAGTATTATTTACTATACCCAAGCAATCACAAAGACATGGAAAGAGAGGGACCTGTTACACAGCAAGCAGCATTCTCCATCTACATCATCATGAGCCAATTCGTATTCAAGAAGGTAAGTCTCATAATGCCTTTTCAGGGTGTTGCCCACACCCTATAAACCATGGTACAAAAATCAACCGGTATGTTATTCCAAAATTACACACTAATGGAACACTATGCTAAATGGTAGTAATGAAGTCCATGACTGAAAAAGAGGCAATCAGAAATATAATGCAAACCACCTCTTAGGGTACCATGATACATAAAAGTCAACAGGTTAAAAGAACAGCTTTCAGTTGAATGAAATTGGTAACAGTCAAAGAAACAGAGGATGCAATGGGGAGGGCTAAGGCATCAAAAAGAAAATACTGATCAAATGAGGACAAATGTTGACCCAAAAAAACACAAGGCACATTTCTGATTCCGATAAACTCTGGTCCTGACAGTAAATATTGTGATTGTACTGATTAACCACATATAGTACACTAATTTAGTACACGTCACATAGAGTTCAGGCCTCACCTTACTATGTTATCATGACTGTATCTATAGGACATCTAAAAGAGTAGCATAAAAGAATCTGAACGAGTTAGAAGTGGTACACATACAGTCATTCTATTAGTTGACGTATGATTGCGCATCTTGGAGAAAACTTGTCCCTTCCAGTTGATGCCATTACCAACATGAAAGCCTCCTCTTGAGACAACCTACGAACCCAGTTTTTCTTATTGCAACAACCAGCTCATACAAATTCAGCAATGGTTAGTGAAAATTTTAAGTTTTTACCTCTCTGTACAAGTTGAATAGGTCAAGCCGTTTTGCATTGAGAATTGCATCAGGAAACTCGGCCAGACCACCTTGAGGAACAAGACGTGTGTGCCCTCGAAGAATCAAGAACTGCATTACATCCCTTAAAAATTCCTCCTGAAATGGATTAAACAGTTGGGCAAAGAAGTTGGAAGAGAAAACAAGCACAATAGGGAAACATAGTTCATCTTTCTACTTTAGACAACTTCCGATTTGACCAAAGCTGACCTCTTTAACTCATCCAACTAACCATTCCCTTAACTTTTATGATCAGTGTGTAAAAACAACAAAGAGCAACTAACAAATACAATATAAACCTTGGGATGGCTTTACCTCTGAGCAAGCCTGTATTGGGGCTCTGCCACAACCATGCTTCTTGAGAGGTAATGGATTTAAAGAGATGATCTGCTGAGCCTGATAGGAGGTCGATAATGACTTTCGGTGGGCAACAAGAGCAGGACCACCAGCACCATGCTTAGCAGGTGTAACGGGCAAGTTAGGCTTTACCTGGTCTCCATCATATTTTTCGACATCAGAAAAGCCAGTAAATGGTTGTATTTTATGTTGACGAGTGTGAGGAATTGGTCTCATTGTGGCGACATTCAGTCTCTGCCTAAAATTCCCCCCATTTTCAATTTGAAGGCCAGTGGAATGAGATCTTTTTCGACTAGGTGCAGGAGGTATCAACCAACTAGGAAGATGCCTACTAAGAACTGAGATATTTGTATGGAGTTCTTTTCCCTGCTTTGAACAAAAAAACAAGAAACGTTCTGCATCATCTTTTTCAAAGGCTGCAACAGACGATCCCTGGATGCTAGCAATTCCGAGCATAACTAAGCTGCGATAAGATGCATCAGGAGCCAATTGCCTTAAAACCTGTGTTAGGCAGGATCCAAGTTTACATATGATCAGTTTAAAAGCAATTACTTAACACAATCTAAATTAACATATGTGAATTGATCAGCATAATTTGTTGGTGCTTATCAAATTAAATCTTGTGATAGTTATATGCTATAACAATAAACATAGGGAAACTTCTTTATCTCTCACTTGACCAAAGTTTGAATGTTAATCAGTACCCCAGACAACAGATCATTAATTAGGAATCATCTGAACATCTATTTTCTTTAAGTATCACATAAGTTCTTCAACAGGCATAAGAAACCTAACATTTTGGATTATCTTTTCTTGATCCCTAATATATGGGTCACATAGTGCAATGTGTCCTATTAGCTTACCTACACAGATGGGATAAACAGCAATTTAAAATGGATAGACGACTTTCAGTGAGCAAGATATCACAAGTCTTTACATCTTAGATGAAATTGCCATTTCAAACAGCTTCCAGTATGACATAGATGAGGAAGTAGAGAGACTGGCACCTGTGAAGCCCACGTAGGAACCTTCATGCAAACTTCAAAGACACTTGCTCCACATGCTATAGAGGCAGATTTCCGGGGTTCAGATGAAAGCAATTTGCTGTCCCCGGAGCTCGGAAATGCATGGACCAGTTGACTAGTCTCAATAATTTCATTTTTTATATGATTCTCCAGAAACTGAAGCAACGCCCAAAATCTTCAATTGCCTTAAAAGGATACTTGACAAATAATTAAATTGACACAAAGAAAAACTATCCTTGCCTGATCATTAAAACAAGTCTGAGCACTTCCTGACACTAAAAGGGATATATGAGCAGAACTACATGTTGACATATCACATCGCATAGTCACTACACCACGATTGAATGCTCCTGCCTGAAGTGGAGGTGGTGGGGCACTGAAAAGTACAATACCTCTTGTGAGCTAATTTGTCAAACATGACATGATCTAAAAAGAAATTTCCAGTTTTCAAGTACAAGATACCATAGTGCTTCATTAGAAAGGAGAAAGCGATACAAGTGACTAGAAACCAGTAGCGCACACACAAAAAAAAAAAAAAAAAGGATTGCAAGTACTCCAATACCTTGTCCGATTATGAAGTTTACTCCCTCGAATCTGCACAAACATCAGAATGGAGGAAAATTGACTAAAGGACTATATGGACAAAAGCATATTATATAGGTAAGTACTTGAAAAGTAGAGACAAATATCTTTAACAAAGAGCACATAACACATGCAAGTAGGGGCACAAATGCCTACACTCACATGGGCCAAATTGCTTGTAAATGATTCCAAGTAACAGGAATAACAAGAAGCTAAATGACTCAAATACAAGGTGAGGAACATATCAACTAATGCTTTGAGATGTGTTTAAGAAGTTGGACATCCCCTGAGGTCGACATGAATAAGCCATGGTAGAAAGGTCTTATCATTACTATTCTGGGGGTTGAAAAAAGTATCAGATACTTCTTACCAACTTGGCAGACCTCATTTTGCATTACGATAAGCTGAATTAGTTAAATGGCTTCATCACTTGTCAACGAGATAATTCTGGAAGTTCATATACTACCCGTGGTGTTATACAAAAGAAATCAAAACAAGTATTCGAGAAATTAGAGCACCACCACTAAAACTATTCACTAGCTTGTTCTTGTCTAGAACAAACAGATATGACAATATAAATATTTAAAAAATGACAGACTGAAGAAATAAATCAAAAAAATTTCAGCATTGGACTCACTTCAATATTTAAAAGAGCAGTGAGCCCATCCTCCAAAGGTCCCAATAAGCTTGCATCCTGAGTACAAAAACTCCATTCTCAACAAATGATGCCATAACAATCCTTAGCCAACCAAAAAGCTTAAAATCATGAAAATGAAGCTTACCAATTTGCATGGAAGTCCACAAACAAGAAACCTCATGCGGACATCATCATCATATATCTTTATGGCTGGAAGAGTCTCAGAAGAACTTTCTTCAACCTGGACACCTGACTCAGGCAGAGTGATATCAATCTTTGGTGCGTCTCCCAGTAAATGTGGGCAGGGCTTGGTACTATCTTTGTGGCTGTTAGAACCTAAAACACTATTGTTCCTTACACAGTACAGCCTAAAAGATGCATGAGCAAGTTGGAATGCATCCCACGTATGGCTACAGGAACTGCAATGAACAAGAGATCTCATCACTGTGAAAACCCAAATACACATACTACTGCAGGCTAAAGTCATCAGTGTGTAAGAAAATAGCCGAATCTACACCAAATACTTAAGTTCAGCCACTAATTAGGTGATAACATAATTGATCAATAAGCAACAGATTATAACAGCAAAGACAAGAATCACAATAGAGGCTTCTAGTGGAAAGACAACAAAAAAGAGAAACAAAACATGTCATGTTCATTTTTCATACATAATGTAAACAAGACACCCTTACCTTTGCACTACTGAAAACAGAGCTTGACGAAAGTGTGAAGCTGCATAACACAAAACCGAGCTTTTCCAGTATATCACATATGGAACTCCCTGCCATGGTAAAATACCCTGTTTTTCAACTACTTGACCCATAGAAAAAGATTAGACAAAAGAGCATACAGCTCCATATTTTGGAAACTTCTCCTTCTGCCTATGTAATATCGAAAATATATTACTGATACATTAAAGAAGTACAATATAATCCACAGAACTTACAGACCTTAGCATGAAGAGCCTCAGCCAATATTTCACTGCTTGGAATCTCTAAATAGACCTACACAAGTTGGATAACAAATAAGTATAACTGACGTTAGTATTGGTATTCAAAGAAATTGCCTTCCAGAAATGCTTTTGTTCAGGCAGAGAAAGCTACTTATTGTTACAAAATGTTACTCAACTGGAGCACTTCATTAATGATTTTTGTGATTTCATGGTACCTTAAACCAGTATTCTAATACGACAACTATCACTCACAGTGGCAGGCAATGATGAACCAAATGCTCCACATAGGGCATCTGGGGTAGACAAATCAGCATCTCCCCATCTCAAAGAACCAACCTCTTCACTATCTTCAATCTGTTCTCCTTGCAAATACACAATACTGGGTTCCAATGACTGAAGAACTCTCTGGAACTCATCAGTACTTGGATTAGCTAGTACCTGAACCTGCATTGCAGATAAATACAAGAAAAGAAACATTATAGCCTTACCACTTCAAAACAACAGAAAGATACACGATTAAAATTCAAATTTAGGGCCTTCAATGCAACCAAATACCTCTAGACGTCCACAAGATAATAGCTCTGGAAAAGGGTATCCCGGTTTATCATCAAGAAGCACCTGCTTCTGTTTATTACCATTGCGACCAGCGTTTTTACCAGAGAGAGCAGCAAGTAGACTACAGTGATTCCTTGAAGGACCTTGAGCATGAAACATCATGCATACATGCCAAGACCCCCCAAATAGAAAGCTTCAATATTGAAAGAAACCACTATTCCCTACAAACCGGCCTACAAGACTAATGCCTCCCAAAACCTACGCACCCCGTCCCATCAAACCAAAAATATAACCTAAATCCTGCAACAAATTAACGAATCCCACTTCCCAAATCACCAAAAATATACTAATTATTTTTCTAATCAAGCCTAAAAAACACCACAACCCAGCCCTAAAACAGCCCTAATTGAAGAAATCCCACCAATACAATGCAATCGATCACAAATTCTCGGTCACCCAAATGGAATAAACGAAGCAAAATCAACAAATTGGTAAAGAAAACCAATTAGAACAGTAGGAACTGAAGCAACCCAATACAGAAACGAAGTAGGAAATCCAGAAGCAATAAGAGTAACTTTGAGAAACCCTAGATAAGACTCAGAAATCTCCCGAAAACCCGAAAGGCCTCCCCTTTCTTTACCTAACAGAAATCCCTCGAAGTCACGCACCGAACCAAATTAAAAAAAAAAAAAGATTAGTATCAAAAAGAACTTCGAAAATTTTTGAGACACGCAATAAATATAATAGATTCAAAAGTAGATGTCTATAATTAAAAATCAACCAGAAACTCCTTTCCTCTTTTTTCTGGTTCAGAGAAAGTGTCAGTTTAACTACAGTTTCCAACTTCAATCAGGTCAAAAACATGAAAATAACTATAATTTAACAAAATTAAACCAAAGGATGATCTTTCACGTCCCTTGTGTCAAAAACTAACAAAATCACAAGTATACCTCCACCAATTAAGAAAACTTTAATAGGTTCCACTAGATTGGGATATAATTAACTTTTCAGATCATGTGGCTACGTCACCTTTGTTCCACAATATTCGTACATCAGAACCCAACAACATGTTACCGTTTTCAACGCTATTGTTTCTACATACATGCTAACGTACATGTGTATATTCACATGTATGTTTTCCTCGTTCTTATATGTCCTTTTAGGCCTTTCTTTTTTTTCTCTTCATGTTCTTAGAAATTCTGGAAACAAGACTGAGATGAACTCGGAAGATTCTTATCAAATGTTGTATGAATCTATTCGGTTGTTTTTGTTTTGCATTACTTCAACTTCCTTTTATTTGTGTCTGTCGTTCAGGCCTTGGACACGGTATCATGTTTTGAAGCGTTTAAAGGATCAACCATGATTGTCAACACAATGATCTCCACATGGTTGTCACGGATCTCATTGTAGTATCGGGGAGTATGTGTAGCTACTTCTATTCTCTCGTTTTGCAATTGGTAGCAAGTAACAAAAGGTAAAATATTAGAAATTGATTGATAGGTTAAAATGGGTCAAGTCAAGATCATGTTATCGACTTGGCTTCCTGTCTGATCTGCCATAAAGCTTCTGTCTTTTTAGGTCGTCATACCGTAAGAAACATAAGCATCCATCCAGGTCAAGGACCCAGTTGCATTCATTATTTTTGTGCCTAAGAAAATAAGCCCTTGCGCTGATCCTAGAATGCAATCCTTGACCCCTCAATCTAATCATTCATTAATTACCCTCTTGATGGTTTGATCTTTACATAAAGTGCTCCCGTTGTTCCCACGTTAAGTTGGCGGAAAGTAGGAACACCTTGTTTGTAAGAACGATGGAAGAGTCTTAAGTTTACTCCGTCCCAATTTGAAATAAATTAATTCGTTCCAATCTGATTGCATTTTATGTCAAATTCTTTTTTTTTTCTAATTTTTGAGCTTTTAAATCGGATTTAGACTTAAGTTTCACAATTTGGCGCATCTTAGGGCTCCTCTTTCTTATGTGAAATCTTTTTTTATGTGAAATGACATTGTTTTGTAATTGATTCACAAAGAAGGGAGGCAATATAATTTCTGACCCTTCTACTAATAAACAATGTTGTTTTTAACTCGTCAAAGATGTAGTCACTCGACAAAATTGTACACCGAAACCAATTTGGCAGGCTCATAAATGTTCAATATGATTATTCTTTTTTTTTCTATTCATTTCTTGATTGTGTGCAATCTCGGGTGATCAGGTGAAACTTGCAGCACATAACTCAGGAAATGGATATAAAGAATGAAAGGTGCAAGCTTTTTTTTTGTGACTCTTTGCTTCATGTAATTTTGGTCATCAGATTCTGTTGAGCGTTTGAAAATCTCTTCATTTTGTTGAAGTTTACAAAGAGAAAATTTTTCTACCTTTAAATCTTTTAAAGAAAAGAAGCTTATGATCCTTACCAACCATGAAATCAACACAATCTTTGGATTATTTTATTGATAAAGTCTCAAGATTCCATTAAATTCAATCAAATACAAGTTAAATATATTCCTTGAAACTTGATCAATTTTAAATAATCTATGAACATTTGCATTAAATAACTAAATATAATGTCAAAAATTCTTGCTTTTACATAGGTGTGGAATCAATTGAATCATATCTAAAGAGCTTATAGGAGATAGCGAAGGGAGTGTTCAACCGTCCAAAACTAATTGAATTCATCCATCAAATGCCTTAAATATTCAATGTCGAAGGGAGTGTTCAACCCTCCAAAACTAATTGAATTTATCCATCAAATGCCTTAAATATTCAATGTGAAACCATCTAGGTTACTTACATTATGCTCCAAATAGCTATTGCCTCGACGTCCCAGCAATGTCTGGATGTTATCGTTCTAATTGCTCTTCTATACCATGCAATACATACACATTTACACATTACTAATTTGCACATTTTCATGAATACTCAATCATATACATATTTATATGTGGTATGTATAATGCATGATTAATGACAATCCCGGATATATTTCCTTAATTCACATCTTATGATCGTTCATACTTCATAACTCATATATGTCTAAATTAAACTTAGATTTTCACCTCATTTGTACAAGATTATTCTAAGCTCATCTTTCAATCATTTACTAAGATCATTCAAGCATTAAAGGATCACAAAATATCTAATTTATCATTCACCTTTACTTAATTCACATCATTCACCTTCTTTGGATCGCATTGTCCTTCATAGGATCACTTTTATTCTTATAGCATCTCCAAAATTTTAGATCTGAACACTTGGCAAATAACAATCCATTATTGAATTTATATCCTCATCCATCAGTCTAAACATATCACATATTTAATCGTTTATTCAAGCATCATTCTAGGTTCAATTCAAACTTAATTCAAGCCTAAATGCATCATATGAAAGTACCTAACCATTTGTTGTCCCAAACCACACATAAAAGAAGCATATTTGATGTTTAACCTGTTCCCATGATCATGGGATGCTTGCATCCAAAAAATCCCAGCTTTGTTCTTCCAAATTTCAGCTTTTCTCAAAACAGATTTTCAGGTTAATTTTTGCATGGATATTTTGACAAAGAAAATGAGGTATTTAGGTAATACATTCTTTTAAAAAAATGTTTCTATATGCATTAAGTTTCTAAAGACATCAATTTCATGCAGTTTGGTTCACTATTCTTCAAGTTATACCCAAAATACTACAGACTGCTCTCATACCACGACAACACATTATACTCAACTTTAAGCCAAATTTCAAAACCCTTAACGACATAATTAAAATTCAATTCCTTCACGAAAATTGTAGCCATCTTCTCTACTTTAATCTAAAATTAAAATCATTCCATTTGGATATTTATATATTAAGATATGGCTAAAATATAGATGCTTATTCCGTGAAAATACTACAGCTAACATATTCCAGCAATTCTTCTTTCACTTTTCCAGATTTTCAACTCCTATATGTTACATTCAAACCATCTTATGCATAGTTAATCAACTTTACATGATTTCCTCTTAATTATCACCTCAATTTTTAACTCAATAAAATCCATGAAACCAGCCATGAACCATTGTTTATCAATCATACAAAAACAGAACATAATCTTCATCATTTACTATCATACATAAATCTTATTTCTTTTCATTTCAAAAACATTTCTCAAACACCTTTCTTAAGCATAAATTTCACCTTCATTATACGATAAATCCCAATCTATTTCATCTACATAACAACTTATAATATATGGTTTTCATACTCTAAAAAATAGAACACAACATACACATTCATTCATCATTTTCCTGCACTCATCCTATACACAAAAATATGGCATACACCAACTTATTTCCTTATCCACGTTGCAACATATATTTAACTCCACTATCATGATCATTTTACTTTTAAATTATCATCACATATGTTTATATTTAAACAACCCATTAAGATTAATGTATAACTTACTTGATAAAACTCCAAGCTGCTTCAAAATCACATAAACCATAACTTTCCAAGCTTTACACGATCATCAATCTTTCAAGGAGGAATAGGTTAGGTATTTAGTTACAAGATGAAGAGATAATAAGGATCTTGAAGAAAGGATAGCAAGAACTTAACGTGATGAGGGTGAGGGTGAGAGTGAGATGGTTGTGAGTGAAGAAAATGAAAAAGATGAAGAAGAGAGCATATGGCAAAAGTGAAAGACAAAATAAAGATGGTCTTTCAAAATTTAAATATCGTGGGATGGGTTTAAAAGCAAGTTAAACAAATGCTTGGTGACATTTACCACTTAAATAACCAAATTAATAAGTCCTTTTTAAGCTAACTAATGTCTCTTAACATCTAGTCCATTTGTCTCCAAATCTCCAAACCATTTGTCACCCATTTTCTATGCCACTTGTCAATATTTCTATTACCATTTGTCACTTATTTCTATTACCATTTATTAATTATCTTGCCACTTGGCATTTTTCTAGTCCAAAATTTCTCAAAATTTTCTAAATTTTACAAAAAATTCTATATCAATAATTTTACTCACTAAATCAATTTTCAAGACATATAATATCCATAATTCACAATATAATCACATTTATAAATTAATTAATATCAATTGTACGCGATAAATGTCAAATGAATGCATGTACAGTCATTGTAATGTGAATTATCAAATTCACGTGTATGTATGCTAAATAATGCACGAGCATGAAATGCATGTCCTAGTTTCTTAATATTATCTCTCATATTCAGTATTCTAGAGTTCTAACCTTTAACATGGAGAAAACAGGATGTTACATAGATTCCTCCAACAGTAGTAACAAGAATGGAGGCTAAGTCTTAAGGAGCTTGTAACAATATTTTGTACTACAATTGACACTAACATCTAAAGAATAAAAAATCTATTTGACATAAAAAATCATTACTTCACAACTTAGAGATTGAGACTAGACAACTCATTAGCTTGTCTCTGAAGGGAAACAAAGTGCTTTGACTAGCTACATCGAATGTTTTAAAAATCAAACTGAATATTGAACCAGTCAAATGAAAGGTTTAAGGTTTAAAGGTTCAACCAGTATTAAACCTCAATAAAATCGGTATATAATAAACAAAACTAAAAATTATAAGTATAAGAAATATAAAACAATTTATTAAAATTAAAATAATAACCAACATCTATTATTATACAATGAACTAATAATAAATCAAATCTCATACTTTAAAATAAATCTAAATCTAATATAAAACTTAAAATAATAATAAAAACCAAACTTGTATTTTTGAAGGATCTTGTATCTTAATATCGTCAAAAGCTCCAAATTCTCCAACACTATCTAAAGACTTGTAAACCACACTTTTATCCAAAGTATGTACATCAACTTCTTCTGCTGCATTCAAATAAATTACAAATTAGTAATGTATGAAATTAGTCTTAATTGTGAATTTTTAATACATTATACTTTTAAGTTAAACATGATCAAAATAACATATGAACTCACCATCAGTAGATGTTATTAATTTATTCGTTGTGACAAATGTATTTTCTTTATAAATCACCTTTCCAAGTTTATTATATCAATATTAGATGGTGGTTCTTCTTCTTCTTCAATTTAAAAATCAGTATGGTCAATACAATCAATATCAACTAGATCATATGTTCTTTTCTTACTAAGCACTCTGAATATATAATAGAGAAATTATAAAGTTAATAATAAAAATTAAATTCATAAAAAATAAAAACAAATAAGTACACTTTTTTTTCTTCTTTATTCTTAGATTATAACTAATGTAAACAAGGTCATTGAGCTTTGATGTTCTAAACAATTTCATAGATATATTATGGATTCTTTAAGACCGGGGCCTGTGGAAGTTTGAGATGTACCAAGCGTAAGTCTCAGTTCAGTTGGTGGCTTAAGCTAAGTCGACGAATAGGTTGAGTTTCAAATAGGGATAAGTCCACAAATAGTTTCTTTGTATGAATACATTAAAAAACTTGTTTTCCTTTTACACTCTTTGATAACTTATAATTTGAAAAATGATTACTTATAACTAAATTTTTTATGATTATATACACTTTTCAAAGTAATAAATATAGTTGTAAATCTAGTAGTAGCAAGATGCATGATCTCGACTCAATCTTCTTGCTTTCTTAATTAAGAAAAAAAGTGTAATATGATTATACATAAAAATTGGGATCTTAGATGCACACGAGGCAAGACTAAAAATATTGTCCATACCACCAATATCTTTTGAAATGAGATTTATACAATGAGCAATGCATGGAGACTAATAAATATGTTCATACTTTGATTCTAGCAAGTACCCAACCGATACATAATTAGTTGCATTATTTATAAAAAATGTATAACATTGTTTATTCCAACCTGCTTGAAAATTTTAGAAAATAATTCATATAAAGCATGAGGACTTGTGATCTTATTAAAAGCATAAATAAACTTTGTAAAAGTTATTCCAATATTATAATAAACCAAGAAATTAGTCAAGGTTCTTTGTCTTTGATTAGTCCACCCATTTACCATAATAATGCATCCTGTTAATTCCTAACTAGACTTATATATATCCATAATCAACTGACATTCTATTTTTAAATCTTCAAGTAACGGCACATGAATCTCATAATAACAAGGTACCTTAAATTTAGGACCTATTGTTGTTGTAGCATCTATTGCTTCTTAAAAATATGGTGAATTTAAAGCATTTAAAAGAATATATGAATGATAGAACCATTTTAGCCATGCTTATTTACATCGCAAAATAGAATCTTTATCAACTAAAACACTTTTTAAACTAGGTTGATATCCAAGGGTAGTTCTTGGAGGAAAATAAAAATCTATATCAGTAGTTTCTTTCCTTTTTCCTTTATCTAATACTTGTGGTGCTTCATCATCTCCAAAAGATATATCTTAAGCCTTTTTATTTTCCCTTTTCTATTTTACAAGTTGCTACAAATAATTTCCAATCCTCTCATGTACATCAAATGATACTTTTTGCAAGAAGTAATATTACCCTTGACATCAAGAAGATGTTATTTCATTCTATAAATTCCTCCCCATTTAGATATTCTACCATAAAATATACAATTATATTGGATATTCCTATCAAATGCTTGAGAAGAAGAAAAATAATTTCATGCTGGATCAGACTTACCATAAGTAGAGGATGTTAAGTTCATTGTATCTTTTTCTGATGATTTTATATTCTCCGTTATAATTTTAACATGAAAATATAAGAAAAATAATTTAATAGTTGTGTATAAAAATAAATCACAATAATAATTATAACAAGAATAAGTCAAAAAAATGAACTAAAGAAGAAAGATAAAACAAAAAGATAAAAGACAAAATATGAAAAAACCCCTTAACTTTGTCTTTTTGATTTTTGCATCTTTTATGTCTAATATTAGATTTGACATCAATCAACACAGCTAACAAAAGAAATAACATTAAAAAGAAGAATTAACTTGTGATCTTGACACAAAGAATCAAGGTATATATAGAAGAAATAGAAAAGAGGTTGAAAAAGAATTGAAAAAATTAAAGAAAATCAATTTCAATAGGAAACAAAAAATTGAAATATTTTCCAAGATTGAATAAATCTAAAAGGTTACTAAACAAGTTAAAGTATGAATAAAGAAGGATACTAAAAACTTAAGCATTACTCCTTAGCACACTATTAAATTATCCTCAAAAAATTATTAATCTATAATAAATTACAAAGTAATAACTTTTTTCAGTGTCCTTTAAACATACTTCTTTAAAGTTTAAACATCACTCTTTAAAATATTCTTAAATTATACTAAACAAAATTACTTCTCTATACTAAATTACTAATTAATAACTTTTTTAATGTCTTTCTTTAAATATGCTTCTTTAAAGTTTAAATATCACTCCTTAACATATTCTTAAATTATCATAAACAAAATTACTTATCTAAATTACTAATTAATAACTTTTGTGGTCTCATTCTTTAAATATACTTCTTTAATGTTCAAATATCACTCCTTAACACACTCTTAAATTATCTCAAACAAATTAATTATTGATTCTAAATTACTAAGTAATAAATTTTTTAGCGTCCTTTTTTACATATACTTCTTTAAATTTTAAATAAATTTATGTTTTGTTTTGAATTTTGATCACAAATACTAATATTCTCAATATCATTAAAAATTGAAAGTTATATCTTCTTTTATTTTTAAGTTGTACTATTTGTTTCAAGTATAATCTCTTCTCTTTATGCTTCTCTTCTCATTAATCGTATATGAGAACTAAAAGGTGAAAAGAAAACAAATTCCTCCATTTTTATTAAATTTCATCTTCTAAAAAGACTAAAAGTCTAAACTCTAAATTATTTGTCTCGTCTCTATTCTTTTAGACTCAATCCTTTCTCTCTTCACCCAATCCCAAACCCGTAATATTCGTTATCTATTATGAATTGTAAATTTGTGATTGCGTCGAAATAATATCCCTCATCCTATGAAATGTTACCCTTTTTGTTGATCATTTTGCCTAAATAGTTGAGTTTAATTTCCTTTCCTTCTCATTTCTCTTTCAATCTTTACCCTCCATTTCCTAGGTCTTCCATGGCTACCATCCTACCTTTTTAAATAGGTGCAATAGACCTTGCTATCTTTGAGGTTACCTCACCAAATGCGTCGAAGCAAGTTAGAACTTAGAACTTGTAAAAATTTGTTGGATGTCATCTCAAGTATGGAAGCATAGATGCATGTGTGCTTAAATGTAGGTTTTTGAGTATGGTCCTTATGATTTGATATTCTTAGTCATCTTTTTATTGCTTCAACATAAGTGGCAGGTAGTCATTGCTAGAAAGGAGGAGACCAATTATTTACTAGTTTGGGTGTCAGAGAAGAAGAAGAAGCATATAGTTCTTCACAGGTTAGAGGAAACCAACTAGTTTATTATTAAACTAGTTAATTTTCATTCATAATTGTCAAAAATAAAAATTAAATCGAAAATATGCCAATTCGTGCTTAATTTGGTCGAACCAACCAGTTCACTTTTATTTTTATATCATTGGCTACACCAATCCAAATCTGAGGGAGTAAGTAAGTATGATAACTTTGAGGAGTGGAAAGGAATTGTATGTTGAAGAGAAAGAGCAAGAGAAGGAAAAGGTCGTTATGTTAAAAAAGAAGGATGAATAGAAGGAAGAAGAGATGGTTGAGGACCCAAAAATGAAAGTGGGCAAAGAGGGTAAACTAACATTTCCACACTCGAGCAAGATTGAATAGGCATGACAATGGTACGAGCCAAGCTCCACCCAATTAGGCTTGAGGCACTTGAATGAAACCCAAGCCTAGGCCTAGGTGGTCTGAAGCCCAGCACTTGATTTTAATTTTTTAATTAAAATAGAAAATGAAGTTATTGTCCTATCATTTTTAGGCTTTAGGCTAGGTCAATCTTATGCGAAGCCCAAAATATTAAAAAAAGATTGAGCTCAGTTTGAGACTTGGTTAAACCTGGCTGGGCCAAGCCCGATCCTATACTAAATTACCATTTTCTAGGCTTGAAAAAAGATAGAAAGGAGTATAAATTTGTTAATTTCTTAAAGCTTCTTAAGCAACTACATGATAACTGATCACGATTTTCTGATATATGTAGTTTTAATATTTTAACTTTGATATTCTACAAGCATACGGGTCGTTCACGTAGTATCTAAGATGTCGATCTCACGAGGAGGGTTAATCTAATCCTAAACTTTATGGCTGAACAAATTGAGAAATTCAACTGTAACTAAGCTAAAACAATAACACAACTCAATAACCAATTCAACCCAATAATTAATAACAAAATATTAACAAATCAGTAAATTGCAATGCATACACCAAGAATCAACCTAAGGAACTACAATTGAGAGAAAGGAGAAATTTTTACCTATCTTTAACACTAACCTAATTAATTATGAAATGTCAAATTATTGGTCCTAGACTATCCTAGGGTTGGTTACTCTCCCTTGAGTTACAACCAAAAGCCCTAAATTATAAACTTTAATCAGATTATGGATAATTGCAATTTCTTAATTCACAATTTATCCAAACCCTAATTAGATATGAAGTTTTCCACTAGACTACCAGAACCTATGTGAGATCTTTTGTCATACAATTACCAATTTGATTAATTTCTCGTTCTTATTAAATTACCTAACTCTCGTTAGCACAATTTAATTATTTTTCATCGGTTCACCCTCTCAGTCTATTACTGATTTATGAAAATCCAGAAATTAAACACAATAAATCCAATTCATATAAACAATCAGATTTTTATTGAATCAAAGATAAAAACAACCTGGAGGTGAGTTTAGACAATCCTCAACATTCATAAATCCTATCTCAATGGCTATTTGAATTCTATATATAGATAAAAATGGAAATACACTGGAAAATAGATTTGAATGGATGATGGAGGCAGCAAAGACAGGAAACCTCCTATTTTAGGAAGTATTTCATGTGGGCTGCTTCTCCACATCTCTCTTCCTTCGTCTCTTTCTCAATCTCTCGATGAATTCTCTCTAGGGTTTCATGATTGTGGTTGATGTTAGAAGAAAAAAACTCCTAATCTCTTTTGTCTCATTCTTTCTATACTTGATGTGTTTTAGGTGACCCTAGGGTTTTTTCGAGGTCAAAATGTCCAAAAAATCCCTCAAAACTTGACTTTTCTATGTGTCTGTGTGTTTGCCCAATGCAAACCACGATCATGGGCCACTTGTAAGCTTTCTGTTAGGATCGTGGCAGGTAGGCCACGATCGTGGGACAAATCTTATGCTTTTATCATAATTGTGGTGATTTGGCCACGATCGTGGGCTGTCTCCCTTACTTCTGCCATGATCGTTGGCAGATGGGCCACAATCGTGGGCTGTTGTTCGGTCCAAGTATCTCCGAACCTTCTTCTTTCTTCACTATTGACCTTGAAACACTAACAAATACATCAAGGTACCTTAAAGAGATAATAATTAAGCTCAAATGCTTGTACTAACCCATAAAAACACTTAAAAACAAATAATTTACAAACTAACACAATTCCACTGAAAACACATACTAGACAATTGAATAAACAGATAAACATATATCAAACTATACCCTAAAACATGATGCATTTCACACTTATCAACATCCCCACACTTAAATGTTTGCTTGTCCGCAAGCAAACAAAATAAAAAAGATAAAGAAATTCACACAACATACAATGCAGTAATGAGACAATGGCTTGAACTTCATAAAATACATTAATTTAAAACACAATCATTCAAGTCATTTCAAATATCTATTATGCAAACTCCGTGTCTTGGGGCTTTGAACTAAATATATATATTAATCCAGACTTAAGTGCTAAATTGTTTACCCTTATCAATTGCAAACACTCATTACTAATTCTTTAGTTGTTCAACTCTGTAACTAATCCTAAGAACGTTTTCATGAAAAGTCAAATTATTACAAGTTCGGTAATTTTATCCTAAAAAATAATTTTATTTTTATTTACTTTTTATGATCATGGAATTAGTCTTTTTATATGGAGGTAAACATTAGTAATGAATGTCGATCTGGTTACTCAACTAAATCTTGTTTTTTATTAAGTTGCTTGGTTAGAACGTCATTATAGTCTTTTTAAGTAAAGGCACACATTTGTGACACGTGTCAATCCAGTTACTCAGCTGTATCATGTTCTCAACTGGTTACTAGCTCTATTCATAACCCAAAGGCCAGCATAATAGTTACTGATTTTAAAAAATATAATTTTTAATAAAAAATTTTATTTCCTACCTTGTTGCTTTAGTTACTCGTTTTAGGCTAAAAGGCCTCAAATTATAAATAAATGTGACAATTTAGAGGGCTACACTTAAACACTAAATCTTAATTAAGCTGCATATTTAATCAAAGAACCCCAGTTCACTAATTTTGCAAGCTAATAATTCTCTACAACCAAATAGACCATGTTCAAAATTAAATCAATTTCAATTCATTTAAACCATTAACACATTCATAGAATGCAACCTAATAATTATAATATGTAAAATTCACATTGAAATAAAACATATAACCCTCCCCACACTTGAACAACACATTGTCCTCAATCTGAGAAGGAGATAACAAACACACATAAAGAAAGAAGAAATATAATTTAAAGTAAAACAAAAAAACAATACAAAATAATAAATAAGAATAAGAATAAGAATAAAAATAAAGACTAAATTTAGAAAGAAAGAAAAGGTCTAAAACAAGGTTTATAGTGATGGGGTTAGAGGTGGCAGTTGAACGCCCTAAGCCTCGAAATAGTGATGAATACGACGTATGTCTTGGCTCTAGCGTCGTTGGGTTTGGGCCATCTCCTTCATCCTTTTGAAGTTCTCCGCAAGTGTATCCGTAATTACCTTAGTGGTTATGGAGATTGTGTCCAGTACCTTATTCCAACCTAGTTCTTTTACATCTTCTTCCTCTTCGGACTCCCCACTAGTCTAATCCTCTTTTTGTTTCTATTAGGAGCTTGAACTTGCTTGACTAGTCCTGTCCTTGACATGTGTCTTGGCATTAATATCCCGAAGTTCCATATTATGGGACTCTAGGATTTTAGTCCACTATAGATGTTGGTGGTTTATGAACTTAGGATGGTAAACTGTAAGTCCGTTGCTCTCAACTCCATAGTAGTTAGCTATGGCCAAAGCCAAGTAATCCATTCCTAAATTATTACTCCTCTTCTTTTGAACATCAATAATTTCATTAAAAATGTGGAAAGTTGTGCAAACTGGGATGCTATGATCCATCCACTACAATATAAACGGTTCCTTTATCGAACATTTGTTGGTTTCCTTTTTGTCAAAAATGATTTGGCACATGAATTTGTGCATCAACAAGTGTTTATGACTCCTAATAATATTGTTGTGTGTGTTCTTAGCATCCAAACGCTCTAACTTAATTATTTTTGTCCAGCAGGGACTGACACGAAAATCATAATGTTGATCCACTATGGAACACTCGGGGAAACCAAAAATTTCATACATGGTATCATACTCAAGCACATAAGGTTGTCCCTGTATCCTAAACCACAGTTCGCTAGGTTTGTTGAATTCATATTGAAGAGAAGTAAAAATTTCTAAGGTCAGTTCTTCGTAAACTGGGAGTTGAAATTGAATGAATTGACCCCATTGAATTTTCTCATCTAAGTTCTCGACCTTGTCTCGTAGTTATAATCTATCTAAATTTTCAAAGTGAAAATATTTTGGAACCATAATTTATTTACTATGAAGGGAATGGAAATGAGTACTTTCCTCATCCGAGAAGATTGAGAAAGGTACTTTATAATCAGTTGCTCTCTTCCTCTTCCCTCGTCTCGAGACTTATGTTTGCCCCACTAATTGATCACGCTTTACTGTTCGCTTGATGCATGACATATTGGCTTGTGAGTTGGTGGAAGTCGAACGAAATTTGGAGGATTGAAATTTTGTAGAGAGAAGTGAGAGTGATTGGAGAGATAAAGTTTAGAGAAGTAAAGTGAAAATGAAAGTGAGTGAAAAAGTGAAGTTAGAAATGTATTTATAGGTGATTGGATGGTAAAATGGTAAAATTTTAAGTGAAATGCGCGTGCCTATCATTCTTATCCTACCGCAGGCCATTTTTCACCAATTTTAATTTTTATTCTTCTTTTGTCATTCTCCACTTTCCAAAATCCTTCTTAACTCCTTGTGGCTCTTTACCTCTCTTTGCTTACTTCATTGATCATAGAATTCACGTCGACGCCCTATGCCTTCTGATTTTAAACGAAATAACCTAAATACAAAATTCAAACTTTTTAAAGACAATTTAAGGAAATTAAAATTCCATGGGTTGCCTCCCATGCAACGCTTCTTTTAATGTTGGTAGCTCGACACTTTTCTTTTGCTCATAGTGGTTTAAATAAGTAGTGCAATGGCAGTGCAGTCATTAATCTAACAATTTGCATATAAGCTATTATGCCCTTGATTCCACCTTCATTGTGGCTCTCCTTCTTTTTCCTTCTTCTATGTGATCGCTTCTTTCTAAAGGCACTCCTAAGATCCACAATATCTTCCCATGGCCCTTGAGTTTCCGGTTCCTTGACATTAGTTAGAGGTAAAGGAGGACTGTTGTCTTTCTTTGACACTTTGAAGGTTACTTACGACTTACCTACCCTTAGAGTTAGTTCTCCCCCATCAAAATCAATGATTGAGCAAGCAGTGGCTAAGAATGGTCTTCTAAGGACCATAGGAGTTTCTACATACTTCTCCAATATCCAATATATAAAATTCTGTAGGAAAAGTAAAATTATCAACTTATACTTGCACATCTTTAATAATTCCCTTCAGTTGATGGACTGTTCTGTCAACCATCTTTACTAATATCTTTGTGGGTACTAACTCTCCTAACCCTAACTTTTGACTAAAGGTGTAAGGCATCATATTGATACTTGCTCCCAAATTTGCGAATACCCTGTCTATGTTGACTCTATTTATACTATAAGGAAAGTAAATATCCCCTGGATCCTCTTTCTTCTATACTATATTGGGGTTTCTTTTTCTTGGAGCTCCTTAACCTTCTTCTTCAGCGATTACATTAATGTGAGCCTTATTTATCGATGTTCCATTATGTTCTCAACTTTATTTAAGTCAACCTCTTTAGAATTTCTCGTTACTCTACTTGACAATGATTTCTGCTGCACTAGAATAAGGTATGGTAACTTGAGTTGAGATTCCTTGATTGGATCAATTCTGAGCTCACTTGGAAGGAGTTCCATAATTACTTGTCCTTTTCTTTTATCTACATTCTCCTTTGTATGATCAAGTTCCTTTTCCTAGGACTGAGTGATGGCCACAATCCTTTCCTTTGGTTCAAACTTAGTATTGTTTAGAAGGGTTCTTGCATTCTAAGTAGATATTGTTTTAGCTAGTTGACCTACTTGGACCTCCAGATTATGTATTGAAGAGGTGTGGTTCTTGGTAACTTGCTCGAATTTGCTCTTAAGCCTCCTATATGCATCCTCCATGTCTCTAATCTTATCTAAAATCTTATCCAAGCTAGATTCCATTGAGCTTAGTTTATTTTATTGGAAGCCCAATTGTCCTTGAGATCTAAACTGTCCTCCTGCATTGTTTGTCCAAGAGAAGTTAGGGTGATTCTTTTACCCAAGATTGTAAGTGTTAGAGTAGGGGTTGTTTCCCCCCCTCGTCCATACTGGGCTCCCATTTAATTCACTTGCTTTGGATCACCTTCCTTTATTAAGAAATAGTCCACTGTGTCATGGTCTAATTATCCATATAGTTAACACTTAAGTTATACGACCTTCACTGGAGTTGAGAACGAAGTCTTCATGTTACTAAGCTATCAAGTCAAGTTATTAATCCTCGATTGCATTTCCATCATTTGATCAATAACCATAATTTCTTTTTGTTCACAGAATATAGTAGTTTGTCTACTCCGCTCATTCGTCCTTAAACAGCTGTTACTCGCCATCTCCTCTATTAATTCTTCCGCTTCATCAACTATCTTCCTTATTAATGATCCTCCTGAAGCTACATCGATTGTGCCTTTTGTATAAGGGGTAACTCCATTATAGAACGTTTGCAATAAAAATTCCTTAGGTAAGTTATGATGTAGGCATTTTGTTGCAAATCCTTGTATCGTTCCCATGCTTCTGATTGCGGTTTTTTGATATGAATAAGTTTTAATATTTAACTTTGATATTCCGCAAGTGTATGGGTCGTTCACGTAGAACCTATGGTGTCAATTCCACAAGGATTAATCTAATCTCAAAATCTAAGGTCGAAAACTATTAAGTAGGGATTTAACAAATAATAAATTTAAACATGAGAACTAAATAATTCAAACAACCAAATAAAATAACAAAACAATAATGACAGTTAACATTTAATGAAAAACAATCAACGAACAATGATTAACAATTTCAGATTAAAATGAATAACAAATAATGGAATTAATAGATTTGTCGAACGATAATAGCACATCCTAGAATTCAACCTAGTGAGTTAACCAAAAGAGAGAATGAGAAATTACCTATCTTTAATGCTAACCTAACCAATTATGATTTATCGAATTAATAGTTCTGGATGATCCTAGGGTCAATTACTCTCTCTCGAGTTATAATTGAATCCTAAAGCATAAACCTTAATAAGAATATGGGAAGTTGTAATCTCTCAATTTACAACCTATCCAAAACCTAATCAATTCTTAAGTTCTCTAATAAACAATTAGAAACCTATACGTGATCTCTCTATGCAAGATTTACCCTCTTGTTAGCCCAATTTAATTGTTTTTTCTCAATTCACCCTCTTGGTTTATTATCGAGATATGAAGTGTAGAATTAAACCATAGTTAATTCAATAAACACATAAAACAATCATATTTCATTAAATTAAAAATAACATTCCAAAGGTGAATATAGAGCATCAATCAACAATTTAATTTTATCATCAAACTATATATCCTAATTCTACAATAAAAAAATTGAAATACACAGGAAATAGAATTTTAATGGACGATGGGAGGCCTCAACTTTAGAAAGCTTCTTATTCTGGGAAGCACGTCGAGTTTGTGTCATTTTCCTCTTCTCTCTTCCTTTTTCTCTTTCTTGATCTCTCAAAGTTCTCTCCTTTAGGGTTTCGTTGTGGTGGCTGATTCGAATGGATGATGGAGAAAGCAACGACAAGAAACCTCTTGTTTTGGGAAGTACTTATTTAGGCTTCTTCTCCACGTCTCTTTTCCTTCGTCTCTTTCTCAATATCTCAATGAACTCTCTCTAAGGTTTCATGATGGTGGCTAATGCTAGAAGCAAAAAACCCCTTATCTCTTTTGTCTCATTGTTTATATACTTGATGTGTTCTGGGCAACCTTAGGGTTTTTTCAGGGTCGAAAGGTCCAAAGAATCCCTCAAAACTCTACTTTTCTGTGTCTACATGTCCGCCTAATGTAGGCCATGATTGTGGGCCACTTGTAAGCTTTTTATCATGATCGTGGTAGGCAGGCCACGATCATGGGCCACTTGTAAGCTTTCTATCACAATCGTGGTAGGTAGGTCATGATCGTGGGCCAAGTCTTATGCTTCTGTCATGATCGTGGTGATTTGGCCACGATCGTGGGCTATTTCCCTTGCTTTTGTCATGATTGTGGCAGATGGACCACGATCATGGGCCATTGTTTAGGTCCAAGTCTCTTCGAAACTTCTCCGTTCTTCGCTGTTGACCATGAAACACTAATAAACACATCAAGGTACCTCAAAGACATAATAATTTAGCTCAAATGCTTGTACTAACCCATAAAAACACTTACACTTAAATAATTCACAAACTAACACAATTCTACAGAAAATGCATACTAAATAATTGAATAAACAGATAAACACATATTAAACCATACCCTAAAATGCGATGCATTTCACACTTATCAATAACATACATTTTGTTTAAGTTCCTTTACATATACCAAAATATATCAAATACTTAACAAAGCTCATTTCTATTAAGCAAAAGCTCAAGGAGTTGTATTCAATTTAAATAAAGAGTGCTACTACATCATAAAAGGAGAAGAAGTGGACAATCCAAGTTAAATGAAACATGAGAAACCTAAAGAGCTTTGCATTCTAATGAAGACTGGAAGAAATCCTTTCATTATAGATTTAGGATGAATGAAATGCTTAAGGAGAAGTGTAATTAAGAGACCCATAAAGAAGCACTTTTTAGAAGATAACTTAGTATTTATGTTCTTTTGTTTTTATTTTAATAGCTTTTAAGATCTTTAATAGTAGTTTTAGTTTGTTTCTCTAGTTTAAAACTTATGGATTTAAGTTTATTTTGATACTTTTCTCGATTAAATCTTGATTATTCTACTTAAGATGAGATTTTTGGAGTTTTACAAGCTATATAGGCAATATTACCATGAAGAACTAGATGAGAGATCATATTTCACTAGCCTTGGATGGATATTTATGGCATTAGATAAGGCTAATGATTGTT
Organism: Erythroxylum pedicellare; assembly: GCA_027563575.1. Taxonomy (NCBI): domain Eukaryota; kingdom Viridiplantae; phylum Streptophyta; class Magnoliopsida; order Malpighiales; family Erythroxylaceae; genus Erythroxylum; species Erythroxylum pedicellare. The sequence goes on from JAOQMP010000209.1 coordinate 15,018,027, forward strand.
TTATTATCATCAAGGGAGTACCAACATTACCTCTTTTCTATGTTTTTCTTTATTTTTTTCATTCTTCTTGCATATTTTTTAAATTAACGATAATCTACAACTTAGATATAGGGAGGGACTTAATGGTAATGCTATAACCTTTGTAAGAATTAGCTTAACAAGAACAATTATGAGAAAAATTTTAACTTTAAGAGAATATTAATCAAGATAATTCATTATAATTTTGGTTATTATTATGATTTGATTTCTTTAAGGAAAAAGTTATAAGTTTTGACGATTAAATTGGTTTCAATTTGTTTCATTATTTTTGAGAATGGATAATTTGCACTATGATATCCCATAAAAAAGAAAAAAAAGTGTGATTAATTGAGTATTGAATAAATTCACTTAGTTAGCTTCAAACTAAGTAAAAATATTGAAGTTAAAGAGTAGTACTAGTAGTCATTTGAAATAACGACCTAATTGAGTAATTGAGAGTATTTATAATAAGATGTTTACCATCACATCAAAAGCTTTAATGATTTTTCAAACAAGCTTTTAAATGGTCTCGTGTGTTATTTTATTATTAGTATTTTAATTTTTTTAAATAAGGATTATGAAAATATTTAAAAGTTGAAACATCTTTCTTATTATATTTAATTTATGGATTAGGTTGAGTTTTTTGAATTGATTTTAAGTCTGAAGGATTGTAGAGTGAATGGAATTAATTACAACTTGATGCAAGTTATTAAATCCCTAATAATTTGACGATCTTTACAAATGACTCAATAATTGAGAGTTTTGATTGGTGTGTTTGATTTATTAAACTCTTTCTTGGAGTTGCTTCTTATTTGAGTCAAGAGTAATAAAATTGATCTGCTTCATGACAAGTAAATGCTTAAGAATAAGAGAAATTGATAAGTGCTAATTACATTATATTTTTAGCATGATTTGGAGAGCATTTTGATTGTATTTAGATCATTTATGGGAATTGGTAATGAATTTGGCTTATATTTTATTTTCAAGTCTTTTTCTAGCTCTCTAATGAAGAAGGAATGAATTTAAGTAAGTTTTAGTTAAGTTTAGGTAATTTTTGCATAATTTTAAAGGAAGGATTCTTAACATCACACTAATAGGGATCTATGTTCAGTAACATAGTGGCGATTAGGACTCATGTTTAGTAATATGAGGGCAATCGAGATGGATGTTTAAAAACATAAGTCAAATTGGGAATTGTTTTTAACTTTGTTCAATGCTAGTTCAACTTATTTCTTTTAATTTTTGGTCAGAGGAAGCAATGAATAATATGAGATTGTGCTAGACCTATATTAACATTGAATCTTACAGAAAAGATGTTAAGAAACTTATAAAGCAATATAGGGACCTGCATGATCTTGTGTTTGACAATATTTTTAGGTTGTTATGATAAAAAAGAGAGAGATACTATAGAGCAATGGGAAGAGCTGTCTAGGAGGAAAAACAGGAAAAGTTGAAGAAAAAATGAACAAGAATTTAAAGAATATTTTGCACGATCATGTATAAAGTAGCTGTATGGGATGAGCCTCTGTCACTGTTGTGCATCCCATGTATGATTATGACAGAGAGCATGGATAGGATGCATGACCATGCATCCTATGCATAATCGTGTATCTTCCTATTCTTCAAGTTCTTCTTCATTTTTTCTTTAATTGTTCTTGTTTTCACTTATTAATAAACACATTAAACAACCCTTGAAACATAAAATTAAGATCAAACCCTTTCTCTAAAACAATCAAACATTTAAAACACATTTATAAACTAATAATAACATAATTTTAACTCCTAAACACAAGATTATCATCTAAGAAAACAATAAAAAACACACTTAAACATCTAGAAAACATTCTATAACATAAAACTATCAGATGCATTGTGTGAATGTGTTAATGTTATGAATTGAATGGAATTAGCTTACCTTTGAATATGGTCATTTGAATTGTAAAGGAATATCAACTTGCAAATTTTCTGTTTTAAGTGTCTTTGTGATGAATTTGCATGTTAATTAAGATATGATGCCTATTCTTTCACTTATGACAATTATTTAGATACATTTATAATAACATTCATTTAAATTGGTAGGCATCATTAGTAACCTCTTATGAAAGAGATTGACTAAGAAGAAATGAGGTAGGCTAAGAAATTGAAAAAAATATGTTAAATAAAATTCCTATTTTGTTGACCCTTTTTAAGTTGTTAATTTTTGAGGTTAAGTTAATTATATGAGATTTGATGTTATTGTACCGTTATTACATTGTTTCATGATTATGTCTTTTATGTGCTATATTTGTTAGGGTTTTAGTTTTGCTTGGGTACAAACAAATATTTAAGTGTGGGGTGTTGATAGGTGTATATTATAGTATGTTTTTCTAGATGTCTAAGTGTGTTTTTAAGTGTTTTCTTAGATGATAATAATGTATTTACAACTTAGAGTTGTGTTATTATTAGTGTTTTTGTGTTTTAAATTTTTTAATTATTTTAAAGTAAGGATTTGATCTTAATTTATGTTTCAGGGGTTGTTTGTTGTATTTTTTAGTAAGTGGAAAATGGAAAATTGAAGAAAAGATGAAGAAGAGCTTGAAGAATAAAAAGATGCATGATCATGTAAAATTGCATGATCGTGTATGAAGCAGCTACATGGGATGAGCCTCTGTAACACATGCATGAATGTGCTTCCTATCCATACTCTCTATCTGTATAAGATTTTCCAGCATACAATTTTTTTTGTATTCTTGACATTTTGAGGCCATTTGTGGAACCAAAATAAGTGGGGAAACCCTAGAAGCCTCAAAAAGTATTTAATGCAAATAAAAACACCAAAAGAGGCTACACATCATAAACAAACAAATCAAAATGGAGACATCAAGATCAACTCTAGAATTTCCAGATCAAGATATAAAGTTGTTTTCTTTCTTTTCTCTTCTTATCTTTCATTATATTGGATGATAATTTAGATTAGAGGGATGTTGAGAAAGATTATGGATTTCTAAATCCATTTTAGGGATTATTCTTGAACTATTTTGTTAAACTTTAATCTTGATGAATTCAATACATATTAATGGTTTGTGATATTTTTTAGACTTATACTTAATAATAAATCGAGTGAATGAATCGAGTTATTTAAGTTAAGGTGCACAATGAGAGTTAGTAATTTAATAAACCTGTAAATATCAAATTAATAAACAATTGAAGAGAGATCTTAATTGTGAGTTAATTATCCTTAAGATTGCTTCAAATCTAATTTAATAGTTACAAGTAGTTTGGTGAATCGAGAGGTTGCAATTCTATTGTCATCTATTTCAATTGGGATTTAAATCTGGAGAGAGGGTAATCAAAACCTTAGGATATCTAGAATCAAGCATAATTGAACAAGATAAAGGGAAGACAAAACAATGATAGAATAACCCCTAAGTTTCTATTATTGATCAAATTCATTCTAATTGTTAGCTTCAATCATTTAATTGTTTAGTTTTATTAGTTTATTTCAATTTCAATTAATTTATTTTAATTCAATTCATTCAATCTTATATTATTTAAAAAAGTGCATTCAAGTTGTTAGGTGACTATTTAATCCTCTTGGAACAATATCTTTTATACTACGAGTTACAATCTGTATACTTACTGTATGAAAATTTTTTACAAAAGTTTTTTTTACATAAAACCATCAATAGGAGATATTCAAATGCTTAAGTTAATAAAGTTGAAGGGTGCTATGTGTATAGAGAAATCACTAATTGCTTAATTAGAGTGGCTATGTCAATTTACCATACGACATTTCTGTTTTATAGGCAAATCTTTTATGAAATATAGTTGGACTTTAACTACGTTTAGTAAATTTAAGTCCAGCCTCTACTAAGTAGCTTATTTGGCGTTCAATTATGACTTTAACTCCTTACATGGTTGAATCATACTTTAATTGGACTTATCCCTCCTAGGTAATTGAACTTTTTAAATAGACCTAAAGCATACAAGCTTGTAGAAGATTGGCAAACCTATTGGGCCAATCTATTCTTGATTCACACAATCATTAAAAGTATATAATTTACCACCCAATTTCTTATCAAAACTTACATTCTTAATAATAAAATTTTAAACACTTATGCCTGCATAATGGTAGTTTGATTGAAAATTCCTTGAAAACTTTTCCAAAGGAATATGTTAATAACTCGACAATATATACCACAATTCTACGATGGATAGGTCAAGTATAACCTAAGGACGTTCCTTAAAAGATCAATTATGAATCCTAATAGTATTAGACAAAATCATATAGATGGTATAAAACAAATAAAAAAAATAGGTTAACTAAGTAAATATGCTTTAATGAATTGAAAATCATAGTTAGTTGATCTTTTACACTTTCATTATGATAAATCTCCCTATAATAGATTGTTAAACATCTTTAATGCTCTTTTGTATTCTTGATAAGTTTGTATGACATGTAGATGGTTTAACAAATTAAAAATCATCTCCAACAACTAATAGAAGGCAGAATGAAGTTTTGAAATGACTTGCCCTCAAAAGGCTTAACTTTTTATCTTTCTTTTGATAATTCCACCTGAGACATTTTAAGGTTTAAAAAAGAAGTGAGCCACAAAAGTTTCACTATAAATATTCTCAAGGAATATTCTTGATAATATATAGTTGTCATAAGGACATTCCCACTACCCATAAAAAGGTGAAGCATCACTCAACTTATCAATTAACCTAAACCAATATCGATCGTTAATCCTTCTATATAACGGAATTGATGTGCATGAGTGCTCACTTTTTCCACCTTTAGATAGTTGCTGGACACCAACATTAGGGTGATTAATCAAACATGTCTTTTCCCAATAGTAAGCTCATATATATTTGGATTTGCTAAGTTATAAAGAGTAGTAGGACAATAGGAGTAACTTAGGAAGCAATGGTAATAGCTCTAGTAGTTCTATTAGTTCTATCTTAAGTAGTTAGAGTGATGTAAGATCTATAGCTTGGAATTGTCCCTTATAATAACTAGGCCTCTCTTTAGAGTATCATATAAGCCTAGATTACTAAGGTCTAGTAAAAGACTTTTCATCTAGAATTCATTGTTAGATTTTATACCTAGGAAGTTTAATGAGAACTGTAGAGTGCGCATTTGCCTCAATAAACTATGCATGCTAAGTTTGATAAGATTAGGGAGAAATCCTTGATGAGATTTCACTAAAGTTTCTTAATAATGACATAGGTTTATGTTACATTAATAATGGTTAGGTGAGTTTTTACTATATCACCTTTAGGTGTGGGTTTTAGTTCCCTCTTAACCCTGTCAATAAGAAGCTATTGAATGTGATAAGCCTGAGCTTTAGCCAACTGCACCCACATACTTGGAGATTATTAACTAGGTTCATCATTTCCTACCACATTATGCATGTGCCCTCAAACTCAAGTTACTTAAGTTCATGCATGAATGCAAACTTGTGGACACATAATGGATGTTACAATTTAAGCAAGACATACGATTTTCAAATGCTGACAATTCCAAAAAGATTACACTTTTGAAAAAAATTCATCTTTTTATGTAATTTAATAGCGAATTGGCAATTTTGGGTTGTTTAGAGAGGTTTAGATGAGATATTTTCCCAATTGGATTGGGATAACACATCTTTAGAGTCCCTATCTTATTGAAAATTGCACTATATCCCTCTAGTGCCTCAATAGGAACTACAAAACTGATCACGATATCAATATGAGTAAGTTTTAATATTTAATATCGATATTTTGCAAGCATACGGGTTATTCATGTAGTACCTAGGGTGTCGATCCCATAAGGAGGGTTAATCTAATCCTAGAATCAAAGGTCGGAAACTATTAAATAAAAATTTAACAGACAATAAATTTAAGCACGAGAACTAAATAAATCAAACAAACAAAATCAAATAACAAAACGATAATTGACAATTAACACTTAACGAAAACAATCAAAAAACAATGATTAACAATTTCATAGTAAAAATGAATAATAAATAATGGAAATTAATTGATTTGTTGATCAATGATAACACATCCTAGAATTCAACCTAGTGATTTAACTAAAAGAGAGAAAGGGAAAATTATCTATCTTTAATGCTAACCTAACCAATTACGATTTATCGAATTAATAGTTCTAGATGATCCTAGGATCAATTACTCTCTCTCAAGTTATAATTGAACCCTAAAGCATAAACCCTAATAAGATTATAGGAAGTTTTATTCCCTCATTTAACAACCTATCCAAAACCTAATCAATTCTTAAGTTCTCTATTAAATAATTGGAAACCTATATGTGATCTCTCTACACAAGATTTACCAACCTGATTTAATTCTGAATCTATTAAATTACCTAACTCTTATTAGGCCAATTTAATCATTTTTTCTCGATTCACCCTCTAAGTTTATTATCGAGATATGAAGTGCAGAATTAAACCACAATTAATTCAATAAACACATAAAACAATCATATTTCATTAAATAAAAAATAATATTCCAAAGGTGAGTATAGAACATCAATCAGCAATTCAGTTATATTATCAAACTATATATCCCAATTCTACAATCAAATAAAACTGAAGTACAAAGGAAATAGAACTCTGATGGACAATGGGTGGCTGCAACTTTGGAAAGCTTCTTTTTTTGGGAAGCATGTTGAGTTTGTGTCATCATCCTCTTCTCTCTTCCTTCTTCTCTTTCTCGATCTCTCAAAGTTTTCTCCTTTAGGGTTTCATTATGGTGGCTGATCAAAAGCTCCTTTTCATCTTTTGTCTTGTTCTTTTCATACTTGATGTGTTTGTGCCAGCCATAAGGTTTTTCGGGGTTAAAAAGGTCAGGAAAAACCCTCAAAATTTGACTTTTTTGTGTGTCTGTGTGTCTCCTAGATGCAAGCCACAATCGTGGCTCAGTAGGCCACAATCGTGGCTCAGTAGGCCACAATCATAGACCACATGTAAGCTCTCTGTCACGATTGTGTCAGAAAGGCCATGATCGCGAGCCAAGTTTGATGCATCTGTCACGGTCATGGCAATTTGGCCATGATCGTGGGCTATCTTCTCTTTCTTCTGTCACGATCCGTTGCTTCGGTCTAAGTCTTTTTGAAACTTCTCTGTTCTTCACTATTGACCCAGAAATACTAAAAAACACATCAAGATACCTCAAAAACATAATAATTAATCTCAAATGCTTGTACTAACCCATAAAAACACTTGAACACAAATAATTCACAAACTAACATAATTTTACCAAAAACACATACTACATAATTGAATAAATGGATAAACTCATATCAAACTATACCCTAAAACATGATGTATTTCACACTTATTAACATCACCACACTTAAACGTTTGCCTGTCCTTAAGCAAACAAAACAATAATGCACAAAATTTCACATAACACATAATGCAGTAATGAGACAATGGCTTTAACTTCTGAAATGAATTTAATTTAAAACACAATCATCCAAGTCATTTCACATCATTGACATGCAAAATTCACGTCTAGGGGCTTTGAACTAAATATACATATTAATCCAGACTTAAGTGTTAAGTTGTTTACCCTTCTCAATTGCACACACTTATTAATAATTCTTTAGTTACCTAACTCTGTAACTAAGCCTAAGTATGTTCTCATGAAAAGTCAAACTATTACAAGTTTAGTAGGTTTTATTCAAAAGCTTAATTTTATTTTTATTTACTTTTTATGAACATGGACTTAATCTTTTTACACGGAGGCAAACATTGGTAATTAATGTTGGTCCAGTTAGTCAACTAAGTCATGTTTTTTATTAAGCTGGCGAAGGCACACATTTATGATGCATGTCGATCTGGTTACTCAGTTATATCACGTTCTCAACTGGCTACTAGCTCTATTCATAACCCAAAGGCCGGCAGAATAGTTACTTATTTTAAAAATAACAATATTTTTATTACCTACCTTGTTGCTTTAGCTACTCATTTCCTTAAAAAATTGATAACAAAGCTACTTGGTTAAGAGGCCTTAAATTAAGAATGAATATGACAATTTAGAGAGCTACATTTAAACATGAAATCCTAATTAAGCAGTATATTTAGTCAAAGAACCTCTAGTTCATTAATTTTGCAAGCTAATAATTCTCTACAACCTAATAGACCATGTTTAAAATTAAATTAATTTCGATTCATCTAAGCCATTGGCACATTCAGACGATTCACAGAATGCAACCTAATAACTATAATATACAAAATTCACATTCAAATAAAACACATAACCTTTACCACACTTGAACAACACATTGTCTTCAATGTGAGAAGGGGAGAAAAAAACACATAAAGATAGAAAAATCATAAATTAAAGTAAAACAAAAAACAAAAAACAACAATAAAAATAAAAATAACAAGAAAAAGAAAAAGAAAAAGAAAAATAAAGACTAAATGTAACATCTCGTTATCCCATATTAGGGGCTGGAATGTATATGAAAGTTTATTGAGAAGTTAAAAAGTGTACTTTATGCTCATGCATAATATAGCGTACACACACACGTGAATATTGATTTTTGCACATCCTCTGTATAAGTAGAATTCAAAATGTGATTATATATGCATTCATTGACATTTTCTAGGTATAATTGATTTATAAATGTGATTGTGTTAAAAATTGATTTGAAGAGTATATTTATTGACTCAAAATTTTTAGTTAAAATTTGGGAAAATTATGAAATTATGGGTATGTTAGACTAGGAAAAATGCCAAGTGGCAAGTCAATTGATAAATGATAGTAGAAATAAGAGTTAAATGGTAGTGGAAATTTTTATAAATGACATTGGGATTAACGACTTATGTCATTAAAAATTGGGAGACAATTGGAGTAGAAATTGGAGAAAAATGGACTAGTTAAATAAAAGAAACCAAGTGAGACCATAGGAAGTGGACATGTGGCAAGTGACAAATGTCACTTGCCAAGCCATGCATCCACCACCTACGACACTCTCTCTTAAGTGAAAGACCAACTAATTTTTATTTGTCTTTCACTTCATTCATTTGCTCTCACCTATTGTTAATTTTGTTCTTCATCTTCTTCCCTTTTTCTTCTCCATTCACGACATTTTCTTACCAACCCTACTCTCAATTTTGAGTTGCCATCATCTTTCACTTGCTACTTTCACCTTGTTATCTTCTTCATTGTCACTAAAAGACCTAACCCTACAACCTTTTATTGACGATGATTGTGTGATATTGGGAAGCTAGGATTAAGAGTCATCTAGAGATCTTGACACTAAATCAAGTAAGTTATGCTTTAATCATCATGGGTAGTGATAAATGAAACTAATATGATGAGTAATTTGAGATTTGATGACTTGATTATGAAATTATATATATGAATCGTGAGTGATGAAATGTGCATATAATGTCTTGCTTTTGTGTATATGATGATTAATGATTCATAAGTTGTTATAGTGATGTGATTATGTCCTATTTTTGGCTTGTTAATGAAGGTAGTAAATTGATGAATGAATGGATATTTTCATATTCTATTTTTGATGCATAAAAATGTGGATCATTGGTTGTTTTAGAAATGGATTGGATTGAGTATTGAAGTTAAAGAAAAGGCAATTGTAGTGTTTTAGAAAGAGAAGAACTAGGATGAAAGCTTAGAGATAAAGTGATAATGGTGTTTAATGTGTGCTGGAATATGCTAGCTGCAACATTTCCAGTGGATATACATCTGTATTTTAGCCATGAATTGATTTGTAGATATCCAAATGGAATGATTTTTAGTTTGGATTAAATTAAAGACATATGGCCACATTTTTTATAAAGACATCAAATTCAAAATCTGTCTTTGAGAGTTTCAAAATTGGACTTGAAGGTGAGTACTGGGTATAGTTGCAATTTGAGAATAGTAAATAGTTTTATGATGTCTTGAAATGATATGAATTAAGGTGATAGTTAGGAATGAAATGAAGGTGAAAAATGAAGTAGAACATATGCAGAAAAGTTATGATGAAAGAGTATAAGAATATGTTTTATTTTTGTGTTTATGATTAAGCATGGATGATATTGAATTGAAATTGAGGTATAAATAAAGAATTTATCAATTTGAAATGATAAAATTTGAAAATAAATTGTTTGATACTTATGAATGAGATATATTATGGAAAAATATAGGATTTCATGAATGATGAGATTCAGTTGAAATTGGTGAATCAAATGAGTAGAGGTTTGAGAGTTTAATGCAATCAAATTGGTAGTTGAATTAGTATGAAATGATATTAATTAGAGGAGGTGAATTCGGGAAAATCTGGAGTGAAAATGATGTTAGAATATATATAGAAATTGTCAGAAATGCTGTTAAGTGAGATATGCTTCTCACATGTCCGTTAGATGGACTTTAAGTCCATTGGGTAGACCTTTTCGGGTCTTCCAACTTCGCAGCTCCGTTCATGTCCATTTGGAGGACGTATGTTTGCTGGGTGGACATTCTTGGGAAACTTGCATAAATGTGTAATTTTGACCCTTTAAATGGAAAAATCTCTCTTTTGGGTCTTCACAAAGTTGTAGAACTCGAAGTCCTCTTTGAAAGCATTCTAGAATGACATTAATCCGGCATCCATAGAAAAAATTATACCTTTTGTCTTAAAATCATTTATATATATAAATTATTGACTTATTAGTGTCTTCCTATGAGGTGTTTCGGCTTGAGGGTGATCTTGAATGAGCCTAGTTGATGATAAATTGAGCGATTAAAGTAAGGAAAGTGTCTTAGGTATTAAGGAATGATTTAAAGATCATGTTAATTGGTTATGAGACACATATTAAGGAAATGTACCCAAGATTGTCATTAAGCATGCATTGTCTATAATCCATATACATATATGTGCATAAATGAATAATTGTAATTATGCAAAGTTGTGATGTGTATAAATGTGTATGTATTGCATGATTTAGAAGAGCATATTGAGCGACAATATCCAGACATTGTCAGGACTTCGAGGCAATATCTTTCTGGATAAAATTGCGAGTAACCTAGACGTCCTTACATGAATAATTGTTTGTTTTAAATTATATATTGAATTATTTTGTGAATTTGATTGTGTTGATTCTAAAAATTGAATGTTCGAGGCGTTTGATGCATGAATGATTATTAGAAGTGTTCCTTGTATATGAATTTGACAAAATAAATGATTCTCAACGTATATGTTGAATGTCGGACCAAGGTTTGATGACAAATGTGAATGAGAATGCGATGGTGAATATGACTATGTGATATTGAGCACTTTAGATTGACTGAATATATATGATGCATTTCATTACAAGGATGCATGAATAGATAATGGTAGTTGTGACCTAAGTAACCACCGAAAATGAGCTTAAAGCTCAGAGTTTGATTAAAAAGCCAAAGGCTTGATATGTATAATGAGCCTTGTATCCCCAACAGATAAGGGACAGTTAACAATAAGCCCAGTATCCAGAATGGATATGGGATAGTTATAGGCTCTCGGTTATAACAACATAAAAATAAGAAATGAGTTTCATAAACATTACATATACATTAATATGTGTGTTTAAATGATTGAAATGTATTGTTGACTTGTATTTGAATGAGAATGTGATATATGGTAAGTGATATGTGATGCTACATGATAAACTAAAAGATGCGAATTATGTGAATATATGATGTGATGTGATATACAATTTGAGTGAACCATCAAGGATGGTTACCTCATTAAGTTCATAAAACTCACCAAAATTGTAATGTTGATATTTTAGGACTGAGAGAGGACATTAGTGACAGAGAGACTCTACAAGAAGCATGGTTCTTGTACTTTTGGAGAGAAGAAATGACTCAAAGGTCGGTCGGTTGAGACTGAAGGATCTAGTTTGAAATTTTTGTATAATTCCTTATATATGTAGCGCGTTCTGTAATTATTCTTGATAACGTACATATTTGGATGATTTTGTAAAGCTACAATGTATATTTGTTTTTTATGAAATGAAATGAGGAATTTTGGATTTTTAATTATTGTGTCTTTCTTTATGATGCCTTATAGGAGAACATCACTGCTCTAACATGGCATTATTATAGATTATGCACTGTAATGTCCTTAGGGCATTCTGGTATATACTTTATGGTAGTGGGGTGTTACACTAAATTTAAAAAGCAGGGGGTTTAGAACAAGGTTCATGGTGATGGAGGTGGTAACGGTGTTGGAGGTGACAGTTGAACGTCTTAAGCCTCAAAATAGCAATGAATTCGATGGACGTCCTGACTTTGATGCTGTTGGGTTTGGGCCATCTCCTTCATCCTTTTGGAGTTCTCTGCAAGTGTATCTGTAATTACCTTATTGTTTGTGAATATTCTGTACAGCACCTTCTTCCAGCCTGATTCTTCTACATCTTCTTCCTCTTCAAACTCCATACTAGTCAAATCCTCTTTTTGCCATTATTGGGCACTTGAACTTGCTTGACCAGTCTTGCCCTCGACATGTTTCTTGGTACTAATATTCCGAAGTTCCATATTATGGGACTTTAAGATTTTGGCCCACCATAGATGATGGTGGTTCATAAACTCAGGATGGTAGACTTTAAGTTCGTTGCACTCAACTTTATAGGAGTTAGCTATGGTCGAAACCAAGTAACCCATTCCTAAATTATTGCCCCTCTTTTGTCGAAAAGCGATAATTGCATTAAAATGTGGGTGATTGTGCAAACTGGGATGCTATGATTTATGCACCACAACATAAACAGTTCCTTCGCAGAACACTTGTTGGTTTCTTCTTTTTCAAAAACGACTTGGCATATGAATTTGTGCATCAATAAGTGTTTGTGACTCCTAATAATGTTATTGTGTGCGTTTTTAGCATCGAAATGCTCTAACCTAGTTAGTTATGTCTAGGAGGGATTGACACGGAAATCGTCATGCTGATCTACTACAAAAGACTTAGGGAAACCAAAAATTTCATACATGGTGTCATAATCAAACCCATAGGGTTGTCCCTGTAACCTAAACCGCAGTTCCGTAGATTTGTTGGATTGATATTGAAGAGAAGTGAAAAAATTCTAAGGTCAGTTCTTCGTAAACTGGGAATTGAAATTGAATAAACTGACCCTATTGAATGTTCTCAGCTAAGCTCTTGACCTTGTCTCGCAGTTCTAATCTATCTAATGTTTCAAATTGAAAATATTTTGGAACCATAATTTGTTTGCTATGAAGGGAATGGAAACGAGTACCTTCACTATTTGAGAAGATCGGGAAAGGTGCTCTGTAATCAGCTGCTTTGTTCCTCATCCCTCATCCAAGACTTATGTTTGCCCCATTGATTGATCACGCTTTACTGTTTGCTTAATGCATGACATATTGTCTTGTGAGTCGGTGGTAGTCGAAAGAAATTTGGAGGTTTTAAATTTTGTAGAGAGAAGTGAGAGTGTTTGGAGAGATAAAGTGAAAATGTAAGTGAGTGAAAAAGTGAAGTTAGAAATGTATTTACAGGTGATTGGATGGTAAAATGGTTTAAGTTAACTGCGTGTGTCTGCCATTTTTACCTTTCGTGGCCTACAATTTCCTACCAATTTTAAAATTTCCCTCTTTTTTTGTACTTCTCCACTTTTTGAAATCCCTTCATAACTCCTTCTGGCTCTTTTACCTCTCTTTGTTTACTTCATCGATCACCTACTTCACGTTGACGTCTTATGACTTCCCAATTTTATTTGAAAGCGAAATAACCTAATTACGGAATGTAAAATTTCTAAAGACAATTTAAGGAAATTAAAATTCTATGGTTTGCCTCCCATGCAATGCTTCTTTTAACATCGGTATCTCGGTGCTTTTCTTTTGCTCATGGTGGTTTAAATTAGTGGTGCAATGCTAGTGTAATCATTAATCCAACAATTTGCACATGAGCTACCATGCCCTTGATTCCACCTTCCTTGTAGCTCTTCTTCTTTTGCCTTCTTTTACGTGATCACTTCTTTTTGAAGGCACTCTTAGGATCCTCAATATCTTCCCATTGCCCTCAAGGTTCAAGTTTCTTGACATTAGTTGGAGGTAAAGGAAGATTGTTGTCTTTTTTTTGACACTATAATGGTTACTTTATGCTTTCCGACCCTCATAATTAGTTCACTTCCGTCAACATCAATGATTGAGCAAGCAGTGGCTAAGAATGGTCTTCCAAGGATTATAAAGGTTTCCACATCTTCTCCAATATCCAATATATAGAAGTCTATGGGAAAAGTAAAATTATCAACTTGTACTTGCATATCCTTAAT
>JAOQMP010000209.1:15041479-15057593 GCA_027563575.1 Erythroxylum pedicellare
ATGTATGATTATTATGATGCCATGTGAAGTATTGTAGTGATTTTTCGTAGCTCACCCTTATCGTAAGATATGTATCGAAATGACCTACGGGCGTCCCGGTGTATACCCTACGGTAAGGGAGCACTACAATCCTTTACTAAGGATAGATAATTTACTTGATCAGTTACAAAGAGCTTAAGTGTTTACTAAGTTGGATTTGAGATCAGGGTACTATTTGTTGAAGATAGCAGAAGTTGATGTACAAAAGAGTGCATTCAGGACCAGATATGGGCACTTTGAGTTTTTGATAACACCATTTGGGTTAATAAATTCCCCTAACAACTTTTTTGGCACTAATGAACAAGGTATTTCAATCTTACTTAGATCATTTTGTGATTATGTTCATAGATGATATTTTGGTGTAATCGAAGAGTAGAGAGGAAGATTCTGAGCACTTGAGGTTGGTCTTATCAATAATGAGGGAGAAGTAATTGTATGCCAAGTTCAGTAAGGATGAATTCTAGCTTGATCAAGTAGTATTCTTAGGTCACATAGTGTCTCGACAGAGCATACAGGTAGACCTAAAGAAAGTTGAGGTAGTTATGAAGTAGGAAGCTTCGAGAAATGTGTCTAAAATTCAAAGTTTCTTAGATTAGTAAGATATTGTAGAAAGTTTGTTGAGGGGTTTTCATTAATCTCAGCTCCTTTGATAAGGCTTTTGAGGAAGAATGTACCTTTTAGTATACTAATGAGTGCCAAAGCAGTTTTAAGAAGTTAAAACAATAATTGACTACAGCATCAGTATTAGCTATACCATCAGGATCTAGAGGATATATTGTGTATAGTGATGCTTTACATTAGGGGTTAGGATGTGTATTAATGCATTATGGTATAGTGATTGCATATGCATCGAGACAATTAAGGTCTCATAAGTTTAACTATCCTGTTAATGATTTAGAACTTACTGCAGTGGTGTTTGCTTTGAAGACTTGGAGATATTATCTGTATGGTGAGACATTTTAGATATTTACAGACCATAGAAGTTTGAAATATTTATTGAGTTAGAAAGAGTTGAATATAAGACAAAGTGGTAGATTGAATTACTTAAAGATTATGATTATGCAATTGAGTATCACCATATTAAAGCTAATGTTGTGGTTGATGCATTAAATAGGAAATCCAATAGCATTGTGGCACAGATTCAGACATCGAGGTTACCAAACTTAGTACAACTGAGAGCATTAAATGTTGAGCTGAATTTGGGACAGAATGAAGCATTGATAGCTGCATTAAAGCTTAAACCAGTATTGCATAAAAGGATCAGAAAAATTCAAAGAAAGGACCTAGAACTAGTAAAGCTTATAGAGAAGTTGACACAAAATCCAAGTTTTGAGTTTGAATTAAGAGACAATGCATTGTGGTTAAAGTAGAGATTATGTGTACGTGATGTTAATGATCTGAGAAAAGAAAATTTGAAGGAAGCTCACTTAGCAGCCTATGTTATATATCTTGGTACTACCAAAATGTACGATACTCTGAAACAACATTTCTGGAGGCTCGGGATAAAGAAGGAAGTGGCGGAGTATGATACTAAATGTTTGACTTGTCAACAGATTAAGGCAGAGCATCAGGCTTCGTTTTGGAAAGTTATAGTCATTACCTATTCTAGAGTGGAAATGGGAAATGATTACTATATATTTCATTGTAAGTTTATCGAGGACTCCAATGCAACATGATGCCAAATGGGTTATTATTGACAGATTGATGAAATCGGCTCATTTCTTACCTATAAGGGAGAATGATATATTGGATCAATTAGCCCAGAGGTATATTAATTAAATAATGAGATTACATGGAGTCCTAGTGTTTATTATATCAGATCGGGATCCCATATTCCTTCTAGATTATAGGGTAGTTTACAGACATCATTAAGTACGAAATTAAATTTCAGTACAACATTTCATCCTCAGACAGATAGATAAAGTGAGATGATTATTAGGACTATTGAGGATATGCTTAGAGCTTGTGTATTCTTATTCTCAGGGGCATAGGCTTCTTCCTCTACAGTTGGAGGCAAAGCGATTTCTTTTCTATTTCTTGTTTGTGGCATCACAATCCCACCAAATGTGCTAGATTGTTGTGCTAATCTAGAATTCAGACATGTAATGGAGGAATTATGCCAAAATTTATACTTAACTTCTTATTGATGATGGGCTTCGAAAAATTTTGAAAATAGAATTTTAAGCTATTCAAATGCTAAAATATGTGGACAAAGAAATGACTTGATATAGGTAAAAGGGAAAATCCAAACTACAAAGGGAATTTGAGATAATAAAATGAATATACAATATAAAGAAAGCTAGAAAAAATAATAACCAAGTATTTTTGGAGTTATTTGTCTCTTTGCCTTGATTTAGACATTAGTTAGTAAATTTATTGTCCTCTCATCCATAAGTAGTTTTTATTATAGCTTACTGCTTCTTAGCTAATTACTTATCATTATCTCTTTACCTTCTACCATATAAAGTTCACATAACTCAAGTTCCATGTCCTAGACTTATGGAATTCGACACATTTTCTTCCTTATTCCTGATTTGTTGTTGCTAGAGTTCTTTAGCAAAACATATTTTGGACTTTTATTTCTAAGTTTCTTTCATTTGTTTGTTGAATTACTTTGGAAGTCAAATATGCCAAATTTTTTTGAAGTTATTAACAATTACATATTAAGATGTCCTAATATATAAAATAAATCAACAAAATTAATTTATTTGACATATACCATCTTTTAGTTTATTAATTTTTGATGAATATTGTAATGCTGATTATTCATGTATTCATAATTTCTTATGTTAAATTAATGACATAACTTCGTGAAAGACTTGATTATATATTTTTTATAAAACATAATAGTCTTTCAAAAAAAATTTAGAATAAAAGTTAGTGGAATTATATGAAAAGCGGATGTCTTTTATTCTAATATAAACCTCCGTTGATTTTTATTTAACTTTCCATTGTTTACACTGGCCGATTAAAAGAATATCATTTAAACATATTTCAGTAACACCGAACAGTATACTTACGTCTGCTATATTTGGGTTCGTACAAATTAGGTATCTAACCGAAAGAACCTTCAGACCATTTTGTGAGATCCTCGCAAAATTCATGTTGTATCATTACTGTCTTGTCTTAATTGTCCATTAAATGGTTGATTTTTAATGTTTTATTTGCAACTTTATTATTAAATAGTGTTGTTCTGTGAAATGGCTTGTATTTATTAAATTAAAAATTGTAGACGATAATTAAATTTCAACTCAAAATTGCTAGAACGTTTTCACACGCAACCTCCATATTTTTCTCTCGGGAGTCGGGACCTTTAACAAAAAGAAAGAAAGAAAGACAAAAGAAAGGGAAAGAAAGAAGATAGACAATCAACAGCACTAGAGGAGGCAAGATTGGATTATAGAAATAAAAGACAAAAAATATAGAAAGAAAACAGATTATCAAGCACACGCACATACACGTACGCGGCTAGAGTAAAAAGGGACATTATTAATTGTGTGCACAAGAAAAGAAAAAAAAAAAGGCCTAAAAGAAAAACCGAATCAGACCACAGAGAAAAAAAAAAAAACAGAAACCACTGAAGAAGAAGAAACGAAGGCGGTAGAAATTTCTACGTATGAATCTATAAAAAAATTGTTTTAAATCTTTTCCCCGATTGCAGAACTAATAATTAATTAACCAATTAATCGAAGAAATATGCGGTAGTGTTTACTGAACTCTGTTATAATCTTCTCCTGTGTTTGTTTGTTTGTTTTTATTTCTGGTTTGTGTGCTGTGGGGCTTACAAGGGGAATTGAGTGCTATGGTGAGATTAGGTTTTTCTTATATGTGGGGTTTTTGATTGTGGATGGCCAGCAGTGCGTGTTGAGTAGAGCCAAACACGGAATTGGTTTCGCCGGCTATTAAGAGGGGAGCTGCTGTCTCGTACTCGGAGTATTGAATTCTGTTCTGGAATTGCTTTGTTGAGAAATTCTGGGCACTGACAATCTTTGCTTCTGCGGATTGGAGATTAAACACATCGGTGGTTTCTGGGAGGTAATTCTATGTTTTAACATATTGTTTGGGCTTCTACTGTTCCATTTTTTCTCGATTGAATTGGCTATTTGGATTTAAGCTTTTGCTAAAGGGAGCAAGTCACATGTAGTATTTACATCAGGTCATTTTGGTTTAATATGTTTTTAAGCCCTGAGTTATGCTACTTGCCATCAAGCATTTATGTGTGCGCGTGCCGATACTTGTCCATGTGCATCTTTTGTTGAGCGCTTTTCTGACACGAGTTTACAGAAGTACAGGTTTGATGTTACTTTCTCCATTCCGTTAACCTTGTTTCCGTACAGGGGCTTTGGGGAGAGGGAATTTGATAAATCTGTTGATTGTATTGCAACTGTGGAAAATGAATAATTCACAATGAGTTGGGAGTTGGGCTCGGATTGTTGTTGTCAATGGGCACTCCTGACAATAAGATATCGGATCTTGTTGATATAGTAAAGTCCTGGATCCCAAGGAGGAGTGAACCTACAAATTTATCGAGGGATTTTTGGATGCCCGACCAGAGCTGTAGGGTATGTTATGACTGTGATTCTCAGTTCACTGTGTTTAACCGCAGGCATCACTGTCGGCTTTGTGGCCGTGTTTTTTGTGCCAAGTGTACTGCAAATTCAATTCCTGCTCCATCAGATGAGCCAAGGACTGGTCGGGAGGATTGGGATAGGATTAGGGTATGTAATTATTGCTTTAAGCTGTGGGAACAGGGGATAGTTGATAACGAAAACAGTGTGGCTAGCCCTGGGCTTAGTCCATCACTTTCTGCCGCAAGCTTGGCCAGTAGCCACAACAGCAGCAGCAGCACTGTTGGCTCAACTCCTTACTCAACAGGACCATACCAGCATGTTGCATATAGTTCTGCTCTTAGCCCTCGGCAATCTATTCGAATGGATTCAACTACTACTGAGCCACACAATGCAACATCTGGAAGGAGTCTCTCCAGAGATGCTTTTTATATTTCCCAAAATCAGTTAGAGTACTGCATGGACAGGTAATCTTTTTTGTTATTACCGAAGTGTGTTCTTTTTCTTTGCTTTTTTTATTCTTTTGGATGTGATACAGTAAACATATAAAAGCTTCTGTACCCTTATTAAATCAACAGAAGGTTTATCTGCCAATTTTTGAGACTTGAATATTTCTCTTGATATTACAAATGTTTGTAGTACCTTGAGATCATCCTCTCATGTTTGCAGCATTACAAATCTTAATTTGTGTGTTTTCTTTCTCAATTACAGTATTAGGAGTGATGATGAGGATGATGATTACGGTGTTTATCGTTCAGTTTCAGACAGAAGGGATTTCGCTAATCCTGATGATTATCGTTCTCCTGCTCCTAACCATGAAATCCGGAATATATATCGACCTCATGAAGTGCATAATATTGGAACTCACACTGATGCAGAAAGCATAAGCTCAACACAGTTACTGGACAATTTTGATCCACAGGGTCCAGACAGAATTAAGAATGTTGAGGAAGAAGTATATGGACGTGACGGTGATGAGTGTGAAGGTGAAGCTCCTTCGTATGAGGTGGAGGGTACAGATGCTGAACCTGTTGATTTTGAGAGTAACGGATTACTCTGGCTCCCTCCTGAGCCAGAAAATGAAGAGGATGAGAGAGAAGCTGCTTTATTTGATGATGAGGATGATGATGAGGGTGCTCCAGGAGAGTGGGGGTATTTACGCCCTTCAAATAGTTTTGGTAGTGGGGAATACCGCAGGGACAAATCAACTGATGAGCACAGGAAGGCGATGAAGAATGTGGTGGAGGGGCATTTCAGAGCCTTAGTATCACAGCTGTTGCAAGTTGAGAACCTTACTGTAAGTGATCAAGATGAAGAGAATTGGTTGGAGATAATTACATCTTTGTCATGGGAAGCTGCTACCCTTCTTAAGCCAGATACAAGCAAGGGTGGAGGTATGGATCCTGGTGGATATGTGAAGATTAAATGCATAGCATGTGGGCGTCGTAGTGAGAGGTAATGTTTGGAAATGTATGGTTTTTGGTATTACATCACTTGTAGGGCGATCTTGCAACAACTAAACTCTGTTTCTATCTGTTGTAACTTTCGGCTAGTCTACTCCATTATTGGGCTAATTTTACTTTTCTTGTAAAACAATGCTATATCTTTGCAAGTTTGGTTAGGAATCTTATATGAATTTTGTAATTGATGAGATACAAAGATGTTGTGCTTAGCTTTATATCTATGAGTTGTGTTTATCAAAAATATTAAAACTTTTTATAGTGGTGGATTAGAGTGATTAATTGGGAGATGATGTTTCTAACTTCCTTTGTTTGTCTGTTTAGTTAATGTGCTAGAGCTCCTTCCTTTCCTTCTGATTGCATTAATTGGGGATGTTGATTTCTGTCTTCTAGCATGGTTGTTAAAGGAGTTGTTTGCAAGAAAAATGTGGCCCACAGGCGAATGATGTCAAAGAGAGATAAACCACGTTTTCTGATCCTTGCGGGAGCACTTGAGTATCAGCGTGTTTCAAACCTTTTGTCCAGTGTTGATACTTTGCTGCAACAGGTCCTTTGACTATTCTTTTTTTAGTTTTAACTGAATGCTAATATTTCTAGGATTTATCAGACTGATTAACTCAACAAGAGATTTCTTTTACACTCCTTTTCTTGTTAGGTTGAGATTTCTTTTACAGTCCTTTTCTTGTTAATCTGGTGACTAGGGAGATATCATTTACTCTGTTTCTTGTTGAGGTAAGGACTTATCCATTACTTGTCTCAATTTCTATTACACTGTCTTCAGGAAATGGACCATTTGAAAATGGCAGTTGCAAGGATTGATCAACATCATCCCGATGTTCTTCTGGTAGAGAAGTCAGTGTCAAGATATGCTCAGGAGTACCTCCTTGCAAAAGACATTTCACTTGTTCTGAATATTAAGAGACCACTGTTAGAGCGGATAGCCCGCTGCACTGGTTCACAAATCATCCCTTCAGTTGATCACTTATCGTCACAGAAATTGGGACATTGTGACTTGTTCCATGTTGAGAAATTTCTTGAGGAGCATGGCAGTGCTGGGCAAGGTGGAAAGAAGTTGACCAAGACACTAATGTTCTTTGAGGGTTGTCCAAAGCCTTTGGGTTGTACCGTAAGTTTTGTGCAACAACTTCCCCTTACTTTAGGCTTAATAAATTTGGCAATCAAAATATTTCAATTGATTATAAACATTGTAATATGTACAATTTCTCTCCAACACTTTTCATGGATGATGAAAACTTCTCTTGTCCTTTCACGTGCTACATCTCTTAAGTGATACGGTTAATGATCATTGGACTTAAAGAATGTAGAGTTTGCAGTGCTTGTTTGTTTTCAAATATATTATCCTAGTGGCAGTGAGAGATGTGTTATGAATAATTATTTTTGCATGTTCTCTTTGGGACCACAAATTGTAGGCTAATTGAAGAACTAAGAGTACAGTAATTTTTTTTTCCTTTCAGATTTTACTAAAGGGTGCCAATGGGGATGAGCTGAAAAAGGTGAAGCATGTTCTCCAATTTGGAGTTTTTGCAGCTTATCATTTGGCATTAGAGACGTCTTTTCTGGCTGATGAAGGTGCTACACTTCCAGAACTCCCATTGAAATCACCAATAACTGTTGCTCTACCTGATAAACCATCAAGTATTGATAGGTCAATATCCACTATACCTGGTTTTATTGTTCCTGGAACTGGAAAGCCTTCAGTTGTATGGCCTAATGGTGAAGAAACAAAATCAGACAAAGGCACCAAAGAACTGCAGAAATTTGATAAGAGTGTGACATCAGATACTGTCTTGTCTACAAATATAGATGCTGGCTGTATGTTTCAGGATGTGAGTGCAACAAACTTGTATAAAGACCCCTCATTTCAAAACATGCTTATGAAACCTGCTTTAAGCTCAAATGAGCATTCTGGTTTCCCCATTTCTTTTACTTCTTTGAGGCAGGATGCCTCAGGCCCTTGCCATATCAAACTCTCATCCGATTATGTTAATGGAGTTGTCAATAATGTGGAAGTGGTAGACCCCTTTCATGAAAATCCTCTTGACAAGAAAGATGGGTTCAGTGGCCATGATTTTCCTACTTCATTTAGAACCTCAATGGCAATGGAACAATGTGTTGGCATTAGCCATGCTGATGGCAATAATTTTCCTGCAAATTCCTCAAAGCAAGATGGAAATGACCCAAGTGAGGTGATTGTATCCTCGAAAGAGGAGTTCCCTCCATCCCCATCCGACCATCAAAGCATTTTGGTTTCATTGTCCACACGCTGTGTGTGGAAGGGAACCGTATGTGATCGTGCCCATCTCCTTCGAATCAAATATTATGGGAGCTTTGATAAGCCTTTGGGGCGGTTTTTACGAGATCATCTGTTTGACCAGGTAGGCCTTAATGTTACTATCAAATATCATTTTCTTGCAAAATTAGTATCTTCACTACCCCTATTTCTTTATTCAAGCTTTTATCCTGTTATTAGGACTTCCGCTGTCACTCATGTGAGTTGCCATCAGAAGCACATGTCCATTGTTACACTCATAGGCAGGGCAGCCTTACAATATCTGTGAAGAAACTTTCTGAATTTCTTCTACCAGGTGAGCGAGAAGGAAAAATTTGGATGTGGCACAGGTGTTTACGTTGTCCTCGAACAAATGGCTTCCCTCCAGCCACCCGGAGAATAGTGATGTCTGATGCAGCCTGGGGCTTATCTTTTGGGAAATTCTTGGAACTTAGCTTTTCAAATCATGCAGCAGCTAGCCGGGTTGCTAGCTGTGGTCACTCTCTTCACAGAGATTGTCTACGGTTCTATGGGTATGCTTTCTCTTGTCCTTTCAATGTGGGATATTTGCGGTATCATGTGTACAGATTTATGTGATGTTGCTGTTATCACTTTAACAAGTAATTTTTTCTTACAAGAAATATTTTTCCTTTTAATTTTATGACAAATTCTTCAACTGCAGCTTTGGGAGAAAGGTTGCTTGCTTCCGCTATGCTTCTATTGATGTTCATTCAGTCTGTCTTCCACCAGCTAAAGTTGAATTTGGCTATGATAATCAGGAGTGGATACAAAAAGAAGCCACTGAGGTGCCATGATTATTATCTTTGGTTTTTAGCTATCAATCCTGTCTCTTTTTCTTAAAATCCATTCATATTTAGGACTACTTGTTGAACAGGTTCGGCACAGAGCAGAATTCTTGTTCAATGAAGTTTACAATGCTCTGCAACGAATTCTTGAGAAACTATTAGGTGCAGTGTCTAAAGATGCTGATATGACAGCAGATGAAACTTCAAGGCTTCGTATTGCAGAACTCAGTGGGCTATTGCAGAAGGAGAAAGAAGAATTTGAGGTAGAATGTTTTTGTTTTATCACCTTTTACCTTTTGTACATCTGAATCTTGGAAAGAAATTGAACAGTGTATTTGGGGAAGAATTTTGAATATGAAATCATTTTACATAGTCCATGCATAAATCAGGATACTCATTTAGTTCCTGAACTGGTAAAACTAAGCTAAGCTGAGCTGTTTGCTGACTTTGGTTAGTTAGCTGGCCATGATTAACTTCTCTAGTAGTTTCAACATTAAACATTGTCCCTATGTTGGTAAGTTTTGCCTTTGCTTGGTATTGGGTGCGCTTCAGTCCTGTTGGACTTACACCACTGAAATTGTACCAATAATTTGTGTTTTTGTTTGCTTGTCCTTTTTGGGAAGAGGGATTTACATGTCCCTTGCAAGAAAAACTCATTGCCTTATCTGGTAAAAGTCTGCTTATTGTGCATTTGATCTGTTTAGAATTAGGTCTCATTATTTGCCAAAGTTGCCTTGTCTAGTTGCTGATGGGTACCATGGTTCTGTATAGGAATCTTTACAGAAGACACTATTGAGAGAGGTGAAAGTTGGTCAACCTGCAGTTGATATATTGGAGATCAATACATTAAGGAGGCAGATACTCTTCCATTCTTATGTTTGGGACCAACGCCTGATTTTTGCTGCAACTTTTAGTAAAACTAGTCTGGATGGTCAGAAGAATTCTATTCCAAAAGTTAAGGACAAACACTTTGAGTCTGTGGATAAGCTTGCCAATACGGAGTTAACTTCTAAACTTGAAAAAGTCTTTAGCAGTTCTGATTCATATCTTGTGGATAAGAATTCAGGAGAAAATCTCAATGAAGGAGAAGCAAATAATCAATTTAGCCAACCAAGTGATTGTAAAGGAAGGGACATAGACCTGGACATCAATCTCAGAAAAGAGGCTGAGCGCAGTCTTTCTTCCATTGCAAATATTGATGAGTGTATCGATCCTCTAGAAAGTCGAAAAGTTGAACCAAAGGTCCGTACAGAGGTAGAGTTTCCACTCGTGGAAAATTTGTCTGAGACTCTTGATGCTGCATGGACTGGAAAAGGTCAGGCTGAGGGAAAAACACCTATGGAAAATGATTGCTCAGTTCCTGGTTCTCATACAAGGAAAATTTCTTCTAAATCAGAGATGGAAAACTGTGTTCCTTACAGTTCTGGGATTGAGGCTACTTCTTCCCTAAGTTCTGGGCCAACGGTTAAGGGGCCCCAGAATACACAGAACTCCACAAGTATAGCTGTTGTTCCATTTCCTGACTTTCTCAATTCATTCAAACGAAATTCATTATTAAATGTTCAACAGCATGGTATAGATGAGTACAGTCCTGTCTACATCTCAAGTTTTAGGGAGTTGGAACGACAAAACGGTGTGAGGCTACTCCTGCCTGTTAGTGTTAATGATACTGTTGTTCCTGTTTATGACGATGAACCTACTAGCATTATAGCATATGCACTTGTGTCATCAGATTATCATGTTCAGATGTCAGAGCTTGAAAAATCAAAAGATACAGGGGATTCGTCAGTCTCATCATTGCTTCTTGATTCTGTGAACCTACTTTCTGTTAACTCTCTTGATGACTCATCTTCTGAGACCTATAAGAGTCTTGGGTCTTTGGATGAGAGCATATTATCCATGTCTGGGTCACAAAGTTCCTTAGGCTTGGATCCTCTGGCATACACAAAGAATCTGCATGCAAGAGTCTCTTTTGCAGACGATGGTCCTCTTGGAAAGGTGAAGTATACAGTTACTTGCTATTATGCGAAGCGTTTTGAGGCCCTGAGGAGGACTTGTTGTCCTTCAGAATTGGATTTTATTCGATCTCTTAGTCGGTGTAAGAAATGGGGTGCCCAGGGTGGCAAGAGCAATGTTTTCTTTGCAAAAACATTGGATGACCGTTTCATCATCAAGCAAGTTACAAAGACAGAGCTTGAGTCATTTATCAAGTTTGGAGCAGCATATTTTAAGTACTTATCCGAGTCAATTAGGACCAGAAGCCCAACTTGTCTGGCAAAAATTCTTGGCATTTATCAGGTATGGGTTGTTTCCTAATATCCAAAGCAACATTTAACCACCTTTAGACCATATTCTCTGTAGTTCGTTTGTCTGACTTGTTCTCTTCATGTTTTGGAGTCTATAAACTTATTTATTTGATGGGTTCTCTTTTATATTATGTCAGGTCAAATGTCCCATTGAAAATATAAGAATGTGAATATGATATTGTACTTTCTTGAGACTGAAGAAAATCTCAGTAGGCTTCTAGAGACCAAAAAAAGTAAAAGGAAAAGTGTACTTATTTCCTAACTCATAATATAGTTTCTCTGTCTCTCCTAGCTTAAGTTTGTCTTCTAATATTTATTGGCTTTGTCTCCAAGGTTTCATCAAAGCATCTGAAAGGGGGCAAAGAGTCTAGAATGGATGTCTTGGTAATGGAGAATCTTATGTTTAGACGTAATGTTACTCGACTTTATGATCTTAAAGGATCATGTCGATCTCGGTATAACCCAGACACAAGTGGGAGCAACAAAGTTCTGCTTGACCAGAATCTGATAGAAGCAATGCCAACTTCACCCATTTTTGTTGGAAACAAGGCAAAGCGATTGCTAGAGAGGGCTGTGTGGAATGACACTTCATTCCTTGCTGTAAGTTCATGGCCAATTGCCTACTATGTGTCATCTCTGTGTAGAATCCATTCTCAGCAGTTTTTAACTGTCAAGTATACTGGTTCCATGGCTTCGCAATTCATTAGATTTTGGTAGCCAGACAATTAAAACCATCATCTTAGGTAGTCTTTAGGCCATCATGTGCATTTGAGATGAAATTGCTTGTGCTGTCATCTTATTAAAGCATTGAGATATACTTTAGTGTATTGGTTTGTCGTAATATGCTAGCATAATTTGTTCTGTTTTACATTTCTACAGTCAGTTGATGTAATGGACTACTCTTTGCTGGTTGGTATTGATGAGGAGAAACACGAGCTGGTGCTTGGAATAATTGACTTTATGAGACAATATACGTGGGACAAACACCTTGAGACTTGGGTGAAAACCTCAGGGATTCTTGGTAGGTCAAAAAACACCACTCCGACGGTGATCTCACCTCAGCAATACAAGAAAAGATTCAGGAAAGCCATGACCGCATATTTTCTTATGGTTCCAGATCAATGGTCTCCCACTAAAATCATTGCCAGTGGATCACAGTCAGACCTTTGTGAGGAAAACTCGCAAAGTGGAACTCCTTTGGTTGATACCGCAAAACCTCTTACTTGTACATTTCAAGATGTAAGTTGAATCTTTTACATTCCTTTTCTACCTGAGTTCTTTCCAATGTATGTTTTGGCTGACTCCTCTCGGTATCTGTTGTTGCAAATGCATCCGTGTATTCTTTTGTTGTAAGTAGGGAAAGGCTCTTTGTAAGCCGAGAATGACAAATTGAGGATATCTGTCAGATGAAAATTTCTCTTTAGTTTTTGTCTTATTAACTGTACAGTATCTTTACCCCTTGATTCACCTTGTTAACATTTTCTTTGCAATTAAAGGCTGAATATCCTCATTGTTTCCTGAGAGGTTATGTGTATAAATTATAATAATGTGTATCTTTTACAAATAGCCTTTGGCTGCAACCCACGCTGAATTTGGCAAATTACTCTGTTATGCAGTTGAAGCTTGCTTGCTCCGACTAATCCTTATTGTCTATTCTTTTGGTAATCTGTTATAACTGGGATGTTTCTGTTAGGGACTTTTGTATATACTCATGGTTGTTATAATTGAAATTGAGATGTTTCTTTTATTGAAAATAAACAGAACTGATTACTTGGCTTATATATAACTGTATACATATTCATTATGCTTTTTTGATAATTATGGAATTTTTTATAAATAGTTATGTTAACAAGAATGGAGGTGAAAAAATTAGTTTCGTCTCTTGAATACTCAAATTACAAGTTCCTTTACCCATAAGAGTGGACAGACAACTGTAGAGAGACCTGCATCTTTCAGCTTCTTTACTTCAACAGACGGAATGCCTGATGCCTTGCGTTAACGACTATGCAAGTCAAAGCATGGTAGAAAATGGCACCTACAAAGACTGCTGTTAATGCAAATAGAAACGCCATTAGGGAAGGGCATTTAAGCTAGCACGGTATCCATCACATTTGGCAATACACAGATAATCAAATTGGAGGCAACGCTCGAAACAGAGGCCTCAATACCATGATGCAAGGTCCGCTTTTCTATAATTTCCTCATTAATACCTAAATCATCATCATTTGAGTGGTAGTTGTTACGATTTAATTTTTTATTGAAATACTCGTGCATATCATTGATATATAAAGATAATTGAATCAATGTTAATGGATTATAAATCACTAATATGATGGCTTCTAAGCCTTTTTTTATTTTGAAACTAATATTTTCTAACTTATAAATAAGCACCAAATTTCTTTAATAATTTACCTTGAAAAGCATTTAGTGTAGAATCATAATGAATTGACCATAGACTCATTAGTCAATTCAAATAAATGATAATAAATAACACACCAAATCTAATAAATTCGAATAATTTTAATTTAGATTCCTGCAATCCAAATTACACTAAATTCGATTAAGAAAATTGAAAAAATTGTCGGTTATATAAGAAACATTTATGAAAAGGAAAATACCAAATAATAAACAAAATCATCAACCATTCAAAGAATTTCAATTTAGGAATAAAAAATTTGCTTAAAGTTGTTCGAAAACAAATCGAACCATGTTTACACCTTGAAATTAGGGTATGATCATATCACATTCTTTTTATGAATTCTTAAAATGTAAGATTACTTTAATTTATAATTTGGTTCATAATGATAATAAATTATAAACATGAAATAGTATTTTATTACAAATCCTATCGACTATGTGAAAAGCACAATAGTCAGATAAATGTTAGAAACCTGGATCAAGTTGTGTATCATTACAATCTCTTTTAATGTCTTGATTAATAGTGATCCAACCGAGTTGCTTAAAGAGGGAAGGGGGTTGATGTAAGATCTTTTGTCTCTGTATTTATTTTACTATGTGCGGAAGCCCTTAAAAAGTTAATCAAACACAATATTAAGAGTAATCCAAGCTTCAGATATCATAGTAGGTACGAGAAATTGGAGCTATTCAACCTTTTTTATAGATAATTTGATACTAATTTCTAAATCCCATGATAGATCATTTAGCATCCTTATGGCTTCTCTACAATCCTGCAAGTAATCTGGTTTGTCTATTAAATAGAAATAAAAGTCATATTGTCTCTACAAGTTTTCGCTAGATGGCTACCTGGCTTTCACTGATTTTCATCTTTTACCTACCATGGGTCACTCATCTCCACCAAGAAGCTTCAATAGGCGAGTCTTTACCTCTTATAGAAAGAATCCAAAGAAGAATAACTTGCTACTGTAATAAAGACCTCTTATTTACAGTTAGCTCTTGTAAAGATTTGCTTAGAAGTCTAGGTCAGGAGCTAACTTGGCATGATATGTTATGGAACACAAATACATTGCCTGAAGTGTCCTTTTCTTGTGGTTGATGAGGAGAAACAGATTAGCGTCTCTAAACAGATTGGATTATCTTAATATACCTAGGATATGCTTCCTATGTAAAGAATTCCAAAAAACATATAACAACTCTTCTTCGTATGTGAATTCTCTTTTGATATTTAGAAGTAGATGTTAGCCTTATACTACCTTGATATGCTTGGAAGAAGGAATGTATAATTCATGAATTGGTTATATACGGACAAGCACAATTGAAATATCAGAGTAATAATAATAACATTAAAGATATAGGTGCAGGTGCAAAATTGGACGTTATGGTCCATACACCACAATATGAAAAATTCCTTCATTGAACACTTGTTACTTTTGATTTTGTTAAACACGGTTTGACATATAAACTTTTGTAAAAACAAGTGTTCAGAACTACAAATTATGTTATTGTGGGCATTTTAAGGATAAAAAATCTTCAGCCCAGTCAGTTCAGTCCAATAATGTGTGGGATGGAAGTCATCGTGCTGGTCCACTATAGTTGATTTCGAAAATCCCCCGATTTCACACAAAATTTCATAGTTCAACTCATATGGTTGACTCCACAACGAAACCATAGGTCCTTCGGGTTACTAAGCTCATATTGGAGGGAGTTGAAGAATTCTAGGATGAGCTCTTCGTATATGACATAATTAAAGTGCATAAATTTTGCCTAGTGAACTCTTCCCCTAATGTTCAACTCATTCTCTCAAGCCAATGCTTTCTAATATGTTAAAATTCAAATATCGAGCACAATAATTTTTTTTAAGACCGAGGGTTTGACAATGTTTACCTTCCTCTTCCAAGTAAATCGTAAAGGGTGCTCCATACTTCGCAGCCCAATTCCTTTGTCCGTAGCCCAACACTTAAACTTTGCCCTATAGTTAAGCACGGTTGACCGTTTGCTTAATTATTGATCCTGTTAGAAGGAGAGTCGTAAAGAATTTAGAGAGAGACAAAGACTTCAAGGATAGTTGTAGATAGAAGTGAGAGGGAATTGGTCTCTTGATTTAGAGACAGAGTTAGAGAATGAAATGTGTAAGAAAAGTGAGGGTGAGTGTAAATATATATTTGTTGGAGTTATGTAAATATAGTGCCCTTGAAAGCAAGTGTATTTACATGTAACTTCATTTTCT
>JAOQMP010000209.1:15059869-15072231 GCA_027563575.1 Erythroxylum pedicellare
TAAATATCGTTTGACATCGACTTAACGTTGATTTTTAAATCACATGCTCCGCCCCTGGCCTTATTCTTAATCCCAACATAAAAAACAGGAACTGGACCCCTTTTGTGGGAGATTATGGCTCACATCAAGACAGTAGGTGTTGTGGGTGCCGGTCAGATGGGGTCGGGAATCGCTCAACTAGCTGCCGCACACGGCTTCGACACCTGCTTGGTTGATACCAACCCGGAGGCTCTCACCAGAGCCGGGGAACTCATCACAAATAACATCCACCGTTTGGTCTCCAAAGGCCACCTTTCTCAGGTAAATACGATAATTAGAACCTTCAAGACTCGGATATAATCAGATAATAATGAAAGAAAAAGTTTTTTGTTGATTATGCCGGTGCAACGTGAAATTCTTGGAAGATTTGGGACTTGCGAGACTTGATAGGATCCACTTTTTCGGTGAAGTGAAGCGTTTTCCTTCGGTGGCTTCCTTTTGCATCGCGGACTAAAGTTATTATCTTTCTGACCTGCTTAATGAGTTCGCTCTGACTCCGAGAGTACGATTCAGGCTGAGTGGACATATGCGACAAATATTTCAATATTTATTGGGCTTTGCTCCTGTTTGTGATGATTTTATTTGTCTTTATCCAAACCTAGGTAGCTACAGTGTTGGTCCGACTATAGTATCAATTTTAGGCTAACGCAATGGAAAGTAGCCCTTCTGTTTACTCCAAACCATACGACATCAAGGGGGGAGTTCAGGCTAGAAACTTCTTAGGGGGTGTGGGTTTTGGATTTGTTTTTGTTAGATGCACGGCATGATGATGAACTGACCTCTGATTCAAATAGTTTGTTAGATTATACTTGTGATGGCATGGACCCGTGTCTTGTGAAAAATGGTAGAAAGTGGCTCT
Organism: Erythroxylum pedicellare; assembly: GCA_027563575.1. NCBI lineage: Eukaryota > Viridiplantae > Streptophyta > Magnoliopsida > Malpighiales > Erythroxylaceae > Erythroxylum > Erythroxylum pedicellare. The sequence goes on from JAOQMP010000209.1 coordinate 15,060,768, forward strand.
ATGCATTTGTTGGAAGTTTTGCAAGTCGATATAAGCAAGGAGATGTAGTTAGCAACACACTATGATGATTTTCTTACCTGTACTGCTGTAAGTTCCATTTGTAAGTCAGAATGCTTTACATGTGAGGCCTTGAAAGGAAGATATATTGGAACTTGTAAGGAAATTGAAACCTTTTGTTTGCAAACATAGTAAGTGCTTTATACTGAATTATAAAAGATCAGATGCTGGTTACAGAAATAAACCTCAAGGGCTTTGATTTCGTGTTCATTGACTTCCATAGTTATGTGATCCGACTTGACAGGCGGATGGTGATGGTGCTTTGAGCCAACTAAAATATTCCTCAAATGTACAAGAATTATCTTCTGCAGATATTATCATCGAAGCTATTCTAGAATCTGAAGACGTGAAAAAGATGTTGTTTCTGGAATTGGATAAGATTGCAAAATGCTCTACAATTTTAGCATCCAATACAAGTTCCATCTCCATTACTCGTCTAGCATCTGCAACTAGCAGACCTATCAAGGTTATTGTTAGAACTTCTGAAGAGAAGACTTCTTTCTATTAATATAGAATGATATTTGAAGATTCTGATAATGACTGGGTGGAAGAAATATCTCTGCAGGTTATTGGCATGCATTTTATGAATCCTCCTCCTATAATGAAATTAGTTGAGATTGTTCGTGGTGCTAATACATCGGATGATACGTTTTATGCAACCAAGGCCTTGGCGGAGAGGTGAGTGAGTTTTATTCTTGTTCTAAATTTCATTTTGTTTAAAGTTGCTTCAAGAAATCAATGTAAATCTTCAGAGGACAGCTCACTTGATGATCTTCTATTCTCATTAACATGATGTTGGAGGAGCATTAGATGATTTCTAAGACCCACTGGCCTCCTTACTCCTGGTGACCCAAATACATATGCTTTTCCTTCGCTACTGGCTGATGCTCAGTGCTGAGAAACACTGCCTGGCCTGGCAGATCAACCTGGAAAACCGAGGACCTGTAGCACAAACCAGGCTTGGACACCCGTAAAACATTCTGGACTGGTCAATCTGAAAACTGGGTTGAACTGGCAAGCTGGTGAAATCTGGACTGTTCTTTTCAAAATTTTAAGATTTTTATATCTAAATCTGGATCGACCTTTGTTAAGCTCCAGTCTGCGTAGACCATGTCAACTTCCGAGTCAAGTTTGACAATGTTGCTCATACCTCATGGTCCTTCCAATAATTTCCCCTCTAATGGGGACCTATTTTATGCTTTGATTAGTACTAGCCGCCAATCATTGAACTATTTAGTATATTAACTTGAGCGGTAGTTTTGCAGGTTTGGCAAGACAGTAATATGCTCTAAAGACTTTGCTGGCTTCGTTGTAAATCGGATCCTAATGCCTATGATAAATGAAGCGTTCTATGCACTTTATACAGGAGTGGCGAGTAAGGAGGACATTGATACAGGAATGAAGCTTGGAACAAACCATCCAATGGGTCCTTTAGAGCTTGCAGATTTCATTGGATTGGATATATGCTTGTCAATTTTGGAAGTTCTTCACAGGGGCTTGGGAGACGATAAGTACGCTCCTTGCCCACTTCTAGTGCAATATGTTGATGCAGGACGCCATGGACGAAAACGTGGCGTAGGAGTATATGATTATCGGAAATCATCTCAGAAAGGGAAAACATCATCTAAACTTTAAAAAGTCGTGCGAGTTCTTGAGGAAATGATACATACATCCTGCAATTCACGTAATGTGACAGCTATCTTAACACCTGGTTTATGATGAGATACCATTGACAATGTTAAACTCTATTTTTCTGCCTCCTACCTTGTAATCATAATAAAGGAGAAGAAAGGAACCTCTTTGGTTGTCCGTGTTTTTCTTCACTTATTAGAGTTTAAATAGTATATCGAATATATAGTGGTCGTCGAATTCTTTGACGATTGTCTGAATCAGTTACAACAGTAGCCTAATTCGCATTTCAGACACCGAATCGCCTTGCTTTATTCTTATGTATTTGCTTTCGTAGTAGTGGCCTGGCAATGTCCGAACACTATTTAAAAGTAAGCTATACGGTATGCGCCAATGCAAATGGTTTGTAATAGGTATCTCATAATCATTCATAATAATAGGTAAGTTTTTTTTTTTCCACTCTCTCAAATGGATTTAGTCTCATTGCCTTCTTTCCACCCATATGCTGTCCTTTAAAACGGAAAACAAGATAGAGAAATGAAAAAGAAGATCAAAACCATTTCCTATACTGGAGAAGAAACCAGCCTTTAACAACTGAATGATTAACCGCGTATGCTTACGTAAAACTTACGTTCCTGATTGCGTGCCAGCTTGGAACCTCTTTATCAGACAAATAATCGAACGACATTCGATTTCAAGATAAGTGGCCAGAGTTAGCAGTAATAAATTTCAAGCGCTCATGATGTCCCCACTGGAAGTCACCCTTTTCCTTATCTTTCTAAAGCCGGCTTTATTAGGTTGGCAAATTCTTCATTGAAAGTGACTGAATTGGAATCCGATGTGTGAATTGAACGTCACAAGATAAAAGAAGCTAACATTATTAGATAAAAAAGAGACCCTAGAAAGGCTTTTTACTACATAAAGGAGTTTTCTTTTGGATTGTTTTGAGAGCAGGTAGAAGCAATGAAGTTCTTGTTTCAGTGCCCTTGTTGCTCATGTTTCTGCTTCATGAAGCCCAAGAAGGGAAAACCAAGAGTGAAGGAGGCCAAGGAGGAGGCAAAGAAGGAAGAGAAGAAAGAGTAATGAGTGAAATCACATTGCTGGTGCAAAACTGATAAAATCTACTTCCATGTGATTTTCTTTTTCTTTATTTTTAATTTTTCATTTATAGATAGTACTCATGTAAATTTCTTGCAGCATGCTGTTTCTTTCTTCTAAACCATGCTCGAGGCTTCTGTTTCTAATTGCCATGTAAGGGACGTAACCACTTTGGCAAAATAAATGTCATCTTTCTGATTATGTTGCTCCTGTGCTTGCAGAGTTTAAGATCATATCCAAAATAAGAAACTTTGGGAAGATAGCGTCTTCCATAAAAGGAATATAGGTGAGTTTGTGACCGTTTAAAGACAATTAGTTTAGCAAAGTGTGAAGTTTATATAACAATGCCAGTCTGCCTAGTTTCACCTAAGCTCTTTGTAGATTGTGCAACTAATTTCTGGCTTGTTCTGAAGGCAACTGTCTATACCTTGAAGCTTTTATGATCCTGAACCTTTTGGTTCTCCATAATTAGCTGCGTAGACTAAAAAACCATAAGAAAACTGCTGTTTAATCCTGTTGATGGCTAACATGCTATACACTCGTCCATGGACTGTAGTTGCATTGTTAGATGTTCTTGAAGGTAAGCAAAATCAAATTCTTATTGTAAGATGGACATGGAAGAACACGAAAGGCAGTTTGTTTTTCCAGAAGAAATGTTGATATTTATCTTTTTTCCTGAATTGCCTTCTGGTTGAGAGGTCATTTTGCACATGTTGAAATGGAAATGGAGCGTGAGGGGGTTCAACAAAGGTTAAACATGATGGGATTCCTTGAGTGGGTCACCGTAAAAAACGACCTCAAAAGTTGTTTAAAAGTCGCCTGACTGTATAGGTGAGTTAGGAAGAGGATCTTCTAATTTAAGTAAAATTGTGGATTTAAATTATTTTTATATATGTAGCCTCCCACAAATAACTTACTTGGCTTAAGCGAGGATTAGTCTGAGTGTAGATGGCTTAAAGGTATCTTCTTATAGTTGAGATTTTCTTAAAACATCTCGTGTGGACAACAACAAAAAAAATCACTGTCATTTTTTAAATACGTTTTAGCTTCATTATACTATCCCACTTTATAATTTTTGAAGCAACGTTTACTTCGGCCTCTTCTAATCCTTAAGAGTTATAATCAAGATTTTAACTCTTCTAATCCTTAAGAGTTATAATCAAGATTTTAAACTATGATCTGTAATCATATATTGTGACAATTTCATGCTTATATATCACGAATTATTATAATTAACGTCACATCAAAAACAATGATCTACAATTGTAATATAACCCATAAATCACATTTAAATTTTTTTAAAAAATATAAATTGTATTAGTGCTTTCATTATTTTCGAATAGTTCTATCAGCTTCATCTTCAAATTCATATTGAGGTCGATATTTCAAACGTGCGAGTATGAAATTTTAGAGATTTTCTTTTATGTAAGAGACAAAAATAAAATTTTTATTGTAAAATACTCTTTTTAATTATTTATATGAGTATGTAAATATTTGTTAGTCTATTCTTTTTCTAACAAAATAGTATTAAAACAAACTATGACATAAAAGAGCCTTTATATTCTTCTAAAATCCATAATTCCCCAAAACAAAAATATGAGAATTGGACATCTAGGATGAAAGTCATTCTCGATTTATTAGAATAATGAAATATAGTCAACAAAGATTATGCAAAGTTTCAAGATGAAGTCGGTTTGACTTGAGCAGAAAAAGAAGCTTTGAAAATCTAAATTATAACTAGGACTTATCTCACATCAATAACTCAATCTTGATACATTTCTTCTCTACCAAACTATGGGATCTTTATCATCTATTAAAGCCTGAATAGAGATGTTTGAGAAAATATCTAATAAAATCATATAAAGAATAGATAGGAAATTCTCCAAAAGTCAATAACGAAAGCTTATAGAGTAAAGAAGGTTCAATTTCAAATTCTAAGGATTTAATATGAGATATTCTTAATAAAAGATGACAGTCCATTTTGAAGTACTTCATATGAGTCGTAGGAGTTATAAATCAAATGAAGAGGCTTAGTGAAACTATCCAAGATGTGAAAATTACAAGGAATGTCCTGTGATTTCTCAACTTGAAATTCAATTATGTGGTATTAGATATTAACGAATCTCAAGATGTAAGCAATATGAAAGTTGATGAGTTAAGTGGATATTTACTAACTTCTGAAGAAATGATGGATCGTGATATGAAGGATACAATAGAACAAGCCTTACCAGCAAAGTTGTCATTAAAGTTCATAGACAATTACATATAGTAAAGTGGAAAAGTGCAAGTAAGCAAAGTTGTTATTAAAGTTCATAGACAATTACATATAGTAAAGTGGAAAAGGGCAATTCGCATGTGAAAGTGAACATGGTTGTGGACAAGATCATAAACATGTATCGGCCAAAGGAAAGGAAGATGTGAGCAAGACACTTCTAGTGAAAATTATTTGGTTTCTCTCAAACCAAATAACTGCACAATTCAAATTGAGGCTAAGAAAAATCTTGTCTTGTCCTGTGGAAAGATATTTATCTTTAACCCATCTTAAAATATTTTCCCAATCATTGTCCAAAAATATAAGATTTAGATTGTGTTGAACATTAGCCCATAAAGAAGTTATATAATAGCACTTGAAGAAAAGACGATCCACTACAAGAAATGAAGGCATTACCGACGAAAAGTTGGCAACGGTTGAGTTTCCGTCGCAATTGTTGGAAAACTACTCCAAAAAAAAGCCATTTAGCGACGGAATAAAAATCTGTAGCTGAAATAGGGAGGAAGTCGTGGTTTGCAGAAGGAAATTCTATAACCATTGGAAAATTTAGGTTTAGCGACAGTCAGGGAATCGTCAGCGAATAAGGCGGGAGCAAAAGGTGGCAAGTGGAAAAATGGAGTTTTCTGACGATTTATATCATCGCTAATAAACCGTCAGTAAATATTAAAGCAATACATCGCCTTCGTTTTGACAAATGAACGTTAAAATGTTAATGAAAACGACATCGTTTGGTTTAACACCAAATGACATCGTTTTTTTTTTGTTAAAAGCCACCCAAATAACCCTTCCCCCCTCTGTCGGGTCTCCGACATCGTTCATAGCTTCTCCTTCCTCCCTTCCTCCCTCCTGCAACATCTCTCCTCTCCTCCAGTAACGACTCCGCCCCCTTTCCGGTTGCACGTTGGTCGATGTTGTGCTCGGCGGTGGAAACTCCTTCTCTTCTCCCACGTGCACTATTTTTTCGTGAGGTATGTGAGGTTAATGCCTTGTATTCACGTGCATGGGTGTTGTGTTAATACCATTTGTTTAGTATGTTTGAGGATTTATGTGAATGGGTAAGAAGAATTATAGTTTAAATGTTAGTGTTAGAAGGTTGTATGATGAAGCTTTGTTGTGATGTTGCAATGGCGGTTTGATGCATGTTAGGTGTTTGTTGAAATGCCTATTACGAAATTGATGGTTAAAATGAATGATAGGAGATGGCTGTAACACTCTTTATTAGAATTATACCTTTAGTGATCAACTTGTGAGTGTCATCTTTGGAATTGATTAGAACTATACCTTTGCTTTGAATTTTTACCTTTAACAAGTCTATAAAGAATCGTTGCCTCTCACCATCTCATAAAACACTATAAATTTGGCTTTGTATTAACGTATGTGATCACTTGCACCGTTATCTAATTACCACATATTATTAACATAATTTTCGTCTTACCTTCTTGTTAGCAACAAAGTTGACTCTTTAAATTCTTGATTATCATCAATAAGATTAGACTTTTCTTCAATACTACTAGTGGCAATAAAATATTATGATTAATAATGGTCAATTTATGACAATTAAAACATTCAACTTTAGACTATTTGTATCTCCTTTTTTATATTTTAATAATAGTCTTGTCCTTTTTGTCTTATTCTTCCATGTATTCTTTATGATTTTTGGTTTCTCTCTTTATTAATTGTGTTGTCTTTATTGGCTCTTTTTTTTTCCAAATAGGCCACAATAAGATCATCTTCCTTATCCACAACCTATAAGTTGATTCTTTCTTCCTTGATCATTCTTTAAAGTAGTCTTAAGTTTGAGAGCTTGCTCTAATAACTCTTCTTATCTTCTCATGATCTTTTCTTCATGATCTTGTAAAGAACCATCTAGTTTTTTTTTTAATTTTTATTGATTCTATATTTTTAACTCTTTAATGACACACTACATAATCAAATATGGGAGTTAAAGAACAAAGAATTTTTTCAATACATGAACATCTTTTATGTTGTGTTTATATCTCTTTAATTGATATATTTTTGCCTTCACTCTTGTTCAATAATCTAAAATTGACTCAATTTCTGTTATCTTTAACATTTTAAAATTACCTATTAGTTTTTGACGTCTTAGTTTCTTTACTTCAGCAATACCTTGTAAAAAATTGGCTAAAATGTTTCATGCTTACTTTGAACTAGTAGCACTGGCTATCTTCCTAAATATTAAATTATCCAAATATTGATGGATTAGAATGAGAACTTACTAATCCTTCTTTCTTATCTTGAACAAAGCTTCTTTATCATTTTGAGATAAGCTTGTTTCATTTTGACGATTTCATAGCTTTCTCTAAACCTTCCAAACATTTTTAAAACTAAATAAAACTCTTGTGCATAGATATAATTCTACTTTATGAGATGAGAAAATTGGAAGGAAACGAGTCCACTACTTGCCATACTTTATACTTCCCTCACAACACTCTTCTATACTTTAAGAAACATGGCTCTCATACCACTTTGTTAAGAAATGAGAGAATGGAGAATGAAGAGTACAAAGATCATAAATGGATTATAGTATTTACAGAAGTGTTCATCTTCTATTTTCAAAATGATCATAAATAAAAATATAAATGACTCACTTATAATATTATAAGATTGTAGTGGTTTTAATAAGACTTTTGATTGAATTCACATTATTTCCAACACTAAATTATCATAAGATTTCTATTCTAAAATTTCAAAATATTATTTTCAAAAACCATGGTGGATAATATTGATGTGGACTTGGACATTTCTTTTACGAATAACATATATTTCTTCTTATGTTCCAAAGTGATTCTAGTTCCATTTTATTCCATACTTGAAACACAAAAATAGTACAACAATTTTCAAAACTTCTCCCTCTTACATGTACATAGTGTATGATCGTTTTCTAAGCCTCTACCAACACTTTTATCCATACCAAGATCCACCATTTAAGATCTAAGTAATTTTCAGAATTCACCAATCACACTCCGAATAATACATATGTAGATACTGAAAAGTAGTACAACTAGACTAAATGAGTATGACAACTATACTTTCAAGGAGAGACAGGAACTGGAGCAGCTGAAGGCGAGGGGTAGCACCTCTGAGCACCCTCCATTACTAGGACATTATGATTGTTGTAGTCATTTGCTTTGAATTACAAAGATATCGAAGTTTTTATTATCACTTAACAAATTTTGAACTTTATATAACCAAATAACTTCTGTTTCAACAAATTTAATATATACACAAATTAAATTAACGTGCATAGATAATTTACAACTTTTCAAATTATGCAATTTTATAAGATCATTAAACAAATTTTAATGTCGGGATTTAAAAAAATTCTAATTTCTAACTACCAACGAATTAGAGAAAATCATTGGAAACATGTTATCTTATTACCGAAGGAATAAGGAAACCATCGGAAACTTATATGCACAGTATCGATAGAACATTGTATATCATTGGTAAGTTGTCCGTTTTATTTACCGACAGATTCTGTTATTCCCCGGTTTGGATTATTCTATCCGTATTTTTTACCGACGGAATAGAATTTGATATTCCGTCGTTAAACTTAACTACGCCTGCATTAACGACAACTTTGCTGGCCATCAAATTCCGTCGATAAATATCAATACCGATGGAATTCCTTGATTTAGCGTCGGTTTTGTCTGTCGGTAAATCCAAACATTCTTGTAGCGTTGTAAGAGCTTTAAAATTGTAATTGTTAATTATATAAAATTAATTAGTTTTAATAATAAAATGATATTCTCTTTAGAATTTGAATGAAATTCTAGGTTTTCATGTCTCATCTTTTTTAATTTTATTTATATTTGATATATATGTTAAATTTTATATATATAATATAAAAATAGTCGTAAACGTTTTTATTTAGGTTTCACTTCTACTTGGTTGTTTCTACGTTACAAACTCTTGTTGTAAATTATAATACTTAGCGATTTATAGATATTTATTTTTTATTTGATTTTTTGATATAATATTATTTATTATATAATAAAATTGTAACATTTAATTTAACTATTTTGTATTGTGATTTACTTTATATTTGTATGATATTAATTGTGGTTATCATTTATATGTAAATATGTGACAGGTAATATTAATATAAATTACTAAATTGTTATTTTTCAATTTTTATTATGATTTTTTGAGACATAGTTGATATAAAATAATAAGTTATATAATACAATATATTGATGAATTATTTTATAATTTTAGAAAGTTTAATTACTATTTTTAAATTTAAAAATTAACTAGTATCATACTAGAACTAAATTTAGTACCCGTACTATTACGGTAAAGACAACGTGTGCAGTAATCCATTCAGTATAGTTAACTCCTGTAGGATTGGCAGACTAATATTATGAGACTTGGCTTACATCAAAGTAGGACTGAAGGTCTTAGATTCTGAGTCTTGGAGTAAAGTGACGGATGCAAAGTTCTATGTCGAAGGGAAAAGAATCCATAACCACCGATAAATAGTGAAAAGTGGATGTAGCTAAAGCCACAGCAGACAGCTCTTACTTTCCTCTATCAACCTGACCACCACCACATCAACTCCTTTCCATATGCAGCAATGTTTATTGTATATTATTGTCTTTTAAAGCGTTTACAAGATTTTTTACACTTGGCAAATAGCTAGCTAGTAGGCTGCAAGTTTTATCCAACAACAGAAGAGGAGAGAATAATCTTGCAGATTTATCCTCCCAGGAAAATAAATATATATATGTGTATATATATACATAAGCACACAATTTCTAGTACACGAGTACGGGCAATTGTACGTAGGTCCTCCTCTTTGAGCTCCCTACTGGTCTTTACGTTTATATCACTTTCATGTAACAATCAATCAGCAACACGTCACTGTAGTCCAGAATTGAAAATGACTCCAGTAGAAGGCAACCATGAGTCTCCGAAAATCAAATTAGCCACTGTAAACTTTGACGCTTCGGTTGCTCCAATAACATGAAAACCAGGCCATTTCACTCTGCCAGAAACTGCACCACCAGGACCAGTGTTCGAGAACTCCGCAAAATACAATGTCTTGATATAAGAACCCTGACCAGGCCACTCGATCCAACCTCTGGGCGTCAAAGCTTCGTCGATATTCGACTGCATCACCACAGACCTCGAGTACTGCTTCCAAGGTCTGCCCAGATACGAGTTAAAGCTGTGCTTCACTGGGGCAAAGTCTGAGCCGGCCATAACCCTACAGTTTTGGACCGAAAAGCCTGTGTTTTGACCAGGGTCTGTTCTTCCGTTTGCTAGCATCACGTTGTAGCGTCCACTAGCCGGTCGCCGAAAAACCAAGTTGCAGTTTTGGAAGACAGCAGCTGCGTTGCCGAAGATGAAGTCTATGGTTCCATAAATATCACAATCTCTGTAGAACTGGCGGAGAGCTAGGGCAAATAGAGTGTCTTGATAGCCGAGAATACTGCAGCGGTAGAGAACTGAGTGATCGGAAGCAACATAAAGAGCTAAGGCTTGTTCTCCTCCAGGGCCTGCCGTGTTTTGAAATCCGATGTCTCGAGCGATGAATCCATCGCCGGTGATTGCTGAAGTGACCAACAAATTGAAGCTTGTCAGTTCTTAACTGATATTTATATTGGCCTGAAGATCTAAATTTATTAAAATTTTATTGCATCATTAGTACAGGAAATTTGTTAAGTCTTTTAGTACTTTTATCAACGATCATGAACTTACGATAAAATAAATTAAGTTGTGTGAATTAACAACAAATTTTCCTAATAAAACATCAAGTTGGATTGGACATGTACTTTATGGTGCAACTATTTCATGACTATTTTTCTTTTTATATTTTCATTTCTCCCAAATTTCTTAAGATACATTTTGTATTAGAAATAATAATTTTAAAAATAATTTCTGTATTAATTAAGGGTCAGATTACTTATTATTAGACCTTTTTAAATTTTACATTTCATCAGAATTATTGGGAAGACAATAATCTTTTAAATTTACGGCAGGAGGAAATTTTCGATGGGCTACACTAATATTATGGTAGACTATCCATACTTTTAGCACTGGTACTCTATCAACCTTTTGCATATTCCCCCTGTTCCATTCCTTTTTTTGGTTAGTTTAACATATAGCAAGGTACTATGTTCATAAGACAATATTTAAAAAGGGTTAACATATTTTGGGGTAGGTTAGAAGCTAGTTATTTGTCGTATGAAAGGAAAAGGCATGCAGATATCCAAAAGAAGAGCTACATGATATGTGCTAGGAGACATTAACAAAATTTCACACAGTTTAATACAACGACTAAAACTAATTAAGACACTTTTTAAAAATAAGATATTCTTAAAATTTTAATGTTTGATACTATAATTAAGAGAATGATAGGCATACCAATCATATTGTTTTATT
>JAOQMP010000209.1:15119455-15131198 GCA_027563575.1 Erythroxylum pedicellare
TGTAGTGATTTTTCGTAGCTCACTCTTATCGTAGGATATGTATCGGAATGACCTACGGGCGTCCCGGTGTATACCCTACGGTAAGGGGGCGCTACAGGGATGTAGTCTTGCATATGCATTGAAGGTGTAGAAACTGTTGTTGGTTGTTATTATTACCTTTTAACTTGTTTTAGGCAAAAGAATCACGATTTTTGGGTGAGATTTTTGAAAATTTTGGGGTTTTTGTTAATGGTTGAAATGGGTTAGAAACTTTCAAGTTTTGGAGGACTTTTAGTTGAAATGGGTATTGGAAATCCATAGAGCATTAAAAATGGAAGAAAACCCCTCAAATCTCGTTGAAAATGGGCAGCCAGATAGAAAGTCTCAGGTAGGTCGGACCCATACACCGGTGGGTCAACCCGAGAACTCGACTCAAGATCAAGGACGACCCATACGACATCATCCCAAACCCTGTTAATAATATATATTTAAATAATATTTAAAATTTTTCTATATAGTAGGGCGTAGGGGTGTGTGAAAGGTTATTTTTGTACCATTTTTCATCATTTTGCTCCATTTTTGTTCTATCTTTTCATATGTTTATGCACAAGATTAATCAGTGTTTTTTATATGATAATTCTAATTGTTTTTAATCTTATTGTGGCCTAAATATGATTATTTGTTGACAATAGTGAATGCTTAATTTTACCTATTGTAAAATTGAGCATATAAAACTATTTATGATGAGGAACTTTTAAATATTAATATATGTTTAAAATTTTGTGTTTTTCCTCTAAAATAACATCAAGATCCATACGGATAATTAATTATCTTGTCAATAATTACTAGTTAGTAGGATGCTTAATATGGTGAAGAAATTTTATTGAAATATTATGAACTACACAAATTTTCTATCCTTTTAATAGTATATTGATGATTGGATGTAATATTTAATAAATTGTTCTTACCTGTGATTGAGTTCTATATTTTTTAAAAGAACTCTAGTATGAATGATATAATTAACTTTGAGAAACAGAGCACAAACTACATGATTTTATTTTAACATGCATATCATGGTTATTGCTTTTGGTTCTCATTCAGCTTTAAGCAATCTGAGAGTCTATTCCATCTTGACATTGAATGGAATAAACCATAAGTAGAGAGTTGAATCTCTCATGATGAATTTGATTGTCATGCAAATGGATTTGGCCTTGAGAATTGACCCACCACTTAAACTTGATGATGATGCTATTAATAAGGATAAGAAATCCTATGAGGAGTGTGAAAACTTTAACTGATGTTGCTTGATGATTATGAGGTATCACACGGATGAATCCATTCATGATAGTATTCCCGAGGCAAATAGGACAAAGAATTTTCTTGCTTCCATTAAGAAGAAGTACAAGAAGTTCTCAAAGAATGAGAAGTATGAGTACTTAAACATGCTTCATCACACCATTTACGATGGTACAAGTGACATTAGGGCTCACATTGACAAGCTTATGGTATTATGGGCTGTTACTATAAGCTTAAGACTATAGATATGGATCTTGGTGAGGATTACATGGTATGGTTTGTGATGGGGACTCTTCCTTCCAAATTTGATTTGATCTGATTAAGCTATAATGCTCAGAAAGAGCAATGGATTGTTGAGAAGATGACTGCTATTCTTGCCAAGGAAGAGGATGACGTAAAAAAGGGAAGGGCAAGAAGCATCTCTATGATGATAAACCACAATAATTCTTAAAAGAGAAAGTTCACTTCTAATAGCTTAAGTGACCAAAAGACTTTTAAGAAGAAAGCTGTTAGTCCTAAAGGAAGTGGACAGGCTGGCTTATCTTCTATAAGTCAGAAGAATAAAATTTTTAAAGGGAAGTGCAACGTTTGTCAGAATTTTGGGCACAAGAAAGTTGATTTCTGAAAGCTCAAAGCTCACATAGAGAAGAAAGGTAATTGTCTTGTGATGGTTTGTTTAGAGTCCAATATTATTGATGTGCCCTCAAATACTTGGTGGTTAGATACTAGAGTAACAATTCACGTTACCAACTCTTTGCAGAAACTGACAAGTCGAAGAAGGCTGACTAGTTCTGAGCAACATGTGTACATGGGAGACGATACAAAAGTCAAAGTTGACTTTTTTGGGATAGATAGACTATAGTTGAATATAGGACATCTTTTGGTGTTATATGATGTCGCTTATTTACCCTCTATTAGGAGGAATTTGATTTCTGTATCCATTTTGGATAGACTAGGTTATAGTCTTCTCTTTAGAACTGGAAAACTAACTTTGTGTCATGACTCTCTTTTGTTGAGAAATGGAATTTTATGTGAAAATTTATAGAAACTTGAATTGAATGACGTTATTATTGTTGCTACTTCCTCTTCTCTTAATATTGTTGTTGGTTCCAAACGTATCAGGTTGAATTTGAGATCTTCTATTTTATAGCACAAACGTTTAGGCCATATTTCTAGAGATATAATGGGGAGGTTAGTAAAAGATGGTGTACTTTAGGATCTTGATTTGCCAGATTTTGTTGTTTGTGATGATTGTATTAAAGGAAAGTTGACAATTATGGTTAGAAAAAGCAAAACAGACAGGTGCTTAGAATTGTTGGAGTTGATTCATACTAATATACGTGAACCATTTATTCTAATTTCTATGGGTGGTTATAAATACTTCATCACTTTGTTGATGATACAGTCTTGTGGAGCTTATTCATAAAAAAATAAGAATCTTTAGAGGCATTTAAGAATTTTGAGACAAATGTTGAGCTTCAAAAGGGGAATAAAATCAAGGTAGTTAATTCTGACAAAGGTGGCAAGTATTATGGGCGTTATAATGAGAGTGGAAGGAATCCAGGGCATTTTGCTAAATGCTTGCAAGAATGTGGTATTGAAGCAAAATATACAATGCTAGGAAGACCTCAGCAGAATGGAATCACTGAAAGAAGAAACCATACACTTCTTGATATGTTGCGGCGTATGTTGATTCATTCTAGTTTGCTATAATTTTTGTGGGTGAGGCGTTGAAGACAGCCACTTATATCTTGAATCAAGTACCTAGCAAGTCAGTCCTAAAGACTCCATATGAGTTATGGTTAAGTAAGAAACCAAGCTTGCACCATTTTCATATTTGGGGATGCAAAGTAGAAGTGAGGCCTTATAATCCACAATCTAAGAAGCTTAATCCAAAAACTATTAGTGGCTACTTTGTAGGTTATACTGTCGAATCAAAGGGTTCTAGATTCTATTGCCCATCTTACACGACCAGAATTATAAAATCAGATAGAGCTATTTATTTTCAAGATGAATTTGATTCAAGTCAATGGTCAAGGGAAATTGTATTTAGGGAAAAACATATTCTAATCCCTATACCCGTCACTTCTGCTCCTACTGATGATCCTATGATTGAATAGATTCCAGTGGAATCTGATGATAAACCTCATAATCAAGTACAGGATGAAGTCATTGATACTGGGGATGATGAAGTTATTATTAGGAAATCACAAAGAACCCGTAGACTTGCCATTCCTGATGAGTATATTATCTACTTGCAGAAACATGAGTTTGATGTGGGAGAAAACATTGAACCAGACAGTTTTCAAGAAGCCATGAATAGTCCTTAATCTACATTATGGATGAATGTAATGGAAGATGTGTTAAGTTCCATATCATAAAATGGAGTTTGGGAGTTGGTTGAACGACATAAAGGTTGCAAACCTATTAGGTGCAAATGGGTTTACAAAATCAAACATGACTTAACTAGACAAGTAGAAAGGTATAAGGTTAGACTTATGGCTAAAGGCTCTTTCAAAGAAGCCTTCTCACCTATTTCTACCAAAGATTCACTAAGAATCATCATGGCAATAGTTGCTCATCTTGATTAGAACTCAATCAAATGGATGCGAGGATCACCTTCTTAAATGGAGATCCATATAGAGATATTTATATGACTCAACCAGTTGGTTTCAAGATGATTGGTAAAGAACACATGGTTTGCAAGCTCAATAAGTCTATCCATGGGTTAAACAAGCATTAAGACAGTGGTATCTAAAGTTTGATAAGATGGTCATTGCAAATAGCTTTAAGGACAATGTAGTTGATTAATGTATTTATATAAAGTTCAGTGGGAGTAGTTTCATTTTTCTGGTACTGTATGTTGATGACATCCTACTTGCTTCTAATGATGTTGATCTATTATTTGAGACAAAACAAATATTATTTAGCCATTTTGATATAAAGGATTTTAGTGAGGCCTTTTATATACTTGGAATTTAGATTCTTCGAGATAGAGCTAATGGGATTCTTCGATTGTCTTAATCGATTAGATCTTGAAAATATTCAATATGTATTCTTGTTCTCTTGGAAAGGCACCAATAGTGAAGGTTGACAAATTCTCAAAAGCCCAATGTCTATAAAATGATAAAGAGAGAGATGAAATGAAAGTCATTCCTTATGCGTCACTTATAGGTAGTTTGATGTTTTCTCAAGTATTCACACACCCTAATATTGCTTTTGTTGTAGGTGTGTTGGGAAGATACTTAAGTGATCCTAGACTTAGCCATTGGAAAGCAGCTAAGAAAGTCATGAGGTATCTTCAGGGTAGCAAGGATCATATGTTGACTTATTGGCAAACTGACATTCTTGATATATTTGGGTTCAGTGACGCTGAATATGCAAGAAGTGTGGATGATAAAAGTGCACTTCAGGCTACATCTTTATGATGGATGGAGGAGCTATATCGTGGAAAAGTGTCAAACAGACACTCACAGCATCCTCTACCATGGAGGTAGAGTACATGGCATACGATGAGGCAACTTGTTAAGCAATATAACTGCGGAATTTTATTTCAACATTGGGTATTATAGACTCTATTTTGAGTCCTCTAAAATTGTATTGTCATAACTCTACAGCTATGGCTTTCTCTAAGAACACTAGAAGTACTTCTCGCTCAAAGCATATTGACATAAAGTATTATTTTGTTAAAGAGAAAGTCGTTAAATTCCTCATTACTGTTAAGTATATGCCTACAACTAGCACGTTAGCAGATCCACTTATAAAAGACTTACCTATATGTGTATTTACAGAACATGTCTCTCACATGGAATTGTTAGGTGCTTAGTTTGATAAGAATAGTAGGAGTTTGATATTTTGTATTAAACATGTTAGTACTTTGTATAGATTGTTTATGACTTATATATATATATATATATAACATGCACAATGATGTTTGCAGTCACTTCTTATTAATAATGACACATATATGTTGATGTATATATGTAGTTTGACGAAATGACTGGTACAAAAGGAGACAAATGCGTAGTCCCAATTGTTGTACTATATGCATGTTATTTTAATGGTTATTGTTGTATTTGAACATCTCTAGGGCCTAATCATATGTAGTCTATATATCCTAAGTGGGAGAATGTTAGAAATATATAGACTAATATAATCACAACATTAATTCCATAGTCATGATCATTAATTGAATTGCCTAATGTATGTTTAATAATCATAATGGGATGGTTAATACTTTACTAATTGCATTTTAGGCACATGGTAGTACCCTAATAACTATATGTTGGACACCCATTAAACTATAGTTCATCACATCCTTGAAATGACATAATTATCCTTTTTTTACCCCTTAGGGTAGAACATGTTATAAAGACTAACATATGGTGAGATTGTGCAGAAAAAGGCAGCAGTGTGCATGTGCTAAAAGGAGGATCTTTTACCATAAACTTCCTCTCTTGCACAAGGTTTGTTGATATTGATAGGCTGTGGTGTCTACAATGGAGAGAATGAATCAAGATTCCATGCCAAACATTAGCAATATATTAAACTTATTGTGTAGTTAATGTTCTAAATAAAATGTAGATCTTGGCTTTGTGATTATTAATGATTGCATTTATGAATAACATCATTGTCCAACATTTATCATCTTAATCCCCCACAAATGCCATCTTTTTATTTTGTTCAAACATATTAGAGGCAAGGATTGGGATGGCATTAGAAAGCTTGTAGGCTTCGCTACTCAACTCAATCTTACTCCTAAAAGTTGCTTCTTTTAAAGTCAAAAGCCCGTGAACATCCTTTAATTTTACTATAAGCCCAGTGACTGCACTACACTAATTGCCTTTAATTGGGCACAAATGCACAAAGCACCAAATGAAAGCGCATCTGTTTGGACAAGGTATCTTCCTACAAGTTTGACTGCTCATCACTTCTTACATTGGTTAACATTTAAACTACTTAGAGATAAAGTTTCACAAATTGGTACTTATAGCATTAACTATAGAATGCCACCTCTCTATGAGACTACGATTAGTACATACTACTATAGGAGATTGATATGCTGATATTAATAATGAGTTAGTATGCAATTGATCTTGTTTTTGTTTCCACATTTTAATAGGTTCTAGTTTGTATAAACATTCTCTTACAAAGAGTTCAAGGTAAATAGAAAAATATTTTCTTTCAAAGCTCCTTTCTTCTCGTAATAGAATTGGAGCTCTCTTTATAAAAAAAGTCTACCTTTTGTGTTTGTATTTTTGGAAATAAATTGATAGCTTACTATCTATTTGATATATATTAAACTCTTTTACTCTAAAAGACAATCTCAATGGTGTATATTACACCTAAAAACCCAACAACATGCACCCTTACATGTTTTCTGAAGATTGATATTGATTTTTGTCTATTTTATACAATTCAAAGGGTGAAACGTAATGCCTTAAACCAAAATTACATCGTCTTATTCTAGTCACGTTATTTTATTCTAGCCATCTAATAAAGACCAATAAACAACATCCACTACTTGACAGGATGAGATCCTCTGGGCCATTTAATCACTTCCTACTCTATGCCAAAGCCATGACACATAGTAGGAATTAGATACATGGCCTTGGTATAGAATAGGAACTGATTAAATGGCCCAAAGGATCTCGTCCCGCCCTTGACATCCTTCCATTAGCTAAGTCATCTTCATTTGTCTTGTCACATCATCAATGGTGCGTCGAATTGTCCTGTCAATTATCTATATTATCATCCATTGACCAATTTGACAATTTTATTGGTTTTGTCTGTGTTCATATTGGTTCTTAAAGTTTTTTAATGCTTTGAACTCAAATTTGAGATATATTAGCTAAATTCTACTTCTATAGATAAGTTCTCTCCTACTTCTTATAGTGTCTTCTAACTCTATTGATAGTCATCCTCTTCTTTATACATTATAGATACTTCTAAACTTCTTCAATATAGTTTCCAACTAACTAATGTCACATTTAATAGCTCTAATTATGATTTGTAGGCTAAAGAGATGTATACTTTGTTTAAAAGGCAAATTTATACGGTAATATTATGGATTGTGAGATACTTAAGCTACCAAAATGATAAATAAGGATAAAGATGCATTTAATGAATGCTTGGTAATATGGGAAGAAATGAATCATCAAATCTTAACTTGATCCTATAATATATGTGCCAAAATAAGATGTATAAGACTTTTTTAAAAAGAAAATTTTTCTTTGATGATGTGAACCAATTTTAAGTATATCAATACCTTCATCAGATGCAGCAATAGCCTAGTCGTAAAATTCATATTATGTGTCTAAAGTGCAATAACTTTTTAGACTAGTTAGTACTTAGAGATTGTTTATGGTCTAATCCTTAAGCAACCATTATCGATGCAGATCTTCATGATCATAAGCACAATTGGTACCTTTTAATAACTCTCATATATGAGTTTGAGTCCATCAATGGCCCTCTTCGTCATTAAAATTTCTACTTAACCTTGATATTAAGAGCAAAGAATTAATTATAAAAGAAACTCAACTTATTACCCCTCAAATAGAACATTCTTCACCATTTAATAACGTTGTTCTTGTCACTTAGAACTTATTTTATTAGACCCCCTAGTCCTTAGAACTTAAATAAGAAGTCTCCTATGGGATTTCGCAACTACTATAAAAAGAGTAGTCATTACATCTCTAAATGCATAAGATGACCCAAACAAATTTCTATAGAAGGTTCCAAGTTCTTTTAAACTCAATTTATTCATGTTGTTGTTGTTACTACTAAGTCGAATTGAGATTACATCTTTGAAATTCCTCTTGAACGGTCTTCATGCTCTTCTATAATAACTTCAACTAGATTCAAATGCTATTATATATACTTTAATGTCTACCACATTAGTTACTTCCTCTTCATGGTACTTTGATTATTCTTGTTGTAATCACATGATTTCTAAATCCTTTATATTTGATTCGTCATCTTTTTCTTTTTCTTCACTTGTTTATACAGTTGATAACTTTTTTATATACGTTTAAAGAATAGGACTGTGCAAGTATCTAGGTTATCTTTACCTAATACTTTTCTTTTTCTTGAATTTTCTTGAAATCTCATCTATATTGATCAATTGCATGAACTTGATATTAACTTACTAAAACCATCATTATACTATGTAGGATCCACATATAGGTGAGATTTTTAGGATATTTTGCAAGATCAGTCTTTTATTTAAAACTACTTCTTTTCACCTTCCATCCAAACTTATTATTGGTGCTATTACATCTCATCTCTTGAACTTTTATTTTGCTATCTCTCTAATATTAAACTAGAATCTTTAATTTTAGTGGTTGTTTTATTTAGTTTAAGTCCAAAACTACATTAATATATTATAAAGTATTATTGTTATGCACAATTGTGATTGATTCAACATGAGTGTTTGTAGAGTTATCAAATTTGGTATTTTTCTTAGAAGATGTTTGAATTGATGTAGACCTTTAGTCTGTAGCAGATGAAATGGATCACTAATATATGATTTAGTAAACTGAAGGAAATTAGGAAGTTCAGGATAATACCTATGTCAATAAAGTTGAAGATTGTCAGATATGCATAGAAGATCACAAAATGTGCTTAATGAAAGTGGTTATGTAACACCCCCTATATGGAACCTACAACCACCCACACACATGGCACCTAAAATTCATGTACATACATTCATGACATAATTCTGTTCAATGCTGTATATGTACATATTACAAAATTTCATATCCTTTAACAATATAATTTAAAAGTAGTATTACATCATTATATTTATATGGCAATCCAAAAGAGATATTACACAACTTAAATTCTTAATTACAAACTATTAAGAAACTATAATTTTCGTCATTACATATGCAACCATTCTTTAATCAAAAGACACATCTAAAGGTACTTTTACTTCTAACAATTGGCCTTGGTCCCTGTAGATGATCCTTGTGCCTTACTCTTATTACTTGATCCTACACGATTAAAATCCATGCTAAGTTTGAAAGCTTAGTGAGGAAACACTTAGTTTGGATGACCACTCATGATAATCATCCACTAAGAGCATACACTTTCATGAATATCATAAACTCATATAAACAATGATGACGTAATTAAGCATATTACATAATGCAACTATGCTTTGATATATTATCCATATATCGAAATACACATTTATAAGCCAAATATTGATATTCAAATCTTATTAATTCAAATTATTCATGTTGTCGTGTTATATCTCTTATTTATGATTGTTAAATTTCCTTTATGTGTTAAGCCTACACATTCCTGTAAGTTTGGATAAGGAGAGCTATGGATATATGAAGATATCAAACTATGAATACTCGAAGGCATAGAACTATAAATAATCAAAGATATTGAACTGTGAATACCCGAAGGTATCAAACTGTAGAGACATTATAGTCTCGAAAGGAAAACACTAGTGGTGTCAAACTATAGCAACTGCACGATAACTCTATAGGCATGTCTATCTATCCATCACCAAAACAATGAAGCATGCACTGTAACATTTTTCTTTAATCATTTACCACTTTCACAATTAATATATTGACATGTCATATGATATCTATTTGAAATCATAAAATCTGTATTTGAGTTCATACATGCAAGTCATAACTTACTAAAGGGTATCAAAATCTCACATATATAATCATACTATATATATATAAGTGATAAATATGCATATAAATCATTTATATATATGTAAATTTCCTTTAGCATACGTTATGTTCAATCTTAAATTTCAAAGTTTAATCGCCCCCATTCAAATATGGTAAGTCATATTTCATTAATTTCTAAGAGTTTGTAAATTTTATAAACATTAGAAAAGGTTTTGATATGATTCGGTGAAAAAAAAAGAAAGCAAAGCACTCAAAATAGTGTAAAATGGGATAAGCATGTAGTGGGTCTAAAAATAGACAAACAAATCAGTCCAGAAGCAATTCACATGACAGTCTCCACTTGTTCCAAGATTTTCACATAAAAAAATTCAATTTAGACTTTTAATTCTTCTAAAAATTTATTCCCCTATGTCTCTAGTTTCTATATCATCAATCGTTAGGCCATTTGGAATTTTAAGTTATGAGATAAGCACCAAACATCACAAGCTACTCCAATATAGGGGCAACATCAGGTCATCATTTTCAATCTCAATTTCCAATAGCATGAAGCCAAACTTAGTGTAATATCCTACCTCTTATAATTATTAGGAGATTAAACTGTTAAATTGAGTCGCATGAGTTATTTCATTTAATAATTTACGAGGTGAATTTCATTGGCATACATAATATTCATATACATATATGAATCATAATTTAGAAAACATTGTAAGATAGTATATGCACTCAATTGACATATTTTAGGGTATGGAATGAAAGTGAATGTGATATGAATGTGTATTCCCAATTTTTTGCATTTTGATTTACCAATAATATGAATTGATTGATTATATTAGTGAATTGGGAATTTATTATTAAAATTGAGTAATTGATGAGGTGATATATGCATCTAGTCTAAGAAAAATGTTAAAGAGCAAGACAAATTGATACATGAGAATTTAGGTTCATTAGGCCTATGAAATGGTGACAAGTGGCTCGTATATGAGGCACAAGTGACCATTTAAGTTTGTGACAAATGACACCTTAGACTTGCGACATGTGGAGCTTTAGAATGGTGACATATTTAGCATTACAAATGATGACATATATAGCCTTATAATTGGTGACATGTGTAGCCCAAGTAGTGACATATGGAGGCTTAAATGAGTGACATGTGTAGCCTAATGTAAGTGACACATGGACTAATAGAATAGTGATATATGGACCAATAGAAGGATAACTTATGTACCAATAGAAGGGTAACACATGGACCAATGGAATGATAACATATGGATTAGTTTGACCTCCTTGAATTTTCTAGAAAAAATGGATGAAAAGGCAATAGAAGTGAGAGTGAAGGTCAACCATAAGGTTAGAAGAGGGAGAAAAACAAATGAGAAGAGAAGGAGAGAAAAAGGGGAAGAGAAGAGGCGAAGGAAAGAAGTTATCAAGGTAAGTTGAAATTCTAGTTTCAATTTCATTTTCTCTTTTGATCTATCTTTCATATTCTTACAGAACAAATTTTAAGAAACTCAAAGAATAAAAGTTGTAGATAGGTATTAACCTGACCTTTGTGAAAGTGGCCTGAAAAAATAGTGACTAAAGCTCAAGTTACGCTTGTTTCTTTAATACCGCCTATGATAGACCCCTATGCAAGAATCTTGTATTATTTACTAATTTTTGTGGACCTTAGAGTAGTGAAAGTATAAAACATGAAAATGATTATTGATGTCTTATTAATGCTTATATAAAGCAGTTTTGTTAGGAGATGTATTGATAATGATTTATTGAGGGTTGAGTATTGGTTGCCAGTCTGTTTCTTACCAGAAATA
>JAOQMP010000209.1:15165982-15180465 GCA_027563575.1 Erythroxylum pedicellare
TTCAAGAAGTTCATGCAATAGGGGACTTTCCAAGTCAACCTTAACAAAAATATAACCCCTATTCCAATTACTATAATCTGGGATGAAGGGACCATCCAAACTTGATCTATGGTAATCAAGGAGGGCAACAATGATATCAACCTAATAATTTTAAACATCAAGCCCCTATATATGCTCAACCTGAATCTTCAAATTCAGGTATGTCTTTAGAAAATTGTAAAGGCATTTGCTAATAATACTCAACAATTTTAATATAAAATAAGAGCAAGCCTTCAAAACTTAGGAAATCAGATCACTCAATTAGCTACCTTTATAACTAAATTAGAAGCGTAAACATCAAGAAAATTACCTTCCTAAACAGTGTTGAATCCTAAAGGAGAATGTGAGTGCAATATCTTTAATAATTGGTAAGGAAATTCGTTCTGGAACTTCTATACCAATAGAGGTAGAAAAGCACGATGATGGAGAAAAGAAGGAAGAACTTTCAACTCAAGAATAGACAAACGTTTAAAAAAAGATTTATCTTCATTAATATCAATTAATGCACATGTACCTCCTTTTCTTAGCAGGTTAGCTAAACCAAAAGAAGACGAACATGAAAGAGAGATCCTAGGAACCTTCAAAATGGTGGAAATCAATATACCACTTTTTGAAGCCATCAAGCAAGTTTCAAAGTATGCAAAATTCTTAAAAGATTGGTGAACAAATAAAAGGAAGTTAAAGGATAAGTGAATACTAATTTTGGGTAAGAATGTATCAGCTGTGATAAATAGAAAATTACCAAAAAATGTAAAGATCTAGGTATGTTTACACTTCTATGTGTTATTGGTAATAAGAAAATTAAGCAGGTCATGCTAGAATTAGGTGCATCCATTAATGTCATGCCATAATCAATGTACTGAGCTCTAAATCTAAATTATTTACGAGAAACTAATATGATTATTAAACTTCCTTATCGTTCGTATATGCGTCCTATTGGTGTTATGGAAGATTTTTTAGTCCAAGTTAACAATTTGGTATTTCTAGTGGATTTTTACATTTTGAAAATGGATGGAGAAAATGTTGAACATTCACCATCAATTTTATTAGGTAAGTCATTTATGCAGACGGATAAGATGAAAATATATGTGGATGAGGGTACTCTTTTTAGTGAGTTTGATGAGAAGATTGTAACGTTCAATATTTTTGAAGCGCTCGAATGATTTTCAATTCATTTATCATATGAATATTTTGGATTCATTTGTGCAGGATATGTTTAAAGAAGAAAGTGTTGAAGATGAGTTAGAGTTTAAAGCTAAATCAAAAGTGAAAAAGCAAGTTGATGAAACTTGTGAAGTTATAGAATCATTGTCAGCAAGGCTAATAGATTCAGAAACTTTGAATAATGAACTTAATATAGCCCATAAGAAAATATTACCTTCTATTTTGTAGGCTCTAAAGATGGAATTGAAGGTGTTACCTAATCGTCTAAAGTATGTCTATTTAGGTGATGGAAAGTCATTAGTTACAATCATTTTAAAATGATTAATTATAGAGCAAGAGGAAGGGCAAGTAACACTACTTAAAGAGTACAAAACTACAATTACGTAGAAGTTGGAGAGAAAAAAGCCACATCTAGCATAACGACATTAAGCAATTGCACTTTTCGGGAGGCAATCTAGAATATGATAGTTTTTATTGATTTTGTATTTGTTTATTTTTGAAACATGAATTTATTGGCTTAAAGGAAAAAAGGGGTCTTAAGATTTCAAAATACTAAATCTTATAAGGCCTGATCACGCCTTATGTAATTTAGTGTTTTGGAGTGAAGACTTCAAACTTTCAAACTACTAAATCTTATAAGGAGAGATCTTGCCTTATGTAATTTAGTGTTGTGTGATTTAGTGTTCTGGATTGGAACCCTAAAGTTCTCTTATAAATTATTTTTGAAAATTTTCAATTTGAAAAATAAAAAATTAATATTTTCTCATTTAATTATGTAATTTCTTTATTTACTTAAATATTTTTATTTTAATATTTTTTATTTACTTATTAATGTCTACATTTTTCTCTTTTTGTAGACCAAAACACCCACCTCTTAACATACACAATGCACTCCATCTACTTGTTTCTTCAAGAAAAATCAAATCCAAACCTTTATTATAGAACAATGCATCACTAGCTCCCTCACAAAACAATGGAAAACTCACCAACCCTCCACTCACCTAGGCCACATCTTAACACAACATAGAACACCACTCAGCCGCACCACCTCTAACCCACCAGTGCACTAAAGCCACACCCTGCAGGCGAACTTAATGGAGCTCCATCTCATGTAACATATCAGCCACGCCACAACACACACCTAGCACAACACTCCAATAATTTCGATCTTCACATACCAGGAACCCTCTACACAACAACGTCCTCACCATGCAGTAGCAATACAATCCACACTAAATACATGCACACCCACAACGTAAATAGAAATCCACCCATGTAGTCTATAAACCAACGCACACCCCAAGCTACCTTCACACTCCCACTAGTGTGTTTGTTTATTTTTAATAAATTCTTTTGTTTTCTTTTTAGTTCAATTTTAATTATTATTCAGTTGTTTTTAATATTTTTCAAAGTAGTTTTTGTTTATCTTATTTAGTATTATAGGACATTCTAGAGCTAACACCAAGACTGCAGCAAACGGAAAATTGCCAGTGAATGTTACTTCACATCGTCAATCTGCTACAAACTCTAAAGCCGATACCAAAAGGAAGCACGCATGAATTGTAAAAAAACACTTCTGTTATTGCCTCCAATTGAGTCAAACTTATGAGGATGTCTCACTTTCACCATAAAAGAATGAAAACAATGATACGTTGCTGTTAATTCTTAACATATTATAACAGGTAAGTATACAATACCCTTCCTTAGAAATTAAGGACAAATTTAATGATATGAACCAAACAACTTCACTTTAATTAGTCTTAATGTGATACAATGCATATTAATCAGAGTTGAATTCAAACAGAGTGTCAATTAGTTTAATTTAGGCTTAGGATTAATAGATGAAGATTATGTTAATTTGACTCAATATAAACAATTTGCTGTGGACTATAGTGAGTTTAACTCTTTTCAAGTATGGAAATCAATGTCTTCTAACCTGTTTGCTTATCATCCAAGTCAATCTAAGGGTAATGATCTTAATAAAATGGAATTGGTTTATATGCAATGAAAAAACCAAACAACTTCACTTTAATTAACCGTAATGTGATACAATACATATTAATGAGAGTCAAATTCAAACAGAGTGTCAATTAGTTTAATTTAGGCTTAGGGTCAATAAATGAAGATTATGTTAATTTGACTCAATATAAACAATTTATTGTGGACTATAGTGAGTTTAACTCTTTTCAAGTATGGAAATCAATGTCTTCTAACTCGTTTGCTTATCATCCAAGTCAATCTAAGGGTAATGATCTTAATAAAATGGAATGGGTTTATATGCAGTGAAAAAACCAAACAACTTCACTTTAATTAGTTCTAATGTGATACAATACATATTAATAAGAGTCAAATTCAAACAGAGTGTCAATTAGTTTAATTTAGGCTTAGGGTTAATAGAGATGAAGATTATGTTAATTTGACTCAATATAAACAATTTATTGTGGACTATAGTGAGTTTAACTCTTTTCAAGTGTGGAAATCAATGTCTTCTAACCTGTTTGCTTATCATCCAAGTCAATCTAGGGTAATGATCTTAATAAAATGGAATGGGTTTCTATGCAGTGAAAAAACCAAACAACTTCACTTTAATTAGCCCTAATGTGATACAATACATATTAATGAGAGTCAAATTCAAACAGAGTGTCAATTAGTTTAATTTAGGCTTAGGGTTAATAGATGAAGATTATGTTAATTTGACTCAATATAAACGACCTATTGTGGACTATAGTGAGTTCAACTCTTTTCAAGTATGGAAATCAATGTCTTCTAACCTGTTTGCTTATCATCTAAGTCAATCTAAGGGCAATGATCTTAATAAAATGGAATGGGTTTATATGTAACGTTTCTTAGCCTTTAGTTATTTAGGTCGAAAGGCTAATGTATGTACCTATACTAAGGTTGAGTTGTTCTTTCTTTGGTGTATGGTGAACAAAATGTGAGTCAATTTAAGTGCTTGGTTAGCATTGAAATTAAACAATGTTCTATCTTCTAACAAAAATTTATCTCTTGGTTCTCTTATAACTTATTTGGCTATTAACATGAATTTGCTTGATCTAACTGACAATGATATTCATATAGCCTAAGAGATGGAACCTTTGGATAAGACTTGTTTAAGTAGGATGGGAGTAATTGAAAAATGGAGGAGAATGGCTCATGATTGCACCGAGAGAGGTTTGTCATCCATACAATGAGAGCATAGTGAAGTTTGATTAACTTTGTATCTTTCAGCTCCACCAATCCTACAGGACTTTCATTTTTAGCTGGATAGATCGGAATGTAAAATTTCAAAAATGGAGAAGAATTTGGATACTCTACTTCAATTCATGGAGGTAATCCCTCCATGTGCTCCAATACTGTAGTACCCATCCTTTTCGATGATTACATCTCATAAGAGTTCTCTATTATATATTTTATTTCTCTAATTAATTTTTTTGAGATGTAAGTACCTTATGCATACATTAGATACAATGTATGATTTAGGTGTGGGAGATCAAGTGTTTATATTATGATGAACATTGTGATTTATGCTTAGACTCATGATACTATGATTTATATATTGATTATTCCTTATGATAGGCTCATAATTTTATGATTGTTGTTCATAAACAATCCTTAAGTTAGGATACATTTTCAATTTATGATCTAATGCATGAAAGAGACAAACATGATTAGTGTTTTCATTAAATTATTTCAAGTATCTCATTAATTTTGTTGAATGAAAGTGTTCAATATTTAATGCATTTTGACACTTACGTGAGCTTTGAGCCTAAGAACATTCATCACATTTGTGTTCATGCATATCTTTTTGTTGTGTGTTATCAATCATAGATTGTTTATACTAGAACTTGCTTTTGAATATGTGTTGAGACCACATTTTTTTTATCAATTTTTGTATAAAGATGATGCGGGCATTTAAGATAACCATTTTTGACCTAAACAAGCTTACCTTACTTTTTATCCCTAGAAAACAATTTGAACCTTATCCTTTCTTTTCTTGTATAATAAACTTATTATAATCCAAATGTATCCCTTTTAACATTGATATCCTTAATAATTTCGAACCTTAAATTGAAGGAATTGTATTAAGCTTATTTTCATAGGATTTTGAATATTTTCATGAAAAGTAAATTAATTGATTCAATTTGCATTATTTTTATTTTTCATATTTTTATAGATTGGTATAACAGGAAAAAAAAACTCCTTTTGATATTTTTTTAAAAAAAAAAGAAGAGAAAAAAAGAGAAAAAAGGGATTGAAAGGGATGTTATTTTGAATCAGAAGAATTTTAGATTGATTTAAGTTAAAACTTGTGTGAATAAGTTTGTATGATTTCCTTCAATTTAATTCACCCAAAAAGCTTCTTTTTGTCATACCTACCTAGGACAAGTTACAACCCTTATAAAGTCCCTTTGATTTATACATTAAGTTCATTTTTTTTAAGTGGTGGAGATATGATTCTTAAGCAATCTTATGAAAATAACTCACTATGTTTTGATTTGAGAGCTTAATGAACCCTAAAGACTTTGTGTGTATAGAGTGAAATCCTTTACAGGGTGTCAAGTCTTATTTCATTTGATTTTGATGGAATTGATGAGATGTTATGTTTTAACAATGTGTCCTATGAGTTCTTATTCTCTCGATTGTTATTTTATCTTAAACCTTAAATGTGAATTAGCTTTTAGATATTTCTGGATAACATAAAAGGAAATGAGAGGTTGTTATGAAGGTAATTGATGTATGCTTAAGGACAAGAAAAATTCCGATGTGGGGGAATTTGATAAGATGTTATCTTGATATATTAATTGATATTATCTCCGTTGTTTTGGATTTATTTTGGTGCTTAAATATTAAAATTATTATTATTTATTTTAGGAGATGAAAAGTGGAGATCACATCAAATTGAGGCATTATTAATGATAATCATGAATTTTGGATGAAGTGAAGAGATTGTTGCAGTGGATGAGACTGATCACTTGAAGAGTTGGAGTTTAACTGGGAAACTTCTTTCTATCCCTATCATGTAGGAATTTGAATTTGAATTTGTTTTAGATGGACATATTTACAAGGTAGAATTAGATTAGGATTGGATCAAGAAAACCCTATAAAAGGGACATTCCTCACATCAGAATGAATAGTTCTCTTCTTACTTTTCTCTTAATTCTTTGTCTTTCTTTTGTTTTTGTTTTTGGAGTAAAAGTCACGTGACTAAACTCAATTATTCTGATTTAAGGAGATTCGGGACTCTAAATGTAACCATGTAAGGTTTTGTTCTTAAATTTTATTCATGTTTTAATTCAAGTATTTCTTGTTTTAAGTTCTTATATTCGATGAATAATTAATATTGATTAATCTGACAATTTAATTTAATGTTGATTATTCTATCACTATCTATGAATTCAATGATTTGCAATTTTCATGAAGGATTGGTACAAGTAACAAATAGGTTATTTATCAAATGGCATATTTAACTTAAGATAAACAAGAAAACTAAATTGAATAGTTGCAACTATCTCAATTATTTAATTTAAGATTTAGTCTTTTTCACTAAGCTTATTGCTATTATTTATATGATATGGAATGCTATCACACCCCAATTAACGAATGACAAGTTTTGGTTTGGATGTTGGGCTTGAACCAATTAATTTAGGAAAATTTGAGACCTCTTACAACTATTATAATATGTTTCAGACTAGCTGCTTGAATTACGAAAATTATTCTTTTTAAACTAATGATTAATGTTACAATTAGATGAGATCTTTCCCTTGAATTGGAGTTGTGTATTCTTGAATTTATCCCTTTTATATTTAATTAATTTATTTTGTTTCCTTTTAATTAATTAATTAATCCAACCCACCTGCCCGCCCAAATTTTATTGTATTACTTGAAATTAAGAAACTGGTGTTTAGTTCTCTAAGGATTCGACTTGATTCCACAACTACTACAAAAAGTTTGGAGAATCAATATTATTTTGGGGGCTTCGACAACTTGACCATGTACCATCTCCAAGTTATAGCTTTTTATTAACATGTATTGGTGTGATTGATTTCTTACAATTGAACATGTTAAAACGTTATAAGAAGGTCTTATGCATATTGTCTTAAGAGACAAACACACCATCTTCTACTTGCTAATTTCTAATCTAAGAAAAGAGTGTAGTAGGCCTAAATTTATCATCTCAATCATAGTCATCATGCTCATTTTGAATTCAACAATAAGAGAGTGAGATGAGCCCATGTAAATTATATAATTAACATAAAGGCAAACAAGTAGCAAATTATCACTACCTTCCTTCTTTAAATACTAAGTAGGCTCATTATCATTTCTTTCAAATCCACATTGTTGAAGAAATGAGTCAATTTTAATGTACCATACCCATGGAGCTTGCTTTAAACCATATAATGCCTTTTTTTGAGCTTATACAGCTTGTCTTCCATGCCTTGAATAATAAAACCTTCTAGTTGAGTGACGTAAACCTCGTATTCTAGCTCTACATTTAAAAATGCATACTTGTCATTAAGTTGAAAAATGGGCCAATTTAATTGTATAGCCAAGGTAAACATGGTTCTCACCATTTCAAAATAAGTAACTGGAGAAAAGTAACATCATAGTCAACACCTTGTTGTTGTAAATACCCTTTGCTACCAGTCGTGGTTTGTGTTTGTGAATTCTTCCATCTCCATGGTACTTGATCCTATAAATCCATTTTACTCCAATAGGATTTTTACCTTCAGAAAGCTCATTCAAATCTAAAGTTCCATTTCTTTTTCTAGACTTAAATTCTTCTTTCATTGATCTACACCATTCTTCCTTGTTTGCTACCTCTTCAAAGACTGTATGATATGGAACAAATAAAGCTTGAGTTGTCTCATAAATTTCCCTTAAAGACTTGAATTTTCTTAGAGGAGTGTCATTTGAAGAAGATGAATTGCTACTGCTTGAAGGGCTTGATGTTGTTGAATTTAAAGGAATGGTTTAGTGAACTTGGGGCTATTGGAAACATTCCATAATTGGTGAAACTTCAGGTGTTAATACTTCAATAACTTCATTTTCTTACCAATTCTAGCTTGCTTCTTCGTCAAATACAACTTTCCTATCAATATCTATTTTCCTACTAATAAGATTATACAACCTATATACCTTAGATTCAATACAATAACCCTAAAAAATACCTTTTATAAAATTTTCATCAAGTTTATTATGACTATATGAATCTATCAGGGCATAGGAAATATAGTCAAAGAATTTTAAATGACTTACCTAAGGTTTTGTACCATGTTAAGCTTCATATGGAGTCTTGTTCATAACAGCCTTTGTTGGATATAGATTTAACAATTATATTGCAATTACTACATCTTCTACCCAAAATTGATCACCAAGTCCCTTGGCTTTCAACAAACTTCTTGCCATCTTAACAATTTCTCACAAATTTGATTAAATTCATGCGAAATAAACTCACCACCTCTATCTATGTGAAGTGCTTTTATTTTTCTTCCACTTTGTTTTTCAACAAATGCTTTAAACCTCTTGAAGGCTTAAAATGCTTATAATTTGTTTTGCAAGAACTAAGCCCAACTCATCTGGCTATAATCATCTATGAATAACAAGAAATATTGACTCCCACAAAGCGATTTTGTTTTTATAGGTCCACATAAATCAACTTGTACAAGATCAAGAAAATTAGTTACTCTTCTAGACTTTCTAACAGGAAATGAATTTTTGCACTGTTTTCTATATATACAACCTTCATATAAATCTAAAGATTCAATTTTAGGTATCCTAAACACCATTTCTTTTTTATTTAACAAGTTTATTCCCTTAACATTCAAATGCCTATATGTAACTGTCATAGTTTAGGGTCATTAATTTCTTTGACAACAAGAAATTGATTTTCCAAACTAAACACTTCAAATGGAAATAATTTATTTGTTGCCATTTGGACATATACAATAAGTTTGTTTGATTTTTTTTATCTCTGATCACACATGAGACATCATAAAAAATAATGGAATACCCATTACTCATGAGTTGTCCAACACTCAACAAGTTTTGTAACAAGTTAGGAATCAAATAGACATTGTAAAGAAGATTTGTATTACCATGATTACTTTTGATTGCCATGGTTCCTTTACCCTCTACTTACATCTGGTTGCTATCTCCAAGTGTTACGTTTACTTTGAATGTCTCATCAAGCTTGTTGAATAATGACTTTATACTAGTCATATGATTTGAGCAACCTTACCTAAGAACCAAATATTGTCGTTAATGGTTGTATGACAAGTCATAAATAACTTGAGCTCTTCTTCTTCATTTCCTTGGCATAGTTTGATTGCTTGTCCCTTTTCCAACATTCTGTCTTTACATACCCAAACCGCTTGTAATTATAACACTGAATGCTCCTATTATTTTTCTGTTGATCATTAGTTTGTTAATGAGATTTGTAATGGCTGAAGTAAATCACATGTTAATATAGAAATCATGTATAATATGTAAAATACACAAAAGGGGGTTAAATTGTGTAAAATCTTCAAATATATTAATCTTTAGAAATTTCTTGAATTTCTTTACAAATTTAGATGATCACAAAACAATTCACTTAAGTCGATGAGTAATGCAATCGCAAAAATTTTTATCTACTTTTCTAATAATAGGAAAATTAAAAAGATAAGGGTTAGAGAATAGACACCACGATTTTATACTGGTTCACCCTTAACCTTGGGCTATGTCCAGTCTTCAAAGTTTGTATGAGATTTCACTATACTCTTCAACTTTATAAGTATTCTTTCTACACTTGCAGAGCCTCTTCAGGTCTCTCTCACAAAGTATTCTTTATTTACTTTCTTAGCCTCTCCAGGCTCTGGCCTTTCTTTCTCTTGGAAAGATATTGTTTGAGCTTCACGTTACAGATGTGTTTGCTCTCTTTCTTTCACACTTAAGTACAAAGTTTCTCTAAGAATTGTAAAATCAGATTTTCTCTCTTATATTGTATCTCGTTTTGTTATTTTTTGTTTATAACTATACCTAGTATTTATAACCGAAGTCTTCAACTGTCTTATAGAGAAAACTGCTTCTTGAATCTTCTAGAAACCATTATTAGTTGAGGCCTATAACTAACTCCAACCAACTAACTGACTGACGTTTTAGAATAGTATTCATTTCCATCATCTGGTACTATGCTTCTTCTAGTGTTGCTTCATCTGGTATTGCGCTTTCATCTTGTGTCGCACTTATATCTTCTTATGTTGACCTTCTATATCTTCTTATGTTGACCTTCTGTATTATGACTGTCTTAAGTCGTTTGTCTCAAGTTTAAAGTATCTTCTAGGTTTGACTATACATCGTCTTAAGTTGACAATTTATGTCACTTACATTTTTTTGCGCACTTAACAAACTCATCAAAACAATTCACTCACTTCTAAGATTATTATTATTTGATTGTTATCAAAATTAATAGAAGTGAAGTCTTCTTAACTTAACAATCTCCCCCTTTTTTATGACAACAAATAATCATAATATTAGAAGATAAAATAATATTAAGACGAATAAACAAATATTGTTCAGACAAATAATAGTCAAAGAAAAAATATAAGAAATGCTAAGATACACAATACTTTCTAATATTTTCCACTTTTCTCAATTTTCCTCTTCTATCCCCTATTTTTTATTAATAAAAAAGATAGTTCACCTTAGACACTTCAAAATTTTCGAATACATATGTTCAATATCAATGCGGATCGTCTTGAGGTCTTGCTCAATAGAAATATGTAGAAGTGTTATTTTCTCATGAAGATCACCCACTGAATCACCCAGTTCTTTAACCTTAGTATGAATTTCCTCAATATTTTTCGCTAAGGCTTCTTGAACTTCCTTCTGTTTGTGACCAGCTTTAGTCTAATTGATGAAATGCTTCAAGAAATCCGAATTAACTGTAGGATCTTGTTGTATTTCACTAAGTGGATGAAGGTGTTCAACAACAGATGGTTCTTTAGATGAAACGTCTAAATCTATGATTTTGATTGAGGGTAGTTTGAAGGTTTGTTTTTCTTCTATGAGATCAGATCTGGGTAGTTTGAAAATTGGTTGCCCAAGAAGGTGTAACACATTTTTTACTGAAGGTATGAAACCTAAGGGTCTGAAATGCATGATTAAATTCACAAAGGTCTCTAAGTTGAAATTGATATCTTCAACCGTGATACTTCTGTAACTTCCTTTTTTCATAGTGCCAACTACCTTGAAACTTTCATCTTTGGTAGAAACTCCAAGTTGACTTCCTGATGCCTTTGATATGTGATGTGATACATAGACACCTACAGGTTGAGTTGCATTACATGCATTAACTATGTTCTTCACAGCCACTTGAATTTGTTCTTCTGTAAGATCATCTTCATGACATTCAAGAAACATCTTCTTCTTCTTCCCTTTTTTCTTCATTTATTACGGGGGTTGAACATCTTGGTTGTACATCTGGAACAATCTTTATTGTTGTTTTGCTTGTAATCGGATAGATTATATAACTATCCTTTGAAAACTTCATTGGATATGGTTCTAACTTTTCATCTTGCAGAATACTATATAGTCGTCGTTCTTCATGACTAAGAAGATGTATTGTCTGATCGTTTACTGGTATAGACTCGACTTGTACCTTGACTGTCTGCTCAGAAGGTTCTCTGATAATAATTGAACTTCTATTTTGAACATGTACTGACTCTTCTATAATCTTCATTTTC
Source organism: Erythroxylum pedicellare (assembly GCA_027563575.1). NCBI lineage: Eukaryota > Viridiplantae > Streptophyta > Magnoliopsida > Malpighiales > Erythroxylaceae > Erythroxylum > Erythroxylum pedicellare. Next base: position 15,177,910 of record JAOQMP010000209.1, read on the forward strand.
AAATCCTTTTTATTGATTGGTTGAGAAGGATTGTAAGGTACTAATTGGTGTTGAACTATCTATGCCTTCTGTTGAACATCAGATGAAGAAACCTTTTTTTTTTACTAAGATAGACAATCACTCCCCCCCTCGAACACTGCTTACAAACTTCATTTTCTTTTGTTCTTCTGCTGGTTTGGAAGAAACTTGTTGTTGAGGCTTCTTCCTCTTAAATACTAACTTCCTTTTTATTTCTGTCTCTTCAGATGATTTTGTTGATTAACTTTGCAAAATAGAGACAATTGATTTGGTAGGCACTGTTGTTTCTCTTGCTTCTCAAAATCTTCACCAAGAATCAGAGCTTTCTGCTTCTTCTATTCTTGTTGTCATAAGGTCAATAATCTTGGTGACCTTCTTAACTATTTGGGCTTTTCTGATTGGAGCATCTCAACCTTCCTCTTCAAAGACACTTGTTGTATTAATTGTTGAACCCTACTTTCTTCCTTCTGTAGAATCGTCTTAGCTGGTCTTCCTGTTGATCGAGGTTTTGTTTGTCTTTCAGACGTAACATGTTCACTCTTGCTTCGTCTTACTATAAGCTCCCCTTCATACTTTGCTTTCGGTGTAAAACCTATATCCTCTTCAGCTTCAAACTTTCTTCCCATTCTGAGGATAGTAGTAGCATTAATAACACTCTTCACATCCATCTTTACCTTGTTAACTCTATCAAGTAAGATTTCAGATTCTCTAAAGAATCTTGTCAACATCATGCCGTAAGGTAAAGAGATAGAATAATCTCCCTTAGACTTTATCATGTACTTCAAAATCATGAATGAAAGATTAATGGGTTGGTGATTAAGTAGATGAAACAAACAATGTTCATTGTTCATTGTCACCATGTCCTTCGAGCCTACTCTTAGTAGAATACAACAAATAAGTAGTGAATGTAGAACCCTAGCCTTCAGAATAAGGATTGAAGTCTTCTTGACTCCTAGATCACTACTTCCATATAGTTATCGATTGATGTTTGCTTTATCTACACGACCTTGAGTAATACGTTTTGTATTATTAAACATCTTTGCTCCAATACTTGGACACCCAATAGCCTTCTCGATAGAATCTTGTGTGATTATAATCGAAAGCCTATCTACCATTGATATTAAGGTGTTGTCCACCACCTTTGCATTTTGCCAGAACTCATATATCTCATTCAAATAGACCGTTTCACGAATGTTGAAGAAAATTTTCCAGCCAAACTGCTTCAATTTCTGGTTCGATGTCCATCTAATTTTGCTTCAAGGAAGTGAAATCAACGTGTCTCCCATAGATAAGAGATTTCTCCATTTTTGATCTGTAACAAATAAATACTAAACACACAAATATATTTCGCTTAATGTAGCGAGGTTAGTATCTAAAGAAAATATGAAATGATAAGAACTTGAAGTTTAGAACAAAGTATTGAGTCGTCTTTTTTGAGAGCACTAAACAAGTCGGTTTTAAAGTTTTTCAAGAAAATTCTAAAGTATAATGTATTTTAGAATATTGAGAAGATTTTCTTCTTATGCATACTCTTGAAAAGTTACCGTTTGTAACTTACTGTTACTATTTACTTGAAAACTTACGACTTTTTATCTTTTTCTTGTATGAATCCTCTGGGTCATGACGTGTCAGACGAATGATCATTCAACATTACCATATTCAAGTTCCGTCTGATTTCCTTGAATTTTCTTCACTTAAGGGTTTAGTGAAGATATCTGCCCATTGTTGATTCGTCTCAACAAATTGTAGACTGATGATTCCTTTCTGTATATAATCTCGTATAAAATAATGTCTAACTTTAATATGCTTTGCCCTTGAGTGTTGTATTGGATTCTTTGATAGATTGATAGCACTTGTGTTGTCACAGAGTATTGAAATTTGATCTTCTTATATAGAATAATCCTCTAATTGATACTTAATCCATAACGTTTGTGAACAATAACTTGCAGCTGACATGTATTCTGCTTTTACATTAGATAGAGTAATTGAACTTTGCCTCTTGCTTGACTAAGAAATTAGATTATGGCCAAGAAAGTGACAACCTCCATTTGTACTCTCTCTATCAATCCTATCTCCAGCATTATCTCTAGCATAATCAGCATCACAGTAACCAATTAAACTGAAATCTTTACCTTTCTTATACATTAAGCAAAGATCAGTAGAACCTGCCAGGTATCTTAATATTCTTTTGACAGCAATATAATGAGATTCTCTAGGATTTACTTGAAAACTTGCACACAAACAAATACTAAACTGTATATCAGGTCTGCTTGCAGTTAGGTAAAGTAAAGAACCAATAATTTCTCTGAAAAGGGTTTGATTAACCTTCTTACCAACTTCATCCTTAGATAAGGGGATTGAAGGATGCATAGGAGTTGACATAGGTTTGACCTTCTCCATTTTATATTTGACTAATAGTTCTTTGATATATTTTTGCTGATGAATAAAAATCTTTTCTTCAGTTTGTTTAATTTGTAAACTAAGAAAGAATTTCAATTCACCCATCATACTCATTTCAAATTCACTTTTCATAAGATT
>JAOQMP010000209.1:15187636-15203241 GCA_027563575.1 Erythroxylum pedicellare
TTTGGTGTTTTATTCTGAATAAGAAAATGTTGAGACAAATGTTTACAAGTGATAAGTTTGTTGTATCTCAAATACTAGGTCTAATGTCATATTTGAGATTTCTAGAATTATACTTGAAGATAATAAATTTTAGTCCCATTGTCAATTTTTCATCCAAGTTTGTGAGGTTTTGGTGAGGGTATTTCATTAGGATGATAGTGATGAGAAGACATCAATAAGTTAAGTTTTATGATGCCATGGAGAGGGCGAAGGAAGCAATAAAGGTCAATTTAAAAAATAGGTCTTCTTTGTACTCACCTTATCTTATAGTCATCAATGAAAGATAGGAAAGGTAACTTTACTCTCCATTTTTTGCAGTTGAACCACTTTTAAATTCTAGTGTCTATTTCATACCAAGTTTTGTAAAGAAAGATGAAGTTAATAGGAGAATGCTATTAACTATTATAACAATTGTTACTCATGAGATGATGTAAGATCTCCTAAGCTCACAAATGAAGATTTATAAGGATGCTTATGGTGATTTTGGGATGCCAATTGATATTCATCAAAGAGACAAACTTAATCTAGGTATATATTTTTCACTTTTGTTACTTGTTGAAAATTAATCATCACTTGATTATGTTTATAATACTGTTTTTGTTATTTTTCATCACTTGATTGTGTTTATAGTACTGTTTTTGTTATTTTACAGTTGCCAGATGGGATCAATTTGAAAATAGAGTTCCTGAATGGCAAATGTTTGCAAATTGAATTCTAACTCAATATTTTAGTGCAAAAGGGTGTGAAAGGAATTGGAAAAACATTTGAATTCATCTATTCCAAAAAAAGGAATAGATTGGAGCATAAAAGATTGAACGACTTGATCTTTATTTGATACAATTTAAAGCTTCGAGAAATATATATTATTATCATTATTAAGTTGGATTTTTTTAATAATTTCTTAATGATTTAATTTTATTGTTTACTATGACTCTTAATATGTCAAGTAGTTCTATAAATCCAAAATTCCTTGATCTTATCCATATTTCATTGGGTGTTTGAGGAACTAAGTTTAATAGATGAAAGTGACTTAGAAGATAATCTTAGATGTGAAATTAATAATATGTCATTTGATGTAAGGAAATTGAATGATAGTGATGATAAGGCTTAGCTTAATAATGAGAATTTTGTACCTAATGAAAATTAGGGTTAATGCAATTTGAATGCATATTTGATTGAATAAAGTTCCAAGTTTTTATTTTTCCTTTTTTTAATTTCACTTATATTTGATGTATATGTAATATAAATATAATTGTAAATATTTTTGTTTCAGGTCTCAATTCTAATTGTTTATTTCCTCGACACGAACTTTTGTTATAAATTGTACTTATTAGAGAGTCACGAATATTTATTATTCTTTTTTGGTGTTTTGATATAATTATTATTTATTATATGATCAAATATAACATTTTAAAATACTTTATATTATCCTTAATTTTGTATTTGTATAATGATTAAACGACTCTTTTTCTTATTAATTGTAATTATTATTTATATATGAGATACGTGAAAAGTAATATTAATAAATACAAATAGATTAATTGTACTATCAAACCTCCTCAGACTCCGCTTCACTGCGGGACTTCAGACTGGGTGTAATGATGAAGATGAAATAGATTATTGTTATTTTGATGTAAAATTATAAATTTTACAATACAATATATTGAAAGACTACTTTGTAATTTAAAAAAATTCAATGATTACTTTATAAATTTAAAAAATTATTCAAAAAGATAACTAATATTGACCAATATTATTAGAACCAAATTCGGCATTAGTATCGATACAACATTCATAATATTGCTTGGATGTTTATAAATATGATTATGGTACATATCATATTCTAACTTTAACCATGAACGACGTCGTAAATGTGTTTTATACTTCGTACTTTTCTTGTATAGAGGGTCAAGCTGCGGAGCTCGTCTGTCTTTATATAAAGGTAACTTCAGCCGTACAAATCTTTGAAAGTTTCGATTTCGGTTTCACCAGTAAATCTCTTTCTTTTGGTTGGTTATTAGATCGGAATCCGAATGGCGCCGCGTGCTGAAGATGATGAGATTATGAAGGACGAGAAAAATCCTCGCCCTCTTGACGAAGACGACATTGCCCTTCTTAAAACCTATGTACGTTCTTGCTCAACATGAACCCCTTTTCAAGTTTTTCTCTTTCTTTCTTTTTCTTAACTTTGCAATTGGAACTAATCTCTAGGGTTTGGGGCCGTACTCCAACAGTACTAAGAAGGAGGAGAAGGAAATTAAGGAGTTGGCTAAGAAGATCAATGATCTATGCGGTATGTTTTATTATTCGCTTGCCTTCGTTCCCACAAACGCGTATAAATTGCAGAGGAAGAATTCGTTCAAGGTCGCTGCTTTCGGAGTTATTTTTTCACGTTGAAGATTATATGCATCTATCTTTATTTTGTTGGGCTTTTGAGGAGTGATGTTTACGATCTATCTGAAGGCTCTCTCATAAAGGGTGGAAAGGGAGTGGGGCTTTTTCTTGGAAGGGGGATTTCAGTTGATTTTGATTTTCTTAAATTTGCTGTTTGACCGTGTATTGTCTTACGAGGCGGTGGAGTAGAAATTGGAGGTGTCATATAAATTGCTTGACGCTGAGAAATGATTTTCTTATATGTTTTGCTTTTGCTTTCTTCATTGGACATTTTGGTACCTAAGGTCTTGGATGGTTGATAACTACTTGAAGAATGCCGTTGGTTGACATGCCTACATCCTGCTCTTATGGACACTTCTAACTTTCTTCTCGGCAGACTCTTGGCCTAATTTTGTTTTGGCAGATTGTGTTGTATGTAAATTTTAATCTCAGCACACATATGTTGTAGGTATCAAGGAGTCTGACACTGGTTTAGCTGCTCCAAGCCAGTGGGATCTTGTTTCTGATAAGCAAATGATGCAGGAGGAGCAACCACTCCAAGTATGAATGCTCTATTTTGGTTTGTATTTTACTGTCAATCAATCGAAGCATGGTTAGCAATTTTTTTAATCTTCATTAGGTCGCAAGGTGCACAAAGATAATCAACCCAAATACTGAAGATGCCAAGTATGTAATAAATGTCAAGCAAATTGCTAAGGTTTGTATTTTAATCCTTCGGGTTGTCTGTCCTATTTACTTTTTATCTTCTAGAGTTCTTTGTTTGTTAACATATAAGTTGAGATACATGAAAAGTATGTAATAATATGTCATAAATGTCAAGCAAATTGCTAAGATTTCTGTTGTCATCCTTCTGGTTGTCTATTCTCATCGCTTTTTGTCATCTAGAATTTTTTTGTTTGTCAACATACGAAGTTTGAGATACATGAAAAGTATGTTATAATATTTCATAAATATCAAGCAGATTGCTAAGGTTTGTATCTTCATTCTTCTGATTGTCTATCCTGTTCACTTTTTCATCTAGAGTTCTTTGTTTGTCGACATATAAAGTTCGAGATTAATGAAAAGTATGTTATAATTGCTTACAATATAGTGGAGTTCTTACTTTTACCTGTCCAATTGAGTTTCCTTGTACGTATATCATTAATAACTATTTCAATAGAATTGATTTACAACTTGGGCACCATCTTGAGAGGTTATTTATTTTGTGATGGTTGTAGTTTGTCGTTGGGCTTGGTGACAAGGTCTCCCCTACGGACATAGAAGAAGGCATGCGTGTTGGGTGGGTTCTTTTGTCAACTTTCTTTTCTCATGCATCCTTTTTTTTTCACTTTGGATCTCTATTTTGATAACATTCTCAATCTCTTTGCAGTGTTGATCGCAATAAATATCAAATTCAGATTCCATTGCCTCCAAAGATTGATCCAAGTGTTACGATGATGACAGTAGAAGAAAAGCCAGATGTAACATACAATGATGTTGGTGGATGTAAAGAGCAGATAGAGAAGATGAGAGAAGTGAGTGTAGAAAAGGACAATGATATTTTTCCTTGGTATAATTTTTTTGTGTATATATCGGCGATCCACTGTTTCCTACTTGTTCTGTTTTTCATTTTCCTTTTCCTTTTTCCTAGGTAGTTGAACTCCCCATGCTCCATCCAGAAAAATTTGTTAAGCTTGGAATTGATCCTCCTAAAGGAGTCTTGTGCTATGGTCCACCTGGAACTGGCAAAACTCTCTTAGCTAGAGCTGTGGCAAACAGAACTGATGCATGCTTCATTCGTGTTATTGGGAGTGAACTTGTTCAAAAGTATGTTGGTGAAGGGGCCCGCATGGTTAGGGAGCTATTCCAGGTGAAAGTTTGACTTTAACTTTGTAGGTTAATAGATAAAATATTGGTACCTCTCATTCTTATTTGGTGGATTTGTTGTAGATGGCACGATCAAAGAAGGCTTGTATTGTCTTTTTTGACGAAGTTGATGCAATAGGTGGGGCGCGCTTTGATGATGGTGTGGGTGGAGATAATGAGGTTCAACGTACAATGCTTGAAATTGTTAATCAGTTGGATGGTTTTGATGCTCGGGGGAACATCAAAGTCTTGATGGCTACAAACAGGTAAAGTTTTGTGTCAGACATTGTTAATTCAATTTAATTTTGCTAGATGACCTATTCTCTGAAGGGAGAGGGGTGATTTGAATTTCCAATTGGTTCTACCTTTGTCTATTTGCCTATGATTATCATCTCGTTATCTCATTTTTCATTGTCTGTCACTTACTGAGTTCTGATTTTACAGACCTGATACATTGGATCCAGCGTTGTTACGTCCAGGGAGACTAGATCGGAAGGTTGAATTTGGGCTACCCGACTTGGAGAGCAGGACACAGATTTTCAAGATTCACACACGGACTATGAATTGTGAAAGAGATATTCGTTTTGAGCTCCTTGCACGTCTTTGCCCAAATTCTACCGGTATATATTTCTTTTTGAAAGGATACAAACATAATTCTCCTAAACAACTATAAACCTACTATTTACTTTAATGCCTGTGCTTTGAAGGTTACATAATCAATCATTCACAATCACCTGGACTATCTGTCTGTGTATTGAGATAGACAAAAAGAAAACATAAAATTGTATTGCAGAAGAAAGAAATTTGGACTTGGAATTCAGGCAGTTTAGGGAACTTAAGTGAGCCTTTCCATTCGTACTGTGAATATATAGTATTGAACAAAGCAGAGCAGCCTGTGGCTTGTGTAGTTGTCATTGCTTAGCAAGAAAATTTTATTCATTTGCTTCATTTTATTGCAAGTTGTTGAGCTTGGATTGCTATGCAGGAGCTGACATTAGAAGCGTCTGCACTGAGGCTGGGATGTATGCCATTAGAGCTCGCAGGAAGACGGTGACTGAAAAGGACTTCCTCGATGCTGTAAACAAGGTGATCAAGGGTTATCAGAAGTTCAGTGCAACTCCAAAGTACATGGTTTACAACTGAGGGAGATTCTATGAATGGAAGTTGCTGATCCATTTTATGTTGGCCTTATGGTTTCACCCAAGTTGGACACCCATCACGTGCCATGTTTACACACTCTTCTGGAAGCAAGAACTTGTATGCCATGATTGACTCATCTTTTTACCTACTTTGGTGGCAAATGTGATAAATTACTTAATTCCGTTTGTTTTAACATTTCCAAGTAAAAATGTAAAATGTTCATGTTATTTATAACAAAGTACTTAAGCGGGTGAGTTACTTGGTTGACTGAATGGTTTGGCGCTAGCTCAGACTTGTATATATTTGTCCCCTTGACTAACTGGCTTATATATTGGAAACAATCTTTTTACTATGTAAGAGTAAGGTTGTGTACTATCAGACCTTCCTAGATTCTGCTTTGTCGCAGGACTTTGGATTGAGTGTGATGGTGACTAATTGGCATCTTTATGGTTGTAAATGAACCAAAGGTTTTATTAAATGTTCTATCCTTCAGTTCAATAAGCAGTGCCGGGGTTTACTTGCGCCCAAAGTATAGTTAGCATAAATTGGAACTGCGCCCAAAGTATAGTTAGCATAAATTGGAACTGCATGTTGGTTTGGTCGACCTTTTAACTTTGATGAAACATACTTGTGCATGTTGGGACTTTGGATAGGGCAATTAATGAATCCTATCAGTCATTCCTTGTTTTGACATGTGCCCATTATGTTATTATAAAAAGTGGTATCCTAAGGCTGAGGCTTGGAATGAATAAATAAATTTAAAATTTGTCAAATTCCTTCCAACTGTTTCATGTTACATTTATAATGGCTCCAACGACTCTAAAAATTACGTTCATTGAGAGGGAAAGGAACTTTAAATTTACAATTTTGGTAAAAGCTAGACAGTGGCATGTGAAAAGTCACCGCATAAAGGCTCCTTATCTCAGAAAGCTCCACAAGTTAACAACGTGAATACTAGTATTAAAGCTGCTGCCCAAATCTGCATTTTTCTAGCTGTTGAACTGCTAGAAGGTTTCTCGTGTTTTCCCAAATCAATAATGACTTCGAACCGGCACGAACCTTTTGATGGATCGAGAGTTGTAAGAACTGACAAATTAGAGAAGGAACATGTACCTTTCCTCTGATCCATGGTCTGATAGTACATGTTAAAAGCATAGGAAGCATTGCCTTTTGCATCCAGTGCACCACAGGATGATCCATAGCCAAGGCTTGTGCAATCTGCATAAGTGCAGGCATATTCAATGCTGTTTGGCAAATTTGGGTCTACAAGACTAGCATCAGGTGACATTATGCACCATTGTCTTGCCAAATATCTGACACCTTTTGCTGCAACTAAACGTTTCCCATTTCCCATATCCATCTGGTATTTCAGACTTCCATCATAGTTGAAAACACCCCAGTGCCTCTCAAAGTTCCCAGGTTGTATGCTCTTGTTATCCTCATCTATGAGTGAAAATATGTACACATCAGGTGCTGTTCTGCGTTTAGGTGTGCCTTGTCGTTGAAGTATACGACTCATTAGGCCTTGGTTGAACCTGCGAGCATAATCTGCATTCGCATTGCGGTCACCATCTGTTGGCCACCCAACCTCACCAACGATGACAGGCATTGATGAAAAACCATTTTTTTCAAGAGCTGAAATGAGGGTATCGAAATTGGCCTCAAAGACATTGGTGTAGGATATGGAACCATCAACAACTGGGGCTGAGGAGCCATTGAAGAAGGCAAAGTCTACAGGGAAATTGGGGTCTGCGTAAAGACTCAGAAAAGGGTAGATGTTGATGGTGAGTGGAGCATTGTTGTCTCTCAGGAACTTGATGATAGAGATCATGAGATCAAAGATATCACTTCGAAAGTTGCCTCCAGAGGGTAGGCCACTGTCACTCTGGTATACATCAGCATTCAGAGGTACGGTAACCTTCACTTGCTTGCCTAAACCAGCTTTTATCAAGGCTGCTTGAATATTTTGAAGTGCAGGGAATGTTGTCTGGAGGAATTTGTCCTTGTAGGTCTTAAGGAAAGGCTCATTTCCTACAGCAACAAGCCTGAGAAATCCACAGGTTGAAGATGCAGAAATGCATTAAGTAGTTTCTCCATAACAAAGTTCAGCCAAAAAAGTAAATTCCGCTTCATGGTAGCAAAAGGAATGAATAATTGAAACTTTTCTTTTACAAAACAACATTGCTTTTTCTCCTATGCAAATTTTCCCATTTGATGTGAAAATGCAAACTCAGAAGTATAATTGCCTGAAGCTGCATTATTAAGCTTTTAAGAGTCAAAACTCACAACTACGTTCATGGGAAACACCCTCCTAAAAGATTATTGGTTAGAACAAGTTGGTGCATACTTGGAGTTCTATTGTTGCGATCAATTAATACGTACAAGCATAACTAGAACAATGGAATGGCATAGAATTCGACAAAGCAACGGAGAAAAAATGATTTATAAGAATTACCTTATATCCGTGCCATATTTGGATATGTAGTTTGACACATTCTGTTGCACCCAGTCCACGGCTCTTTGGACACCACTTGCAAGCGGTGCTAGCAATTCGTTTGGTATTCCTACCATAACTTGGATTCCAGAATTCCCTAGAGCCTTCAGTGCACCAGGATCGGCTTCGAAGAGCTTCACCTTATCAAAGCCATTGTCTTTCAGAAGCTGAACTACTATACGAGGTGGTAGAGGATGTGTTGATTGAGTACCCCAGTTTATTGCCAGACCCATCGCTGTCTTTACAGGACCTGGGTCGCCTATCAGAACTATCAGAAAGAACAATAACATGCAACGATGGCCCATTTCTTTTTCCTCTAGAATTTGAGAGCTGTTCGATGTCTCAGTTCTCAGCTATGCGTTGTGTATATTAAGAAGATGGTAACTCAAAAAGGCGGAGAAAATGTTTGTCCTTTTATGGAGGGAAAGGGAAGGAATTACATAAAGATGCAACAACGAACTAGATTCCAAGGAGAAACCCAGTTGGATTTCTATAAACAGTTCCCTTATTTAAATTAACTTAGGAGTTGAGAATATTTTATATGAAGAAAGGAATTGAGTGTTGAGGTTAGACATGATAATGATGATGATGTATTGATAGTTTCTCCGTGGATAGAAAACCCACCTGGAAGTAATGCACCTTTTTTCCAACTAGGAACTTTTTTTATAAAGTTTTGTACAAATGTTTTTTTTTTTTTTATGTACGTTAATCAACCTTGTTCTTCTCTCTCTGCTAACTTCCCACAGACCCGATTCCTGATGCTTCATGACAATTAACAATTTGCTGAACATGATTTATCCACGTTTAATTGTGGAAACCATCTTCGTGAAGCTGATGTATGTACTTATCCTCTTTGGCAAGTCTTGGACCACAAATTTGGAAACACGCAATGCTTGTTTTGCCTGAGCTTGCCTTTCCATTAGTTCCCGAATAATCCTAACGTAAACCACCATCTTTCAAATGGCACATAACACTACATTTATAATAACAAAAATGTAATCAAATTAGATAATTTAAACTTTTACTTAATTAGATGCCCCGTGAATGCCAGTAGATCCAAAACATGATACTAGGTCCTGCGTCCTGAAGCATTATCCAATCCAAGTATACTTGGTGAAATTTCACTTCCTCTTTGCGGGAATAAAATAACAAAAGTGCAATATGGTTTAGGACCAAAAAATTTTGTATCCACAAAATTCTTGATTTATGGGCTTCCAAACAAAAAGCCTTAAAGTTAATGGATCGTAAAATATTGAAATTTTTATATTTTCTAACTTACAAGAAAATTTTTGATATTGTTTATTTTCAAATGTTCTTGACTTAGGTTTTTTTCAAATAACTATAAAATGACAATAATTTTAGATAAGCATTAAAATTTTAAACTCTTATAAACGTTGTGTTAGTTTAAGCCTTACAATCAGCCAATTGGTCAGATATATTTTTTATAACATAATTACTTTAAAAAGGCATTATTTATTTTATACATATTTATTTAATTAACTAGGTGCATAAGATAAAGTATATAGGATAAATGTATATTGCAAATGAAATTATGATCATATCATAATTATGAGATTCATATTGTATTTATATATTATTCCTAAATTGTTATTAGTTGTTATTATATTAAGACTAAACATTAATAAAACATAAAGACTAGTATATATTATGTTTCTTTTTTATAAAAGAAGTAGCGATCTCATAGTTTAAAATATAAAAATAATTAAACCAACTTGTGGGTGCTTGTTAGATAATAAGTTTACTAAATTAACCTGATATAAGAATTCCTTTCAAAAAAATTACTTAGATATCTATAGAAATTCTCATTGTGATAATTATATAAGTAATTATTTGACTTTAGATTTTCAAAGTATCTTATTATATTTTTATAATATTTATGATATATCCTAATCAAGGATAGCTCAATTAGTATTCATTAGATATAACATAATTTATATAAAAGGTAGTTAAGTGATTAATATAAGATTCATTACCTTAAAGTAGTAAGAGAAAATAATCTATTATTCTCGATTAATATTGATTTGAGAACTACTTAGACAATATAGAAAAACAACTTGAAACAATTTTCAAATAACATTAATATAATCAACTATTAATGAAAATTATTAATTATACATTAATATAATCAACTATTAATGAAAATTATTAATTACACAAAAACATTATACATGAAAAGGTTAATTAAAATCACTTTGATGTTTTTGACATTTGGATAGTCATGATGCATTACCAGAAGTTAATCTTGATCTATAAATATAAACGATTTAATTATATAATTAAAGATAAATTAAAGATGTTTAAATTTTCTAATCTTAATTGCAGTTTAGACTTATAACTTATATCTATTGCTATCATATTTAAGAATTTAATGGGTCGCGTATAAAAAAATGATCGAAGAGAGAACATGTAATTTAATCAAGTTAGACTTAATTTTAAAGCTTGAGTTTAAAAGTTATAAATGTGATATCTAATCAATAATAACAAATATGAGATATTATATCTTATTTGGATTTAATTGATATGTAGTTATAATTAATTCTAATTCTATTTAAATTTTAATTAAAATTATAATCATATTTCAATTAAATTACTCAAAATTTCAAACCTTATAATAAATAATTGTGCTATAAAGGAGCTAGCATATTTTGCTTACTCCTCTCTATATCATTTATAGAGTTTTCTTAACCAGGATAGCATTAGAGACCCCACACATGTGTTATTATAATGATTGTAATGATACAATTTCAAGAATAGTTTGAGGAAAATTGCATGAAAAAAGATCAAGTTATACAATAAGGTACAATTTATGTTTTTATTTTATTGTGTTTATGTATCAATCATGTTTATAGAATTTAAAGTGAACTTGACTTTTGAAAAATTAAATAAAAAATATATATTTTATTCTAATGTGTGTGAGTTTAGATCCCAGAAATTAGTAATATTAGACTCAACTTTAATTAAGTAAATTGATTAAAATTATTTGATTGTTATTGATTAAGATTTAGAATTGAAATTGTAAATGTTGCACAACCTAAATCCTAAATTTAGATTAAAATATAATTTATGACTAATGTGCTAGCCGTATAATCAAATTGGAATTTAATTAAAGCTGAAAATTTGCAAATAACTGCAATAAAATTTTAATTTTAGAAACCTAGAATTATTTAGAACCCTAAACTCTAGCCATCTAAATTTAGCATTGTTCATAGTATGGTTTCCTCCATTCTTATTGATTAATCTTAAGTTACACATAGTTGATCCTTATTTTGGAACAAAAGAGAAGGGTCATTCTTTGCTTGACTGAAATGGAGATAAGCGATAGCTTGCTGTTGGGAAAGTTATGGAGCACAGTTTTTGGGATCATTTTCCATTGCTAGTGAGAGCCAACTTGAAGGAATCAGTGGAGTGAACTCTTGGCATTGCACATTGCCATGTCATCTCTAAGGTGCTTCAACTATAGAATGAGTTGGACCTTGACCATATTCTTGGAGTTTTGTGGATGTTGTACTGCGTTGGTATGTGGAGATGCTAGGTTTGGAACCCAACATTTCTAGCGCTTCTTCGATTGGAAACTAGTTGTGGCAACATTTAATGTAATTGGTGATGAAACAGTGAGACGGCAAGCAATAGGAGAAGGAGAAGGAGACAACTACAAGAGAAGAGAGGCAACAACTGTAGAGAAGGATGCGTGATAGTTTCGACAAAGGCGGTCTAACTAATTGGGGAGATGAAGGAGCATTTCTGTTGTGGGTTGCAGATAGTTATGACTTGTGACTTGGGGAGGCGTACTTGATGATGACGATGGTTATTGTTAGCCGTTGGGGTGGCGTCAGTCGGTAACATTGTGTCCGCTTAGTCTTTGGGTGCCAGGATTTTCTTAAGAAGAAACACGCTTGTTTAGTTACAAGGTTAATGTAACTTTATTAAGTTTGAGTTATTCTAGGTATAGAATTAAGATGTTTTGGATTTGGAATAGGGTATTTTAGATTGGGCTACGATTTGTTTGGTCACTTAAATTAATATAATCCAAATTTGAATAATTCCATAACTAGAATAAGGTAACCCTAATTAAGAATAATTTTATTTCAGTTAATTAATTAGACTCGTTTACAATTAAGAAAAATTATTTTCTTAGTTTAACTAAAAAATGTTTCTCAATTAAAATTATTTATTTCAATTTGATTAAAATAAATTATATTTACTATTTTTAAAAGGTTAGTGTTTTATTTTAACAAGAAATCATTTCTTTATTAATTTGAACAATGTTTCTTGATTAACTTTAGAAAAATATTTTTATTTATTAATTGAGAAAATCAATTTCTTTAATATTTTAGAAAATTTACTTTATGATTTATTAAGGAATGATTTTTTAATTAATTAAGAAGCTGATGCTTAAAAAAATTTAAAGAAATTTCTTAATTATATTTAAAAGTATTTTATTTAATTTTGAAAGTGGTTTCTTTTAATATTTGAAAATACGGATTAGAATGTCTTATAAAATTTTGATCAAAAGAGTTTTTCTAAATTATAATAAGAAGAGTAATTTCTTAAAATTTGTTTTCAAATTAAATTAAATATCTATTTGGAAGAAGAACTTAATTCAATTAGGAATAAATAGTTTGATCCAATTTAATTATCCAAATTCTTAGCATATTATTTTAGATTACAAAAATCAATTAGAATAAAACAAATCTTAATTTTTCATGCATATAATTTGATTATATATGCATGAGAAATTGCATGTTTTAATTTTATATGCTTGATATATTATATATGTGCATATTGGATTACATGTTTAAATATATGACATTTTACATGTAGTTTACATTTGAAGAGACCATTTAAAATTTCTCATTAAAATATTAAGTACATGTTTTAAAATGATTGTTATCTTCCATTATTTATAAATCAGGGTTGTATTTACTATTAGGTTTATTGAGCAAACTTAAAGCTACTTTAACTCGAATATGTTTAGTCGTATAACAATATGTCCCACTTAACTAAATATGAGTGATTTAGATAAGAAAATTCATAATTACATGAATTTAGAGGCAAGTTTAAGAATGGCATATTAAATATAATTTGACAAGAGTTGTCATTTAAAAGATTTAAGAGTCATATAAGATGTGATTGATAAAGTTGTTATCTACCTAATTTAAGTATAATTGGTTTGTTCAATAAACTCAAGATCAACTAAAATTTAATGAAATCTTATCCTACTAAAAATATTAAAGTAATTTTTTCTGAAATGGTAGTGAGGGCTACTATTTTGAATTAAATAGTGAGAGTAACTAAATATATGATTAAAGTCCTAATCTTATTTGGTTTTCATGGCATATAACTTATTACTTGCTTACTTTACTTTTATTTTGTTTTGAATAGAAATTTCCTTTGTATGGTGCAACTAATATTAAGTTTTATTAAAAAAAATTCTCAAAGGATAGGTTTAAAAAAAGTTATTAAAGTTAGAAAGAAAAGTTGTACGCATATTGTATGATCATACTATAATCCTATTGAGGATTTTGGTGACAAAGTTTAGAAATATGTTAACTTTATTAGATAAAAAATATAATGACATTTTAGAATTAACTAATATCTCATAAGCTTTAATAGTAACATGCAAAATGAATATCAACACCATGACAGTATAATGCAAATAGTTGTATAAAGTAGAGCTTAAAAGTATACTACATTAATAAAGTTGTTTTACTCAACTTAGCCTATTAAAAGCATAAATAAAGACAACAATTAATTTGTTATAGTATGATAATAGTTATCCCTGGAAGAAGGTAATTGCATGACTTTTCTCATTAATACATTATATGATAAAGATCATGTATATTTATACAACCTTGTGAGTATTTGACAATAAATTTTGACTCAACATTACTAAAATTTTAAAGACATAATAAGAAATATATTATTGAATGAAAGAAGTTGATCCAAGTTTATACAAATAGTTTGTATGTGTTGGATCAAAGAAGACCTATGCTTAATATAAGTGAAAAAGAATAGAATGTTAGATAATCTAAATTATCCTTTTATACTAATGAGAATCATAAAATTGCATATATTCTTTGATTAGGAGTCATATTAAAATTATAAAACTTGTTATTTTAAAGAATAACCAAATCAACGTTTCATGAAAGGATGAGATAGTAATGAATTGTTAAATCTTATATGATGAATCAAGGGAGGTTCAAAATGATATTTTGATGATAATAAACATAATTACTTCTAATGTGTTTATTATTTTGATGAAAAGAAATATTAGAGCAAAATGAAGCTATAAACTCGATAAGCTAGTGTATGAAGTTGAACAAGAGAAGTTAAAGTTTACAACTAACAAAATGAAGATCAAAACATGAAAAAGGAAGATCCATGCTCATCAAGGTCATTTTATATTTTATATTATTATTTATAATCTCACTTTGTTAATTTGATGATCCGAAAGGCTTATAATGTATAAACATTTCATTTAACTTCATTACGTGACTATTTACCTTCATTAAGAGGCATTGAAGCTTTTGATTTTAATATAAAAGCTTTTTGATCATTTAAATAATCTTTAGGGTATATTTTGGGAAGTGTTTTAATCATATTTGGATTAAGAAAATTAGTTTTGAGCATTTAAAGTTGTTAAAATCATATTTTTTAGGTGAATGGTCAACTTATATAGGTTAGTGGTCGACCGATATAGATGAGAAAGATGAGAAGTTTCCAATGGATTGTAAACTCAAGAAGAATTTTCATTCAAAAATCTCATAAGTAATGTTCAACATGAATTAAAAAGAGGCAAAAGGGTCAATTTTGACCATAAGTTTTACATCAATTGACAAATTGAACCCGAAAGTTTCATAATATACAAACAAAAGCCTAACATTTAGAAAAAGTTCAAGTATAACCCCAAAATAATGGGAAAACTAATAGCCATATGACACCATCAATTTTCTGGTAGATTAGTGATGATCACTTGGTAGTTTTAATATTAATTTATATTCTTTGTAGGCCCCAGACTACCACATTAGTGTTTAAATGGAAAAGTGGGTCCTACTTTCTTCAAATAAAAACTTGTAACCAACTTTTGACACTTAACAAAATTGTAAGCACACAAAAAAGTTGAGATATAAACTACTGATTTTTTATTTCCTAAAGTATTTTAAAAAGTTGTTTGGAAAACATAATAGTAAGATACAGAACACGAACTTAGTAATGATGACAAATCAAAATTCCCAAAACAAGTTGATCAAACAAAAATTTCAAACTAACCTATGCCCTACTATTTGTAGAAACATCTTAAGTATTTCAAATGTTGAACACTGCTTTCTGTAACTATTTGAAAATTTTAAAAATTCTTCCAAGCTTACAAATATAACAATTGAGCAATGTTGGGGTTATGTAAATATAGTGCCCTAGAAAGCAAGTGTATTTATATATAACTTAATCTTCTTCCAGTTATTTTTGTAATGCAAATATTTATAATTAATAAAACAAAAGAGTTTTGTTTTATTTGTATGAGCATTTTATAACTAGTCATAAGGTGTCAAGATTCTTTTGTAAGTAATATACATATATATGGAGATGTATGGGAAACTTGTATATTATTAGAATCTAAATTAGTTGATTCACAGTTGAATAATCAAGTTGGTCGCTTGATTATAGTTTAGACTGT
>JAOQMP010000209.1:15203341-15224729 GCA_027563575.1 Erythroxylum pedicellare
TTTGGTTTTGTTATTTCACTTCCTTCTCTCCCATTTTCGTTTTTCCCCCTCTTAAGGAAGGAAACTACACTTCTTTCCTCCCATTTTACCTTTAATGAATGAGAAAGTCCACCTTGCCCTTCCTTTAATGCCTAATGTTTTTTTAACTTAAGTGACGTGCCAAAATTGGCCTTACACTCTCCCACTACTTTAATAGTTCAATGTCCTGAACCCATTCCATATTATCTTACCTACATTAACATGATAATTAACTCCAACATAAATTAATCTAACAAGACTCCAAACTTAATCTAATCATGCTTATTGAAAAAAATTCAAGTGCCAACATGGAAGATTGTTGGGGTTATGTAAATATAGTGCCCTAGAAAGCAAGTGTATTTACAGATAACTTAATCTTCTTCTAGTTATTTTTATAATCAAAATATTTATTATTAATAAAAAAATGAGTTTGGTTTTATTTGTATCATCATTATATAACTAATCATAAGGTACCAAGATTCTTTTGTAAGTAATATGCATATATATGGAGATGTATGGGAGACATGTATATTATTATAATCTAAATTAGTTAATTCATAGTTGAATAATCAAGTTGGTTGTTTGATTATGGTTTATCTCCATGCAAGTAAAAGAGTTTACTTCAAGGGAATGATGAGTTTTATATCATTAAAGTAGTTGACTATCGATAATGGAACTATTAAATGAATATGGAATCATGTGTGTTTTTAAAGAATAAAGTAGGCCATTTCTTTAATCTTAAAACATACATTTTTGCATTCTTTTATTACGAACCATAATCTTGATGAGTGGTGAACTAATGTGTATTTCATTATAATTCTTGATATGATCGGAATGGATTTTTACAGAGTCTCAATCTACTGTCTATATGTTGGAATTATTAATTGAAATATGTATAAGGGAACATTCACTCAAATAAAGAGTTTATAGTGATATCATCACTTCTAGATGTTTTATGAAGATTGGTGATTAAACTAGTGCCAGTTGTTTAATACACTAGCTACCCATCAAGTGTTAACACTATGATGAGATCTTGTGTGTTAATCACCATATAGAGTGAAGATGGAGCTCTAGAAGAAAAAACCAATTAAGGGCACAACGGTAATTTTACCCTTTATTATATGGATGGCTATAATATGGTTCATAATAGAGTTTGTAATTAGACACCTAATTTGAAACATGTCTTCTCATAATATTTCGTAATTCAAGAGTTTAGCTAATTGTCTTTAATGGAATGACATTTGGTTAATAAGTTGGAATTAATTCTAAATAGATTAAATTAATTCCGGACTTATTGGAGCTTAAATTATATAAGTCCAGTTATATTTCCCACTTGGCTTCTAGGAAAGGTTATCAAGAAAAGTAAGAAAAATAAATAGAAGTTACCGAAAAGAAAATAAACAAAGGAAATGATTGAATTAGATTCAGAATAATAAGACTGAAACAATTTAATTCAGAGTTAATTAAATTGGGTTTTAAAACTATAACTAAATGTTCAGTTTACAGTAATTAATTTTTAATTAGAAGCCTAAAATCAACATTTAATATTGGGATGGTTTTTGGTTTAATTTGATTAATTAGATTAATTAAATTGAAACAATATTTGTAAAGATAAAAAGGAGGGCAAAGCCGAAATTTAGAATGATGTAAATTTTCGGTTTTATATAGCTAAATGGTAGCTGCATATTTATCATTGAATTGCTAAATATAAGGTTTTTTTTTATTATGCTTCATCATCATTAAACGGTTTAATGGTGTCCTCATTAAGTGGTTTAATGGTCTTATCATTAAATGGTTTAATGGTTGTCATTTAATGTTAGCATGTAGAAAAACATATAAACCTTTTAGCATTCTTTTGACTAAAGAAGGAAGTAGTGCATATGTTGCTCTCTCTCCCTTCTTTCATGATATAACTGAAAATGAGAATCTCATTTATTAGCCTCTCTTTCATTTTGATTAAAAGAAGGAAGTAGTGTATTTGTTGCTCTCTCTCCTTTCTTTCATCATATAACCGAAAATGAGAGTGTCTTGTTTTTTTTCATCTAGCCATATTAAACAAATGAGAATGTCTCATTTATTACCTCTCTTTCATTTTAATTAGAAGAAAGAAGTGGTGCATTAGTTGGTTTTTACGACTCCCCCCTCCTTTCTTTTATGAGCTAGCTAAAATTAGGAATGAGAGTGTCTCATTTTGGTTCTTTCAACTAGTTGATCATAAAGGAAAAAACCTCTACAATCTTTCTTCTCCTTTCCTACCAAAATATCTTGTTAATCAAGTTATCCAAGGTGAACAAGTGGTAGATTAGATTGGTTGAGGATGCAATAATGAAGAGAGGATACAATAATAAAGAGAGGATACAATAGCGAAGAGTCAAAGCTGTATTACTAGGGTTGTTGTGGTTAAGCCCTAATAATTAATCACTAAAATGTTTTATTTAAAATCTATAAATATAAGCATAACATGTTCTTCATGTTGAATATTTATAGAAATATAATATCAACCCATAATATATACATACGTAAGCTGCTAATTCAGATGATCGAGGCTCAAACCCATGCCCTCATGATAAGAAATGTTTTTAAAACAACATACAACAACATATGTGATGTTATTAAAACAACACCCAAAGAGACAACATTTAGTATCTAAACGATCAATATCATGTTTAAGAATAACACATAAAAGCAACGCAACATTTGTTTATAACAAAAGCAACAGACAGAAACGACAACAACATAGCAGATCATCTAGTTTTCATAAATCGATACACAACCTATGTATTCAATAACAATCAAAACGACATCATTTAAACATATAGGTCTTCTTCAACCACTAGCGGGGTCACTTTAACCCAGTTCAGGACCTATCAAATTCTTAACAAAACTAGAAAAAAAAAACACCATGAAACTTATTTTTCAAAAAAGTAGAAACACTTCTAAAACACTTAATAGAAGATTTAATCAAAAGAAAAAAAATCCAAAAGAGACTCTGAATCAAAAGTTTTCGAATATGAAAATTTTTCCATAATTTTGAAATTCTCCAATAAATCAAAGAAAGCAGAGGTTAACATGCTTTGATACCAAATGTAAGCAAATTCTAACATATATTTAACAATAATATACATTATAGTAACATATAAAATAAATGCGAAAGAAAACGAAATACCTCTTGCCATTGTTGTTTGTGCTTGATAAGCTACGTTTTCAGAATTCTTCTAAGCTCTTAGTTCCTAACACGATGGTGTATGTTTCAAAGGAGAAAAGAAGCTTGGGGGACTCCAAAATTCAGCAAGAATGCTTATATAAATATGCTCCATCAAGCACATCAAGAGTTACCATAAAACCAGGAATTGAATACCCATTAACTACATAATGTTTAGACCTTTACTATAAGGAATACAAACACTTCTTACAATTAGGACTAATAGATCTACTCTTTTAGTCATTTGATTTTATACACATATGATTGCATATATAAAGTTCTTATTCTTCCTTTTTCTAAAAACATTATAAGTGTATTAGTAGTCTAATAAATCCTATTCAAATTCTAAACAATTATGTACCTTATATACTTAATTATAATTGTACTATTATAACACCATTCTTTTTCTTTTTTTGAGAAATTAAATAGATTGATTAATAAAATAAATGTCAATGGGTATAAGGAACACAAGGGAAGAAGCGAAAAGCTAAATCCTAAAGACACATAGCCTATAAGCTTAGAATCCTATTGACACTAAATAGCCTGGCATTACTCTCGCTAATTAGAACCTTAGGTTGTTGTTGGTTTAGTATTAAATTATGCTCCCTTATCTGTTTAAGAATCTTAATGAGAAGATATTCTTTTAGTCTATTTTTACCTTGATATAACAACAATTTCATTTTCTTTAAAATTTTATAAACTAATATTTGAAAGAAAAGCTTAAACTGAAAACAATTATGACCGAACTCTTTTTATCATGTATGACAAAATCCAAGGTACCCTTACAGGAAGTAGAGGAATGTATAGTCTAAAATTGAGTGAGTAATCCCCACCTTAACTAATTTGATTATACCATTGAAATAATACGTGATCCAATGATTCAGTGGAAGTTGAGCATAAAAGACAACTATTATTACTTGAGAGACATGACAATCTATCCTTAGTAAAGAGTTTTTAATGAATGACCAAACATAAAATTAAAGGGATTTTAGGAATGGCTTAAAGAAATGAAGATAGGTTATTAGAGTATCTCTTCACAACTTATTAGAAAAGGAACCAAAATAATGGTTCACTCGTAAAATGCTATCACTCAAGTTAGAGGCATTCAGAAGTCCAAAAGCTATGACTTCATAGCTTTGTAAAGAGATAAGAATTCTTACTTTGGGAGGAATAATAGTACTCCAATAAAAGGAGTCATTAGCAAACACAAGATTGAAGGAATACTAAAGATCTATGTAGAACCTTATTATTTTGGACCCCATCCGCTAGTTTGATTTTGAACCATCTTTTAATTAGGCTTCTTAGCTGCAAAATATATTGAATCGTCTATAGGGCATCATGCTGATAAGGTGTTATTTAGTTATGTTAATTGAAAATATATCTTTTTCTTGGCTATATTTTGGTGATTAAATAGGAAAATTAATTTTTATTTTATTTTAAGAGATGACAAGTGAAGATTGCATCAAATTAGAGTATCATCGGTCAAAATCACAAATTTTGAAAAAAAGTGGATAGATTATTGCAATGGATAAAGTGAGATCATGCCTAATGCCACATTCACTTCAAAAGTTGAAATTCAATTAGGAAACTTATTTTCATTTGTATTATGTGGGGATTTAGAATTATTTTAGATAAGAATCTTTGCAAGATCGGAGGAGACTGGGTTTTAGATAGAAAAGAAGGCAAAAACATGTCTACCACCTTCCTTAACATTCTCTTTTCATTTCTTTTAGTTTTCTCTCAATTTTTCATCTTTTCTTCTATACTTTTAGTGTTGGAACTAAATTAAATGTGTCTAAATCCAAATATTTTGATTCAATGGGATTCTAAACTCTAATTGTAACCTTATGAGATTTTGTTCTAAACTTATATTTAAGCTTTAATTTGTGTTCTTATATTTCATAATAATTAGTATTAGTTGATTTAACAAATTAATTTAATGTTGATTGTTCTATAGCTATCCATAAATTTAGTGATCTTTAATTATCATAAAAGGTTGGTATAAGTAGCAAATAGGTTATTTATGAGTTAGCTTATTTAACTTATAAGAAACAAGAAAACTAAGTTGAATAGTTGTAACTATCTCAATTTTTTAATTTAGGGTCTAGTCTTTTTCACTAAGCTTATTTCTATCGTTCAGTTGATATATAATGTTACCATACACAATCAATAAATGATAAATTTTGGTTTGAATGTTAGGTTTGAATCAATTAATTTAGGAAAATTTTAGACTTATTATAGCTATCCTAACAGGTTTTGGACTAACTTCTTGAATTATGAAAATTATTCTTTTTATACCAAAGATCAAAGTTATAATTAGATGAGATCTTTTCCTTAAATTGAAGTTAAGCACCCTTGAATTTATCACTTTTACATTTAGTTGATTTATTTTGATTCCTTGTTAATTTTATTAATTAATCATAAACCCCCTGCTTTGTTTTGTTAATTAAAATTAAGAAACTACTTTTTAGTTCTCTTGGGGTTTAACTTGGTACCACGACTACTACTAAAGTTTAAAAAATCAAAATTATTTTTTAGGGCTTCGACAAACTGCTCAAAATTTTAGTGCTATTGCTAAAGAACTATTTTAATTTCGTAGTTTCTTTATGTTACTTTATAGTTGACTACTAATCTCTTGTATATTTTCTGACTCATTCTTTTTAGAAAAGTAAATTGGAATATAACACAAAAAATTTAAAAGATAGTGCATCGTTTAAGGAAAGAGACTAAGCAAGAAAGCAGTCATTCACCACTAGAAGTGAAAGATGGGATAAATATAACAATTGGTAAAGGTTCTAATTATCAAGAAGTTGAAGAAAAGATGGCAAATCCTAACATTAGAAAGATGAGGGAGTTAGTAAAACTAAATTTGAATCAATAACCCTTATATATAAGATTTCCAGATATTGACGTATATTTCAAATTGAAACCTAGTTTAATTCTATTAATCCAATTTTTTTTGGTCTTACAGGTGAAGATCCATACACTTGAAAGGATTTCAAATTGTTTGCTCTTGAATGAAGATATAAGGAGTGACAGAAGAACAAATTAATCTCAATAACTTTCCATTGTCAATGAAATATAATGTAAATGATTCGCTAGATTATCTTCCCTTTGGTTCAAAGACAACATAGAATGAAATGAAAAGGTTGTTCCTAGAGAAGTTCTTTCCTACATCATGAGAAGTCAATATTAGAAAAGAGATTTGTGGCATAAGACAATTCACCAAAGAAACATTGTACGAATATTAGGAGAGGTTTAAAGAGTTATGTGCTAGCTGCCTTGATCAACTTTTGATTCAATACTTTTATGGAGGACTATTATTAATAGATAGAAGTATGATAGATGTAGCTAGTGGAAGAGATTTGGTAAAAAAAAAACTAGAAGTATCTAGAAAAAGATATCAAATATGATCATAAATTCTTAATAGTTTCGGATAAGGATGGAAGGAGCTATTAAGTGCGTGAATAAGGTAAGTAACATAAACCTTAAGGATAAAATTTTAGATTTAATTAGTCTAGTTTGTCAAATGATTGTAGGTCAATTGTAATCGATATGAGTGTGTAGAATATGCTCTTTCTTTGAACATCATACAGATATGTGCCCTACATTACAACAGGACTCCCTTCAAGAAGCTTACGTAATAGGCGGATTCCTAGTCAACCTTAAAAAAAAGATCCTTTTTCCAATCATTATAATCTAAGATTGAAGGATCAACAAAAATTTAAATATGGAAATGAAGAAGGGAAATAAAGATATTAGCTTCACAATTTAAATAGAAAACCTCAAGGCCCTTCATATGCTCAATCTCAATCTTAAAATTTAGGCATATCTTTGGATGAAATTGTTAAGGCACTTGCAATTAATACTAAAAAATATCAACATGAAAAAATAGTAAGCCCTCAGAACTTAGGAAAGCATATTGCTCAATTAGCCACCTCTGTTAGTAAATTGGAAGTGCAAACATCAAGAAAATTGCCTTCCCAAATAGTGGTGAATCTTAAGGGGAGTATGAGTGCATTGACATTGAGAAGTTTTAAGGAGATTTAATTTGGATCTTCCTTACCAATAGAGGTAAAAAAGCATGAGGAAGGAGAAAAGAAAGATGAGCTCCAACTTAAGAACCAATAAAGGTAAAAGATGATTTATCTTCACTAACTAATGCATGTGTACCTACTTTCCCTAGTAGGTTAGCTAAATCAAAAAAAGAGGAACATGATAGAGAGATCTTAGAAATCTTCGAAAAGGGCAAAATCAATCTACCACTTCTATAAACCATTAAGAAAATTTCAAAATATGCAAAGTTTTTAAAAGAACTATGCATAAATAAAAGGAAGTTGAAGGATAAGGAGAGAATAATTTTAGCTAAGAATGTATCAGTTGTGATAAATAGAAAATTACTAGAAAAATTGAAAGATCTAGGTATGTTTACACTTCTATATGTTATCAGTGATAACAAAATTGAACGTGCTATGCTAGACTTAGGTGCATCTATTAATGTCATGCTGTAATTAATTTACAAAGCTTTAAATTTGAATTCTTTGTAAGAAACCAATGTGATTATTTAGATAGCTAATCTTTCTTATGTGCGCTTGTTCGTGCTATGGAGGATGTTTTGGTCTAAGTCAAAAGTTTGATATTTCCAGTGGAATTTAAAATCTTAAAATTGGATGGAGATAGTGTTAAGATTCAGCTTCAATTTTATGATGAAGGTCGTTTATAAAGATGAACAAGAAAAAAATTGATGTGGATGAGGGTACTTTTTTTGTTGAGTTCGATGGAAAGATAGTGAAGTTCAATATTTTTGAAGCAATGAAGTACCTTAATGATTTTCAATCCATTTACTATATGGATATTGTAGATTCATTTATGTAGGATATTTTTAAAGAAAAAGTGTTGATGATAAGTTGGAGTTTAATGTTAAACCAGAAGTAAACGAGCAAGTTAATGGAACATTTGAAGTTGTAGAATCGTTATCAATGATGCTAATAGAGTTGAAAACTTTAATGCTGAACTTAATATAACTCACAAGAAAATGTCATCTTTTACTTTTTAGGCTCTAAAGATAGATTTGAAGGCCTTACTTGATCACCTAAAGTATGTCTATTTGGGTGAAGGAGATTCATGACTTGCGATCATCTAAAAAGGGTTAACTACAAGGTAAGAGAAAAAACTAGTAGCATTACTTAAGGATTACAAAACTAAAATTGCTTGGATTTTATCTTACATAAAGGCATTAGCCCAGTAATTTGCATGCACATGATTCTTTTAGAAGAGAATGCTAAGCCAATAAGGGAACCCTAAAAAAGAATAAATGAAAGAGATTTTAAAACTTTTGGATGCTAGTATAACCTATCCAACATCGAATAATGAATAGGTGAGACTAGTGCATGTTATGCCTAAGAAAACTGGTATGATAATAATACAAAACCAAAATGATGAGTTGGTACCAATGAGGGTACATATTAGGTGGCAATTGTGTATAGACGTTAGAAAGCTTAACTTATCCACTAGAAAGGACCATTTCCTATTAACTTTTATAGATCAAACATTTAAAAGACTTATAGGTAAATCATGTTTTTCTTTTTGGATGGTTTTTCAATTACTATCAAATAGCAATTGCTTAAGAAGATCAATAAAAGATTACCTTTACATGTTCTTTTGGAATGTTTGTCTTTAAGCGAATGCCCTTCGATCTTTGTAATTCTCTAAGTACATTGCAAGGATGCATGATGAGTATATTTGTTGAGTATATTAAAAATGGAACTGAAGTGTCATTTTATGGTTGATTAAAGCATCATTTTGGGACATGTTATTTCATTCAGGGGCATAGAAGTTGATAAAATAACAATGGGTTTAGTTGTGAACTTACCTTACCTTACAAATGTTAGGGAAGTTTGATCTTTTCTTGGACATGTAGGACTTTATCGTAGGTTTATTAAAGATTTTTTCGAGATTGTGTTACCCTTATTAAAGTTGATCCAAAATACATTACATTTAAATTTAGAAAGGATTATAAGTAAGCTTTGAAAAACTCAAGGTGTTATTGATAAGTACACTTATTATTCAACCACTAAATTGGGATCTACTGTTTGAGATCCTGTACAATGCTAGCAATTATGTAATGGGAGTTGTTTTAGGCCAAAGGATTGGGAAACAAAGTCATGTTATCTATTATGCTTTAATAATGTTAGATGTTGCGCAAAAGGTAGAAGACCTCTATTTAGCTTTCCCTCCAATTTAGTAATTTCTACTTTTAAAAAGTAGCTGGTCTTTCTCCAATAACTTTCCTATTTAGGCAGGACCAATGGTTTCAGTCATTAGAGAATGCTTCAATATCCTAGAGGTCCAACAGAACAATAGGGACTTAGACACGGAGTTCCCTTCTACTTAGGACTCCTTGGATGTGAATAAGAGCAGAGGAAAGCTTACAACTCCTCAAAAGGAAGCTCATAAGTCTTAGATTTGGGTGTTAAAGCTTGATGTTGTAGCCTAGTAGGTTTCTTCCTAAGTAAAAGACCCTCTTTCCCTCAGGTTCATGCTTGGGCTCGTAACAGATGGGATAATAAGTGGTTGGAGGAAGTGCACCCGACACAAGAGGATCCTTTCATTTCCAAGTTCATAGATGAAGAAATTATAAACTTAGTAATAGAGTCTGGGCCTTGGCATATAAGTGGACAACAATTGGACATAAATGGAATAGATTCCTTCCCCATTTGCATCATCTTTCACAATGTTCCTTTGGAATATTGGACATAGGGTGCTCTGAAATTCCTTACTAGCTTAGTTAGTAAGCCTCTTGCTTTTGATTCTTCCACTGCTAAGTTTGAAAGAATTTGTTATGCTTGAATCTACATTAAGGTGAGAATAAAGGATGAGCTTCTTGATGTTTTACCTATTATGAAGTTTAATGAAGTTAGTGAGATGGCTAGAATGGAAGTTAGACTCTCTTATTCATAGAAGCCTCAATTAGGTAAGAGGGTATGGAAAGAAACAGGTAAATTGTTTAAAATAAGAGAGTATTCAGAACTTATGGGCCTAGGAGAATTTAAAGAGCACATGGCTATGGATGCAAGGAACTAGGCTTCTTTGGAAGCAAATGGAGATTCTCTGGAGATATCCAAAGATGTAGGTTCTGCTAAGGTACGACCAGATTTAGATGTTGGCCTTAGTGAATTATTCAAGACTGATTTAGATAAAGGAAAGGAATGGGCACTATGAACTTAGGGGAAGATTATATGCATGAAGATTTCTGTGCATGAAGAGATCATAAGGATTCTCTAATGGAAAAGCATCCTCCTACTATAAATGGGAAATCTGGCAAAAAGAAAAAGAAGGTTAAGGGTGGCTAATAGTACCTCTAATTTTCGGTATAATATTTTGGAATATTAGAGCAATAAATGATCCTCTAAAAAAGCTTACAATAAAGGATCTAATGATACAGAAGAAACCTCTTTTCTTTAGCTTATTGGAGACTCATATCAAAGCACATAAATTGCATCACTTTATAAAGTTTCTAAGGTCTAATTGGATAATTGGCTCCAATCACTAGTTCCATTACAAACGTAGAATTGTGTTTACTTGTGATATAGACAAGATTCAAGCTACTATTCAAGGCAATTCTGACCAGTTTGTTCACTTGGTTTGCAAGAATATGATTTCTCAGCTTACCTTTGAATTGACAATCTTATAAGCTTCTAACTTTTCTTTCCAATGAGCTAAGCTGGTTTAGCTTCTATTAAATCTACTTTGGTGAATCCATAAATGGTTGTAGGAGACTTCAATTGTGTCCTAAACTCTTCAGAAGTTCAAATGGATAGAGTTCATAACGCTATTGGCAAGGAGTTAGAATCCTCTATAGGATTGTGAGCTCTTTGATCTAATATATGTAGGCTTTCACTTCAATTAGACATATAAATAATAAGGGAGAAGGTTAACTAGGAGGAAGCTTGATAGGATTTTAGTCAACCAACTTTGGATTGATTAGTTTCCCAGCTTTTTTGCTCAGTTTGGTCCTTTTGGGTGCTCTGATCACTCATTTATGAAGGTCATTATCCCTAATAGTCAGGATCACTGATTGACTAATTTTATGATTGTCAATATTGTAATAATCATTAGTGTATAGTTTAGTTGTAGCTAATACTAACAAGTACAAGTCGATCTCACGAAGATGATGAATACTAGTAATTACCCTTCCCCTATTATCTATCCTAAGGATTGATTTCAGATTTTTTTATTAAAAGAAACTAAAACTAAGTAAAAGAAAACAAGTAATGAAATTGATCAAAGAATTCATGAAGCACTAGGAAATTGTCGATATCCAGTAATTTGTATCTATGTTTCAAATCCCCCTAAACCCTTAATAGATTGAATTTTTATCAGGCAATTTTTTTGATGATTTATTAGACCATGGAGACTCCTATGGTATGCTAATAGCTGACCATGAGTCTACTAGCAACAAATCCTAAGGCTTCTAACTGAGTTTCTCAGGTTAAATTTTATAGGATTTCATTACTAATTTTGTAGTCTTTCTATTAGGCTTAGCCCTAATATGGAAGATTTATGTTATCCTATCTCTAGGGTTGCATTCAACTCCTTCCAATTATGTTAGATTTATTCAACCTAGGATTTCTCAACCTTTACATATGAAATTATATTATAAATAAAACACGTAATCAGATCCAATATAAGAATCAAACCAATTGCATTAATAAAAGAATCAATCGTGCCAAAGTATTAATATAAGGTTCATCAAGCCTAAATACTAACTGGAGGTTTAATTACACATAATCGAACATGAAATCAAACATACATTAAAAGAAAAATAAATAGAAAATGATGAGTTTATAATTCTAAACGTCCTTTATTGTCTCTTATCGAATATTCTCACGATGTAAAGGTTTTGATCTTGTATTTCGATGGATCTATTAAAGATTTCTTAATGTTTTCCACTTCTCTAGACCATAATCGCACCTAGAGAACAAACTACACATCTGGAAATCACCTTCCAATGTCTAATATACGACTCCTCCCTCTCTGCATTCAAATGTGTCTTTTATATTAAAATTTGGGGTTTTGGGGAGGTCTATGGTCTCGGGGAAGTGCATGACTGTGCATCCTTTTTGTACTTCAAATCTTCAATTTATACCACGATCTCATCCAAATTCTTCTCCTTTTAATCTATGAAGGCAATTATGTTTTGTTAACACACTTGAAGTAAATTAATTACCAAATATACAATAAAATTATAAAATATCAAACAAAAACGCATTAAATATAGGGTAAAAATATGTTCAATTATCCATCTATCAATCACTATAAAGCTCCATTTAGGTTGTTTAATTTCCTAGCCTACAAGAAGGGGTTTTTGGATATTGTTAAAGAAGTTTGGGACATCAGGATCCAAGGTTGCAAGTCTTTCCGGCTGATGAGTAAGTTGAAATTATTGAAAATTAGCCTAAAGTACCTTTTGGATGATAAGTCCCTTTTACTCAAGCTCTTCATAATGCCAAATTAAAGTTGAAAGAACTATAGAAACAATCTTATCTTTATCCTTTTAATATGGACGTGAAGCAAAAAGAAACCAAAGCTCTTGAAGGCTATATTAAGGCTTTATAGGAACATAATTCTTTAATGTTTCAAAAGGCTAGGTTTAGCAGGTTAAAGGAGGGGGATATCAAATCCAAGTTATTTCACAATTTTATCCTTACTAGAAGAAACTCCAATAAGATCCTATACCTGTTGGATAGAGATAATCAATAAGTAAGAGACTCTTCCTCCATTTAAGGATTGGTATTTAAATTCTTTAAAGGTATTCTATGAACAAAGACATTAGTTTAGCTATCAGATCTTAACTAACTTGTTAGGACATCCATCTGCCGTAAATGTTGCTTAATAGGAGGAATTACAAAAAACAGCTTCGATGATGGAAATCAAAGAATGCCTTTTCATCCTGAATCTAGGAAAGGCTCTAGGGCCTGATGGTGTTAATGCTTTCTTTTTTCGATTCACTTGGGATTCACTTGGGATATCACTGGTGGTTTCATAGTGTAGGTTGTCTAAGAATTCCTCACTTAAATAAAAATGCTTAAAGAGCTTAGCTCTTCCTTTATCTACTTTGTTCCTAAGATATATTTCATAATTCTTTTATTCCTAGCAAATCTATTTCAGATAACATCATACTGATTTAGGAACTTCTAAAGGACTATGACACTATTAGATCCATACATATGCGTTTCTTAGTGATTGTTTCTAACTAAAAAAAGAAAAAAAACATGAAAACTCAACAATAAAGGATAATTACAACTAATAACCATATGATAATTTTGATTTTAACCCCTAAGAGAGATAATAGAAGGGAAGAAGTAACTAAAATGAATTTTTATTTTAAAATAAATTATATTAATTGTGCTAGTTTTGAAAACAAGTTGCAACAACATATAAAAACCAAAACTTTGTACTTTTTGTTTTTAACAAGAAACTAAACTATTTAAAACTAAAAAAGTTTTAATAACTTGTTCTCACATTTTTGGCAACCACTATAGAAAATCATAAAAAAAAAACAACCCCTAATAAAGTACTAACATCAAACTTGTCTCATTAGTGCAAAAAAAGAACAAATTAATATTCTTCTCAAGAAGTTAGGGACATATATATACAAATCCTGAATGATATAGATCAATTTGCAAGGAAGGCTCATATTATAAGAAATTTTCAATTCCTAATGCATCCCCCTTATAAATTTTATTTTTTGCCCAAATTTGTCATATTGACATAAGAAGGTGGGATAACAAACCTATCATCCATTGTTTTGAGAGTGAAAAGAATGACCATATACATTATATATCCCAATCAGATTAGTCTGATAGTTTCTTTAAATTTAGCACTTTAATGAAACTAAGGACTAATGTTATATACCTATAAAATCTTCATATTTAAATTGGTCAAAAGGAAAGTAAGAGAAGACTTTAAATGTGATACCTGAAAACCCACAAGTCTAAATAAAAGCCACGTTAACCATGATGATCTTATAATTGGGGTTTAAAGGAGATACAAGCTCACATATAGATCTAAAAACCTATGTTTAAGGTTGAAAGTCTAGAAAAGGACCCATATTATCTCAATCAAGTAACTTATGATACAAATACTTTCAAAAATCAAACTATTGTATTAAATTGTTTTTGAGTTTGGCTTAAGGTTTAAAATGTAATAATTAATTCTAACTTAATATTTGTTTTGTATGTTTTCCATTACATTAAATCATGTTAAAAGACCAAGAAAAATTGGAATTTATATTATATTGAATAAAAATTCACTCCTGAAGGAGGTATAAAGAAAGAGCAAGTTTTTAACTAAACTAGTACTGCCAATTTATACTAATTGAATACAAATTAAGAGTAATACGTAAACCAAGTATTGCTAGAGTTTGAACTTCTTAGCTTAAAACAACAGTGTGTAAATTAAGTATAAAGGAAAGCCAAGATAAAGAAGAAACATGAGGTTTTAAAGTCAGGAACTTCTGTAGTATCAATACATCCTTTTTGTCTCCACTTTAATAATTAATGCAAGGAAATTCCACAGCTTGTAGACACATTACCACTATAACTAAAATAGATTTTGTTTGTTAGATCAAACATTATAGCTCTTATAAGAGGACATGCTTCTCTATTACCTTATTGAGAAATATTCCTTGGTTTTTCTACTCTCTATAAAAAGTATACTACAATTTCTAATGAAATACTATAGATAAGGAAGTATCGTTCCCTTATACCTGTCAACGACTTATCTAATTGATAACTCCATTTTAGTCTATTAGAGGAGAAAAGAGGTTATAGAGTTATTGTGTCCTTTTCCAAATGTATAAGAAGAAGCTACATTGGGAAGAAAAAAAAAGGTTATTAATAGACTTACATTCTTGTTTACATAAAATATAACAATTTGGAAACTCTTGAATGCCTTTAAACCTATCTATCATGCTTAATATCCCCTTTATAGTAAGCTATAATATGAAAGAGATTTTTAAACTTGCCTATTTAAACCAAACAATTTTGTGCCTATTCAATTTTAGAGCTTGGTCACCTTCTTCTATGAATCTTTATGATAATTCACGAGAAATGTCTCCTCCTGTGAATTAACTCCTCTCTATTAGATATAAAATAAAAGTTATGGAGGTGAAGCATAAGTATAAACCTCTACAACTGATTAAGGAGGCTTTGGTTGTTATCTAAGAATTCTTTCATTAACACAACATCTATAATAGAACTCCTAATGAATGTGAGCTTATTAATCCTACTTATAGGGCTAATGTTGCTCCAATTTTTATGCTAAAACAATACAAAAGATTCATTACCAAGAATATGCTTAAATTTCAATCTTACTCCTTTCTCTTAAATGTAACGCACGACTACCATAGAGCATATACTCAAACATCCAGATGATATTCAAGAGCATACCCTATGAGAATGGCATGTTAGTGCAATCATATTCACTATTATGGCATCATACAGAACATAAGTGATCATAAGTTTAACATTTCTTATTTCATTTCACAAACATCATTTACATTATCATTACAACTTATAATCCATATATGTATATTACAAAAACATTTGAGAGTTTTCTGTTCTTTACAAAACATCTAACATGAAATGAGATGCTAACAAAAATAATCTATTTAAACTCCTCAAACATTAGCTGACCAGACTTTTGAGCCATTCCTGATTCCAAAATTGACAATACTAGACTGCTACTAGATTGCTTTAAAAGCTAGGTCTCCTCAGTACCTGAAAACGATGTTGTAATTTTGATGAGTTTTGTGAACTCAGTGAGTGAAATATCATCGATGTGCTTACTCAATTTAAAACACAACATCATAAGTATATCACATTAGCTTGAATCAATTCCATATAGTTTTGTATACCAAATCACATTATACATCATATCTCAATAAGCATATTATAAAACAAACATATCATACAATCTTTTCAAAATAATCCAATCTTTCACCTCCATCATTCATATCGTCAACATGTGTCCAAGTATTACAGATCACTATATCAACACAATTTAGTACCTTTATAGAATGTTTCATAGGATATATATAAATATATGTATACAAAGCACATGTGATTCCACTTTTATTCTTCTTTTGTCAACACCAAGTGCCTATTTAACTGTCTTGTATTCCATTGTAGATATCGGACTCATTTTAGAAACTGTCCTGTACCCTTTCGTGGATCCTGAGCTTATTAATCACTGAGCATGTGGCTCTTTTGCACATTTCTCAGCTCTAAGCTCTTTTCAGACTGGACACTCTGATTATAACCCCTTTATCTGATCATGCATATTCATGTGATGAATGCGTCATTTCACATAATCTGCTATCAATAACCTTCATTAAAAGTGCAGGGTCACTTATCATATTCATCATATTTGAGTCTGGTGTTCTGCATTCAATTGAGAACATAATTTCCATATTCACATACAATTAGGAAGCACTTCCAATAAAGTCCCGAATATCAAACTCCTTGGACCATCAACGTCCAGAAATATCAATATCGCAATCATATCAATAAATGTTTAATATCTAATAGTTAAGCAGAATCAATTCAAAGATAGTGAGAAAACATCTAGGTTAACTCATAGTATACTCCAGATAGCTATTCCCTTGACGAGCCAACAATGTTTGGATGTGTATGCTGAATTTGTGCTTTTACATCATACAATACATATATATTTACACATCACTAACTCATTTAATCAAATGGATACTCAATTGTAAACATGTATATGTATTATGTTTAATGCATGCTCAGTTTACTATCTTAGGTATGTAACCTTATTCACAAATCTTGCTCATTCATTCATCATATCCTGTATATAACTTGTTTACAATTAGGTTATTCTTAAGTAAATTTAATTACCCTAAATTCATCATTGATACATTCATCAATTCTTTCCTATCATTATATATATTCATACAATTTTCCCAATTCTCATTCAATGATACCTAATTTATTCCATATATCCTTTTAATCACATTTGCATTTATAAGAACATCTTTATACCAGTAATAACTCATAAATACCAAATTTGGATACATTGATATCTAACCGTCTATTCCTTAAGTTATAACCTCATTTAACAACCTAAACTTATTAAACCTTTCACCAATTAATCAAGCAACTATCTAAGTTCATTCCAAGCCCCAATCAACTATAAATGCATCAAAGTAAAGTAACTTATCCTTATATGGTTTAACAAGATCATGAAATAGAAATTTCCCTCACAAAGGATTTCCCACAATCATGGGGTACCTTCCCATGATTGTGACAGAAACAAATGCATCTACCCATGGTCGTGGGATGAGTGCCACGATCGTGGACTACTCATTTTCTTGCAATTGTTCTCTAGATTCATCTCCTTTATTCCAATTCGAACATGTTCATCATAGTCCCTAAATTATGCCTCAAGTATCCCTTAATTATATGTTAATTCCACTCCAATTTCATCTCTAATTCTAACTCAAATTCATTTATTTGGCAGCTCAAGACTATTGTTTTTCTTGCATCAAAACAAAATAGAAACTATCATTCATTTGATTATACATATAGTCCTAGTTCTTTCCCATTTGAAGATCACTATTAACACCTTTCATTAACATAAATTCACCTTCATTATACTTCAAATCACAATCCAATTCAAGTATCAATTTCTAGCACAATTCATCATCAACATCATATAAAATCCGTCCTAATTCATTCATTCTAGGATTTCTATTAGAACATGCCATAAGAGCAATACTCTACTTACTTATTTAGCTTCCAAATTCAGCTCAATTCAATAAGTCTATCTAGTTCACCATGCATGCAAGATCATCCAAGTACAAGATGAAAGCAGGACGTTTTCATCAAAGGAACAATGATGACAACATATTTTAGCTATCTTTGAGCAGATTTTCTTGTATGGATCTTATAGTGAGTAGGAACAAAATTAGAGCAAGATATAAAAGTTAGGAGGGTTTCGGTGGTGAGAAGTAAGAAAGAAGAGAAGAATGAACAAACCAAAATTACTCCCGCATAGCATAACCCATCAAATGCTAGATGTCACCAAATTAAGTTGACGTGTGTCCTTAAGCATGTAAGTCATTTGTCCCTTCCTTAAACTGCCCAAATTTCACCTAGTTATTAGTCCATTTGTCACTCCATAATCAATGTCATTTATCAATTAAGTAGCTATACCAAATGTCAATCTTTTATCTATTCCAAATTTCACTCAATTATAGGCTTAGTCATCCTAATTTTCTATGTGTCAACTTGTCTTGCCACTTGGCATTTTTCCTAGTCTAAATGTACATTTAGTTCCTTAATTTTACAATGGTAACAATAAATTCCAAGTTTACTAATTATATTCTACTAAACCAAAATTCAAGACATAAACAATACACAATTCACATCATGATCTTCTTAAACCTTTCATAACCCAGAATATGTCAATTGAGTGCATATACTATCTTTGCAATGTTTACTAAATTATAATTCGTTTGTGTAAACGCTTATTTTATGCATGTGAGTGAAATGCATTTCATGAATTCTTAATTATATAGCTTCTATGAAATAATATAGGGTTCTAATCCCTCAATTTGAAAAAATGACTATTACAATTCTCCCCCCTAAGAAATTTCATCCTCAAAATTCTTACTGATTGATCAAACAAATGGGGATATTGTTTCCTCATGTTCTCTTTAGTGTCTTATGTAGCTTCTTCTCTCGAATGATTCCTCCAAAGGACTTTAAGTAATCGGATCATTCGGTTTCTTAATTATTTAGTCTGATGATCCATTATCTTAATTGGTTCCTCCATATAACTCGAATTACTTACAATTTCAACCTCCTACATTGGTAACACATGTGTCAGATCTTACCGATACCTCCTAAGCATACTGATATGAAATACATTATGAATTTGAGCCATCTGAGCTGGTAATGTTAACTTGTATGCCAACGGTCTAACTCTCTCAGCAATCTCATATGGACCACTGTATCTAGGGCTTAATTTACCCATTTTACCAAACCTCAATACTCCTCACCAAGGTGATACTCTCAAAAACACTTTATATCCCACTTGGTACTCTATATCTCTCCGGTGCTGATCTATATAACTTTTCTGTCAATCCTGAGCTTCTTTAATTCTACTACAAATCAATTTCACCTTATCAACAGTGTCTTAAATCAGTTTTGGGCCTTCAACAATCCTTAGACCCTCTTCATCCCAATACAAAGGCGTTCGACACTTCTTACCATGCAATGCCTCATATAGAGTCATATAGATACAACTGTGATAGTGATTATTGTAGGCAAGTTCAATAAGAGCTACATATTGATCTCATGTTCGAAATTCCAAAACACAAGCTCTGAGCATATCCTCAATAGTCCTAAAAGTTCTCTCACTCTGTCCGTCTATCTGAAGATGAAATGTTATATTGAAATTCAACTTTGTACCCAATGTTATCTGTAAACTACCTCAGAATCTAAAAGTGAATCTAAGATCTCGATCAGATACAATAGATAATGGAACTCCATATAATCTCACTATTTCATTTACATACATCCGGGCTAACTGATCCATTGTATTATTCTCCCTCATAGGTAAGAAATGGGCTGATTTCATCAATCTATCAACAATGACCCATATAATATCACGTTGCCTCAGAGTTTTTGGTATATCTATAGTAATCCTCTCCCATTTCCACTCCAGAATTGGCAATAACGGTAACTTCCCAATCAGAGCCTGATGCTCAGCCTTAATTTGCTGACAAGTCAAACGTTTAGCTACATACTCTATCACTTGCTTCTTTATTCTTGGCCACCAGAAATGTTGTTTTAGCATACTGTACATTTTTGTAATACCAGGATGCATAGCATAAGCTACCATGTGCACTTCTTCCAGAATCTCTTTTCTCAAATCATTAACATTAGGTAGATATAATCTTTACTTCAACCATAATGTATCGTCTCTTAACTTATATTCAGAACTCAAATCCTATTTCAAATTCCTAATAAGCTTCACTACTTCTGGATCTTTACTATCAGCTTTTCTAATCCTCTCATGCAATATCGGTCTAAGCTTCAATGTAGCCATTAGTGCTTCATTCTGCCCCAAATTTAACTCAACATTCAGTGCCCTTAGTTATACTAAGTTTGGTAACCTCGATGTCTGAATTTGTGCTAAACTACTATTAGATTTCATGCTAAATGCATCAGCTACCACATTAGCTTTATCAGGATGATACTCAATTGTACAATCATAATCTTTAAGTAGTTCAATCCACCTCTGTTGTCTCATATTCAACTCCTTCTTACTTAATAAATATTTCAAACTTTTATGATTAGTAAAAACCTGAAATGTTTCTCCATAAAGATAATGTCTCCAAATCTTCAAAGTAAACACTACTGTAGCCAACTCTAAATCATGAACCGAATAGTTAAATTCATAAGACCTAAACTGTCTCGATGCATATGCAATCACTCTACCATACTGCATCAAACCACATCCTAATCCCTAGTGTGAAGCATCATTGTATAATACATATCCCCCAAATCCAAATGGGATAGTTAACACTAGTGTTGTAGTTAATCAGTGTTTTAACTCCTCAAAACTCCTTTGGCACTCATCAGTTCATCTAAAAGGTACATCCGTCCTCAAAAGCTTTGTTAAAGGGGCTAAGATTAATGAAAACCCCTTGACAAATCTTCTGTAATAACCTGCTAACCTAAGAATACTCTAGATCTCAGACACAATTCTCAAGGCTTGCCACTTTATCACTGCTTCAACTTTCATTGGGTCTACCTATATGCCCTGTCTAAACACTATGTGACCCAAGAATACTACTTTATCGAGCCAAAATTCATACTTACTGAACTTGGCGTATAATTGCTTCTCCCTCATTATCTATAATATTACCCTCAAATGCTCATAATTTCTTATGTATTTCTCGAGTACACCAAAATGTAAACTATGAACACAATTATAAAATTGAAGTAAATCACACGTTGATATAGAATTCACGTACAATATACGAGATACATAAGAAGGGAGTTGAATTGTGTATTCTTTCCGTGAATACAAAAACTTTAATATATCTTGTTAAGAACTTTTCCAACTGTTAAA
>JAOQMP010000209.1:15261706-15273953 GCA_027563575.1 Erythroxylum pedicellare
TATAAACAAAAATAATTTTGAATAAAAAAGAAACTAAAAATCTAAAAAAAATTTTTTACTGAATTTAAAAATAAAAAATAAAAGACCCACGTGATTTTGATCATCTATACTATTTAATTGTTTAATTTCCAGAATTTGAGTGGTTACTTACTTTGTTAATAAAACAACCACGCGCACACACAGGCGACGACATGAACGACATCTAAGGTAAGGTCAGTCTAGACTGTTAATTCACCTCTTCAAAGGACAACCAAGGACCAAAACCGAAATTCAATTCCTTGATCTGGTTCTTACAAATAATGGAGCCTGAAGCTGAAGGGTTGAAGCCGGAAGTTGTCGTAGAGGAGAAGGTGCAAGATGGTGAGGGAATTTCGGGATCTTGTAAGGAAAGCCCTGATTTGCTGAAGAAAGGGTCTCATGTCATGAATAACGGCCCAAGGTACGAAATAATTTTCTCTTCTCTGTTTTACTTTTCTTTTCGGAAACTGATGTTATGTGGCTAGTTACTAAAAATGGAAAATGATGAGAAGGACATAGGCAGAGTGGTGGAAGAGTGTATCTTCAGGAATCAAGTCTAGATTGGGTACTGGGCTGTTTCAGATTCGAAGTGTTCCAATAAAGGAAATAAAAATTGTTGTATATCCTACTCTCATATGTGTTGGAATCTAGCTGTCTACCAAAGAGTGAACGGTTACAAAGAAAGAAAATGAACGCTTTGTGAGGCTCTGTAGTGTTCAACGGTGTACTAATCGAGGTTTGTGGCATGTTAAGGTGATTGATTTGGATTGGGTGCTCATTTGCATGATTTGTTCAAATTATTGCCTGAGATCAATTCTACCGCGTGGACTTTAGACTTGGTCCATGGAATACTATGACAGATCTGCTTTGGAGTTAGATGGAATCTCATCTTGTGATTCATGTCAGTTTCGCAAAGAATGTATAACTATTTAGCAGAATTTGGGACGACTTGTAACGTTAACATATGTTAGGATCTGGAGTTGGGGGTTATTCTCATTCATGTGTGGTGCTCTTGGTTTTCTAAATAGTTGGACTGCTACTAAGTTCATCAAATTAAGGACGTAGAAAGCTCTAAAATAACAGAAAGAGTAGTTCCAAGAATTTGGTTGGCAATTACAGTGAGTAATTGAATCTGGACGCAAAGCAGCTATTCATTTGTTGACCTGTGATAAAGACACTTTTCAAAAAACTCTATAACATAATTATATACGTGGCATATTTCTCTTTGCTTTGGTATGTTTCCTTAACAAACCTTTATTATAAATATTAATATTGCAGCAGCTCTTATTGAGCAAGGGGGCCTGGACATTACGATTCTCCATATGCCTTTTTTATTTTCTTATTAAAAGCTTATCATGGTATTAGAGCTTTAATGGCTAATGCCTCTTCTACTAGTTCTTCTTTAGCATCCGAGGGGGAGGTCACTCCTATAACCATCCGATCATCCTTAGCAGCACCCATTACCAATACCCTCTCATTTGTTCTCCCAATCAAACTGGAAAGAGCTAATTACTTGCTCTGGAAAGCTCAAGTACTACCTACTCTAATTGGGCATGGCCTCCTCAGTTTCTCAATGGTTCATACACTGCAACACCAATTGTAAATCCAGAGCAACCCGGCGAAGCCTATATTTCTTGATTGAAACAAGATCAAATACTACTTTCTTGGCTCCTCGCGTCAATGTCTAAAGTAGAAGTTGGTGATGTTGGTTGCACTACGTCACGTGAAGTCCGAATTGCACTTGAGCACCTTTATGCCACACCCACTTGCCAAAAGGTTCTACAACCAAAGGTACAGTTGCAAAACATGAAGAAAGGTGCTTCTGCTATCACTGATTATGTTGTCAAGATGAAGTCCATCTCTGATCAATTGGCAGCCGCTGGATATCCACTCTCTCAAGAATATTTAATTATGGCGATACTTGTTGGAGTTGGATTTGAATATGATCCAATAGTTGTGAACATTACATCTAGATCTGATCTACCTTCATTACAAGAGGTACAAGCCTCATTCGTTAATCATGAGTTACGACTAGAACATTTAGCTGCTGCAACTACTGTTGATTTATCTCATCTCACTACAAACGTTGTTGCACTCAATGTTCATCCATCTTCACCTGCTTTCTCACAAAGAGCAGGCAATACTTGTGGCGGTTACAGAGATCGTGGTCATGGAAGGAATCAGAGGCTTGTTTGTCGAGTTTGTCATCGTCCTAGTGATTCAACTATTAAATGTTATTTTCAGTTTGATCCACATTACCAAGGCCTTGCATCATTCAACCCATCCCTTCCCACCCCTCCTAGACCACCTCAACCATTTTTCCCTACTCATTCCTCCTCCCCACCTTATCACACGCCTCTCTCCAAGTTGTCATTGCCTTCTCCTCCCCCTTCAGTGCCATGATAGCTACACCCTAATCGGTCTAGAACCTCGAATGGTATTTTGATTCAGGAGCTTCTAATCACTCTATTGGTTCCACTTCCAATCTTCAGGTCACTCACCCTTATTTTGGTGCTGAGCAGCTTACCATGGGAAATATCTTACCTCTCTTAGCATTCAATATCAATTACCTTCTCCTTACATTCATCACCAAAATGGTCGGATTGAATGCAAACATCGACATCCTATTGAAACGGGCCTCATCCTTTTTACACAAGCCTCTCTTTTGTTATCTTTTTGGTGGTATGCCTTTGATATTGTTGTATATCTTATCAACCGCAAGCCTACCCCCATTCTCAATAATTCTTCTCCTTACTAGTTATTATTTCATCATCTTCCTGATTATTCCTTTCTTTTTGTTTTTGATTGCTCATGTTATCCTCTTCTCCGTCCCTATAATAAAAATAAGCTTTCCTTTTATACCACTAAATGCTTGTTTCTCGGCTATAGTTCCCAACACAAAGAATACAGATGCCTTTCCCCTATTGGTCATGTTAATATCACTACCCATGCTCGATTTGATTAATTCGAGTTTCCATAGACTTCCTCTTTCCTTTCCTCTCCTCCTAGATTCTCTATTGCTTCATCTCCTTCACCTTTTCCTTTTGTTCATCTATCTTCACCTTACCAGAGAACTCAGCGGCAGACTGTTCCCCCTCATCTTTGTTTTCACACGAGCTCCACTCCTTGCTCATCCATGCTCCAATGGACCCCCTCCTCCTTCTATCCTTAGCCCGCCACCCCTTAATACCCACCCAATGCAAACTAGAGCCAAATCTGGCATCCATAAGCTCTAACTTTACTCCGCCCACCTCAATCCACTTACCTCTGAACCCAAAACAATCCCTTGCCAATTCTTACTGGAAACAGGCAATAACTGAAGAATTTCAAGCCCTTCAACAAAATTCCACTTGGACCTTAGTTGCTCCTCATCCCAACCAACAAATCATTGGCTTCAAATGGGTTTTTCAGATTAAATATCATGTTGATGACACCATAGCCCGTTATAAAGCCCGTTTAGTTACAAAAGCATTTATCCAAACACTTGGTATCGATTTTACTGAAACCTATAGCCCTATTATTATGCCCAGTACAATCCGTATAATCCTTACTCTAGCTATGACCCACAATTGGCCTATATACCAAATGGATGTCTCCAATGCATTTTTACATGGGAACCTCTCTGAGACAGTTTATATGGCCTAGCCCGATGATTTTGTTGATCCACAACATCCTCACTTCGTCTGTCGGTTTCATCATGCCATCTATGGTCTTCGCCAAGCTCCAAGAGCTTGGTTTCAATGCCTCACAACAACTCTCCTTGATTGGGGATTTCAACAATCTCAATCCGATTCCTCTGTATTCTTTTACAAGAATGGCTCTACACTTCTCTTTTTTCTTATATGTGTCGACGATATAATTGTCACGGGTAACCACAACTCCACTATTCAACAACTCTGTCATTTCCTTTCATCCAAATATTCTCCTAAACTTTTGGGTTCCCTTAATTACTTTCTAGGCATTCAAGTTACTCACGCCTCCAATGGCTTGCACCTCTCTCAGACAAAAAACTTACATGATATTCTTTCTTGTACCAATATGCTGCATGCTAAGCCTCTATCCACTCCGGTTGCCTCATCTGCCAAATTAAGTCGTCATGACAGTTCTCTTTTTGATAACTCGACTCTCTATCGCAGCACCATTGGTGCACTGCAATACCTCAGTCTCACCCGCCCTTAAATCTCATATATGGTCAATCGGCTCAGTCAATTTCTCCAACAGCTAACTGAATTTTATTGGCATGCTTGCAAACTACACTTGAGCAGAGCTGATAAAGACACTACTGAAAAAACTCTGTAACATAATTATATACGTGATATATTTCTCTTTGCTTCCGAAATGTTCCTTTAACAAACCTTTATTAT
Source organism: Erythroxylum pedicellare (assembly GCA_027563575.1). Lineage (NCBI taxonomy): Eukaryota > Viridiplantae > Streptophyta > Magnoliopsida > Malpighiales > Erythroxylaceae > Erythroxylum > Erythroxylum pedicellare. The sequence continues at coordinate 15,266,089 of JAOQMP010000209.1, forward strand.
AACTATAATACTGCAGCAGCTCTTGTCAGGCAAGGGTGCACATCACGATTCTCCAAATGCGTCTTTTATTTTCTTATATAAAGCTTATCAACCTGTAGCAAGTAAGCTCTTTGGTTGTAGACCTTAAGATATTTTTCCTTTCAAGTGGATTGGGAAAGAGAGATAACACCAACAGAAAAGGAAGTAGTGGAACTGGATTTCCCAGGTTAAGCGTGAAGAATAGCATGTTGAATCTTTGGTTCACCTGTCAGCTTTTTCTTCTGATGCAATGGAGTCTGAGGATGATTTTCATGGCGACCTTTTAATGTAGTTAAGCTTTAAAAATGCTTGTCTTTTGGACAGTTTTATATTAAGAGGTTGCTGAGAGCGGATATGTCATGCTTGTCAAATTAAATAGGTGGCTCCTCTGACATACCTGTAATGCTCAAACCGATACCGGTTTCTACCATCAAGCATCATATAATCATTGTTCAAGGAAAGATTATATGGGATTTTACAAAATTTGTTCCCTGTGTTTTTAAGATTTTTTGGTTTTGTAAGGTCTGCAACAATGGCAACCATAGAACAAGATGCGACCTTTCCTGCTCAGGGCCAACTTACCATATCCTATGGAGGAACAGTTGTTGTGTTTGATGACATTCCTGCAGAAAAGGTTATTCATATTTCAATTTGATTCAGAGTTTAATTCTGAATATCAAATTTGATTCTGATGCATCACCATGTATAATATGCTTAGGTTCAAGAAATTTTGGTTATTGCCAAAGCAGCTGCAGCTGTGAAGAAGACTCAATCTGCCTCTCCTCTGATTACACCAATCCTTACAAGGTCTACTTCGATGCAGAGCACAGCCAGCGGTTGGGCCTCACCGCAGGCCCAGTTGTATCCTGTTCATAAGGGTTCGCTTTGCAACTTACAAGCTGGTAATATCCTCTTTAGTAGTTAAGATTTAGAAGTCTGTGCATTTCCCTTTCTCTGAAACATAGTTGATCTTTGTTTTTGTTGTTTGCAGATTTACCAATTGCAAGAAGACATTCTTTGCAACGATTCTTTGAGAAGAGACGGGACAGGTCTCTCTCTGTCTCTCTCTCTTTGGTTGATTTTCTTCTTTTGTGTTTCATTTCTCAGTCACATTTTCTTTTCTTGCAGGCTAGTGAGCAAAAGCCCTTATGCTCCTCCCCCAGCAGCTAAAACGTACGAGATCACAGAACCTGATTTTAGTGCTGAAACTAACAGATGCGGCTTGCTTGGAGGAACGTCTAGCACCAGCTAAAGAACAACAAAAAGTGGCTGCTAAACTTGCTTGATTTGTGCTAAAGGCTTCTATGAATCACAGAACCTTCTATTCCCTTGTATTTTTTAACCTATAGAACGATGTTTAGTTGCAGTACAGATGATCAACGGCTCTTGGATGTGGTAGGTTGACGCGTGTTTACTTCTCCTTGAAACTGGTGAGAGTTCGGTCACACTGTTGCTCCGTAGTCCGTACATCTATAGGCCCCTGTAAATTGTTATCTAACCTACCATCGTGTCTTAGATCGTCTGTAACATTAATGTAACTGTAACGAACAATTGACCTGAAGTTTATCGTCTGTTATGCTGCTACTAAGTACCACAGTTTGTATGCAATCCAAGTGAGTTCATTTCGTTTAGTCAGTACATAAATATCATTAAACTGAATCATAAATTATCCCTAGCTACACCAGAGATACATTTAGCACATTCTTAACGCCATGACCCACACCTGTAAATGTCGCAGATATACCTGCAAATTCCAAGACATAACAAATGCAGCAAATGTTCGTATTAATACCTTAGCTGACACTGAACAACCTGAAGCAACTTGTATTCAAAAAAAAAAGCGAAAAATAGCAAGAACATTAACAGCCTTTTCGATGAAGGAGACAGACTAGCGCCGTGATATCCTCCCTTAACGCACAACACGCAAGGATGGAAATAAGCCCAGACACCAGTCCAAAAGATGCGTACAAATTCTTAAATCACTTACCAAGTCCCGTTCGATGATGCATGAACTGGATTTCCTGGAAGCCGAGTGTAGACATAGTGAACCACAGCTGCAGATAGGCCCCCACATAAAACTGACTTCTGGCTGCCACTGTTGAAAGTCCACCCACTGCGACCAAAATGACCTCTATAAGCATGAGATCAGGTACAAGCTAATTTTCCAGTTAAAGAAACAGTAGTCAATCAGACGATGAAGGCCATACAAAAAAGATTCATACTTTCAACCTCTAAAACTGGTTCATACGAGAGCAAATGCCAATTTCCATCTTCATTTAGACTCATGAAGACACATTAAAGTCAATCCAACCATGTTCAAATTGAAGATTAAGCAGAAAGATGCTTATTTCCGAGTAGAGCAGTGTAAACAAGAATCAATTTTGGGACATAGGGGGCGAGGCCATCTTCTTCTTACTACCGCTTTCCTCCGACCTCCCTCCCTCTACTCTCTAGTAATCGACGCATACCGGCAGTCTTTCTGGGTTTAAGAGCTCAAACCCATCAAAACTCGGTCCAACCCAGTTAAGATGGGCCGGAGATATGGAGCATCGAGATGGGAGAAAAAGGAGAACGTGATTAGCGGCTTTTCTTGGGGTGGCTTGAGTTTTCCCATTAATTTTTTGGTTTGTTTGAGATGCTTGGCTTAGGAATCGATTCTGTGAAGAGAGAGGCATTGACTTTGTAGACAATTGACCCAAATTCCAAGACAGAAAGAGATTCCTCAACGAAGAGACCGAGCAGCGGATGAGAAATGCTTTTCTTTTTATTTGCTTTCACTTTTCTTTTCTTTTTCTCTTTTGATAAGGTCAGCAACCGAACACCAAAAACACAACCCTCTTTAAGACTCTTTACCCTTTGACATGTACAATGTAAACTTATGTGTGTCTATGTTTGGCTTTTGCTTTGTTTTCTTTATCTGTTGCAACATTAGCGCTTGTTTACGTGTGTATATGTGTGTGTCTTAGCTTTCTTAGATTAAAGTGCCCAAAACACGTGCAACAGTCTTAGCTGGCTAAGACAACCCTTGTTTTGCGCTTGGCTTTAGACTTTCTTTGGATCTCTTCTACAAAAAAATTAACAAGAGAAAAAAGAAAAGGTCAATCAGAATCCAATGCGAGGGTTAGTGGTGTAGACTTCAAGTGTGTGTTTGTTGTTAGATTTGGGAGAAGATAAAAGGGGAGTCAACTAGTCTCGTGTGGGTGGTGTACTTTGCTAGTTTGCTTACTTCTACTTCTCTACTCTACTTGTTTCTCCCTTTTGTCTCTATTGGAATTCAACTGCAACAGCCACTTTGAACTCGTTCAACACTAATCAGTTCATCCACTTAGCTTTGCTTTCTGTTCTTTCTCGTTGGGTTTGGCTCTGCCCTACTTCTGCGGAAAAGATAATATAAACCCACCCAAGTGCTTTGGCCTTACATTTGTTTCAGGTACATTTCGTTTTCCAGGTTCTTTTATCTCTTCCCCATCTTTGCTTTTCGTCATCATCTTGTTTACTGTCTGCCTGTGTTATGGGTTCTTGTGCTTCTGATTATCGTAGTCAAGATGTGCTTTTGTTCTTCTGCTAGATTAGGGTGTTCGTTGCTTGATGGTTTGGGTTTATGGTATGGGAATGGGAATCGAATGAAGAATAAGAATCTGTGGAAAAATTCCCTCGTTTATCGATGATGCTAGCCTCTTTTGGAACCCTGTTCTTTTTCACCTTGATGCCAATTTCCTTGTGAATTCTCGCTTTTGTGCAAAAAAGTTCATTTCTTGATATCCTCTTGGCCCTTTCCTTTGCTTTCTTCTTTCCACTGGACTTTAGGGTACATCAAATTGCATGGTTTTTCTTGGATCTTAGAGGAGTATGTATGGTCTAAATTTTCTATCATGAGTAAAACTTTGTAAAAAATGAAAGAGGTTTTCATTTATGATATTGCGCTTGCTATCCTCAATTTCCATGGAATATCTACTATATAAATTACATTGGCAGTAACTCATTTGATTTCCTTACTCACTGACAGTTACAATTTGGGAACTTCTAATAAATGGAGCACAATGACTGCTGTGTTTTAAGCCCAACTCGGAAGAGAAAGTTGCAGGAAAATGTTACTGAAATGGAGGCCTTCCCATTGAACAAGCTCAATCAAGACCTCCTTGAAAGGGTTCTGTCCTGGTTACCAACTTCCTCGTTCTATCGCCTTACTTCCGTGTGCAAGAGATGGAAATCAGTTGCAGATTCTGCAAGTTTCAAGCTGGCCTGCTATGAGGTTCCTTCACGAGATCCATGGTTTTTCATGGTTGATCCACATATTAATCAGTCTACTATATTTGACTCTGCTGAAAGAAGTTGGAAGAAGCTCAATTATCCAACTCTCCTCCAAAACTGTTCCAACCGTGATGCAATCCCTGTTGCAGCAGCCGGTGGCTTGGTCTGCTTTCGAAGTGATTCAGGAGACTTCATTACATGCAATCCTGTGACAGGATCCTGCCGCCAACTCCCTCAGATGCAAAGTGCAAGAGAGAATCTTTCCCTTTGTGCTATTGCAATGGGTACGAGTACGGCAGATAAGCTTTCTTACAAGCTTGTATTGGTCACTGGTGAGCTGCCAAGATTGTCATACAAGGCTTATAATTCAAACATCAATCGCTGGGAGGAAGAGATTTTGCTGAAAAGAAATGTTGATGAGTCTCAGGAGTTGGAGTCTACTGATGATAATGGTGTGTACTTCCTTAGTAAAGCTGGAAATGTAGTGGACCTAGTGGTGACTGACATGCACAGAAGCCCATCTAAACAATACTCATCAGTTACAACACTCGCACATGGAGAGGAGATAGTTTATTTCCTTAGCTCCTCTGGTACCATTGTGGCTTGTAATCTGACCCACAAATGCTTCTCGGAGTACCCCAGGCTGTTCCCCGCTTTCTCAGAATACTCCATCGACTTGGTGGTGTGCAGAGGAGAAATGCTGGTAGTAGCGTTGTCAGAATTTTGTGAGAGTGCAAGCCTGAGGGTCTGGAGATATGACGAGGACAGCCGATCTTGGCAACAAATAGTGATGATGCCTCCTGCAATGTCCCACGAATTCTATGAGAAGAAGGTGGACATAAACTGTGTAGGGGCTGGTGACAAGATACTCATATGCCTGAGTTGTCCTGAGTTTTACAGTTACGTGGTATGTGATTTGAGGACAAATGAGTGGACTGAATTGCCAAAGTGTTTCACAAATGGTGAAACGGTGGAGTTCATGTCTGCATTCGCATTTGAGCCAAGGATTGAGGCGTCCGTCTGAGGACATGATTCTGTTAAGAATTATCACTGCCATGTTTCCTGTTCTTTTTCAAGCTTTTGCTCGACTCTTGTAGTGTTTCATCTTCTTCATTGTTTTACCAACTCCAATGTGAGTTTGGCATGAATGTGATTTCAACAATAGTAATTCAAATGAGGATTCTTTTAGTGGATATGACTTTTCTTTTCAATTGCTGCGAACGATCTTTGGCTTCATAATTTTTACCGTATCTTCCAATTGCTGCTCTCAATTACAATTACAATTATGGGATTTGACTATAATCGTAATATCACAAGAGCAATTAATTGCTCTTCCCAATTGACTAATCAACTACGCACATCACCCAAGTAATAGGGTAGGATCCGTCTAACTCAAGAGTCCTGTCCCACCTCAGCTAACCTCCATGCTTGTAACATCGTAACAGTTCTCTGCACCCTCACTCAGCCTTTATATTCACATACACCGAGACGAGAGTTGCTGAATCACTGTTTCCGTCAAAGTTTTCTATATGAGAATTAATAGAATTATTTTACTGTTTCGCAGATAGACGACGAAGAACGGCGTAGAAATGTGACTTTTCTGCTTTTCTTGAAGCATTTACACTCTTACTTGCCAGATCATAACTGGCTAAGGCAGGAGCTCTATGAAGACAGGGAGCGTTCTCTGCTCCACACCGCTTCTTGTTATCCTTCTCCCCAAGTAACGCAGTATAAACCCAACCCCCACCGCATTTCAGAGCTGAAAATTGTGACAAATATTCTGAATTTAAGAAGCTGAGAGACAATGGAACCAGAGGAAGAATTGAAGCAGCAATTGCAGGGTTTGCAGAAGGATCTCTGCAGGAAACAGAGTTTTGAGAATGCCGTCTCCTCCGTGATCGCTACCCCTCCGCTTTACCTTCTATAAGCATGTCGGTCAGCTTTTGAGTTATTTGAAAGATGCCAGCTGTTTGCATAAGGTTTCTATAGGTTGATTGGTTTTCGTTTAACGAAAAAATCGTTACTTTTTATTATTTTTGATCGGATTGTGAACAAATCATAAAATAAGGAATTGTACCTTATTTAATTTTCCTATTAAAATCTTTTGAAAGCGTTTTAATAACGAGGTATTTACTTGTTCTGCATATCCATAGAGCAACTTATAATTCTTGAGAGAAATTAAATAAAAGTATTAGATCTCTCATGCTTATTTATTAAAAAAAAGTATAGGGTTTTTTAAATTTCTGTTAAATTTAAATACCTTAATAATGATTAAAGTTAAACTTATAATTATTTTAATTTTAATAAAAATTAAATATTTCATATTTAATTTATAAAGTTTCTCAAATTTTATAATTATGTCCAACTTAATTAATTTTTTTCACAAACTGCTCTTTAATGTGTGATTCATTAGATTCCTAATATATTGACAATAATTCTAATTCATAATCAGAATAAGATAAATTAAAACTTCTTTTAATTTATCTTTAATTCTTCAATTAAATAATTTATAATCATAGATCAAGATTGACGTCTATCAACATTTCATAACCACTCAAACATCAAGAATGTCAAAATAGTTTGACTTAACCTATCTATGCATAGTTATAATGTAAATTTAATCATTTTGTCATCTAATGTTCCAATTAGACAAAGTATGTATATAATGTCTGCTTTTTATGTCCAATCATGTTCATTCTTGCTAGTTAGTAATTGATTTATAATTAATATTTGAAAATGTCTTGTGTAATGTCAATTCACTCTAGTCAGAGAATTTCATAAATCATTGTTAATAAAGAATAGTAGAACATTCTCTCTAATTATTTTAAAGTGACGAATTTTTTATTAACTTAGTTAATTATCTCTACATGGTTCATTCTGCATTCAAGTACTACCGACTGAAATATCCTAGGATAGTTTATAAGTAGTATCAAAATATAGTAATTCTCTTATGAGATACTTTGGTCATCTCAAATCTAAGAATCAATTATACAAACATCATTATGAAAACATCCATAGACACATAAGTTATATTTCATTTAAAATTCTCATAATTGGGTCAATTCAGTGACTTATTCTTTAATAAGCACTCATATATTAGCTTAAATATCTATATACTTTAATTTATGAGATTAATTACTTTTTTCATAAGAAAGAAACATAATGTGTGATAGTTTTATCGTTTCAACAATATCTTGTCTTGATGAAACTACAAATAAGAATATTTAGAAATAATATATAAATGTAAATTGAATCTCATAATCATGATCTCATTATAATTTTAATTACACAGTAATTATTCTAAAGATTTTACCTTTATTATTAAAACGTCAAATGTAATTAACTTAATATGTAGAGATAAAAATGTCTATTAAATAATAATGTCAAGCATCAAATTACAACCAATCAATTGACTGTAAAGGCATAAACTAATAATCTCTCACTTGCACTAAAATTAGTCGTCTATGTATCTAATATCATATTCATCCATATGTCGAACATGTCTCTTATCAGAAAATGACTTAGTGAGAGGATCTATAAGATTCTTTTCAGTGAGAACTCGCTTCAATATTATGTCTTTCTACTCCACTATTTTC
>JAOQMP010000209.1:15294390-15305068 GCA_027563575.1 Erythroxylum pedicellare
CATTTGCAATTATGCCCAAAATTTGGGAATCTCCAAAACTTTTATTTTTATTTTAGTCCCTGAACTTTTGAAAAATATAATTAACCCCTTAGCTTTATAAAATTACATATTGATCCACCAATAATTGAAAAATTATATTTAAGTCCTTTGACTTTTAACAATTGACAAATAAGCCCTTATGTACATCAACTTTCCCAATTAAGTTGTCTAAGTGTCCAATAAATCTATAAACCATGTCTAATCACCTATAAGGCATTAGAACACATTTAACTCAACCACCATGGTCTTATCCATCCAATGGACTCAGTTTTACACACTTAGCAGCTTATATGTTAGAAATCTCTAAGATTTCACATACCAATGAACTTTAAGTTCATGTAAGGGCATGTAACATTATAAATCACTGACATATATATCCAAAAGGATTTAATAAATCAAGTACATGCTTTCTTTTAGACAAGAAAATACCTTTCTAGCTTCTTATCACTTTTACTCCTAGAAAACATTCAAAAACTGCTAAATATTTTATATGAAACTAAATATGAGAAAAGGACATTAAAGATTAATGCCCTTAAATTCACTTCCATTAGTGACAGTTTTGTCTATATAGAGAATAAAAAGAATAATGCTAGATGTAGATTACTTATAGAAGATAGATTTACTCTTAATCATTTCAAAAGTTTCCACTACCTGAATAACTTTTATAAATCAAGTATGTGGACTCCATTTTAATTGCTTGGGAAATTTTGATGACGATAAACTTTTCTATACTCCTATAGTTGCTCTGTATATATTTCCTCCTAAAGGTCATTATATAAGAAGACATTTTATCATGTCTAACTAATATAAGAGTCAATAATTGGCAGCTAGCCTAGAAAAGAGTATACGAATAGAGATAAGTTTAGCAACATGTGATAAATTATCAGAATAATCCACAACATAAGCCTAAGGATAGTCTTTTTTTTATATAATTTATACTTTAAGTCAAGAGATTGATCCTTCAAAATTGACTTATATCTAATAACCTTCTTTTAAATAGGTAAGTTCACTAAATCTCATGTATCATTAACATTTAAAGCATTCATTTGCTATGTCATAACATCAAGACAAATAGGATGAGATAAGGCTTTATAAACATTTTTCGAGAGAGTTACATAATCAAGTGATATAACAAAAGAACAAGAACAGTAAAAAATGATTATAAGAAACAAAGGAGAAAATAAGATAAGTGCATTGACATCACTAATATGATGAGAAATTGAGAGATTAGGATCATTAGTTATTGAATTTGATGTTAAAGAAAAGATTAGTATCAAACTTTTTTTGGGATGATCTCATCTTCTAAAATAAAGTAGATCAATAGAATGTGGTTGTGGTTGTAGAGAGATAACATTTGTGGTGTAATAGTTAATCTTATACGATAACAGATAATAGTCCTCTCTAATGGGAATCAAAGAAGTAGGAAAGAAAGGAATGTGTTCCAAATTAGGTAACATCGAATGGCACAATATATTTGTTAAGATTTAAAAAGTAGTATTGATATCTTTTTTTGTGAATGAGAGTAGCAAAAAACACATTTTTAACATTTAGAATATAAATTTGTACTTGATGACTAACATCACAAACAAAATAAGTAACATTAAAAATTTATGGTGTCATATGCAATAGGGGTTTATTAGGAAAAGGAACATTATAAAGAATCTCACCTTGAAGAATAAGTGATGGCATATAATTGATCACAAACAGGTTATGGAGATTGCATCAACCCACAATAATTTGGGAATGTGCATTTGGAATGAGAGTACTCTAATGATTTTAAGGAGATGCCAATTTTTTTTTCTTTTAGTTACAACATTTTGAGATATTGTGTCAACATATGAAGATTGATAAAGAATGCAATTTTGGATTATATAGGTATGAAACGATTTGGAAAAATATCTTTTGGCACTATCTCTTCTCAAAGTATTGACAGATACATTAAACTTTTTTTTCATTTCAACATAATAAGTAATCAAATGGGAAAATAATTTAGAATTAATTTTCATCAAATAAGAAAATTCATACAAAATAAATCATCAAAAAAAGTGACAAAATATTGGAACCTAATTTTGGGTACAATATGACTTGGACCCAAATATAAGAATGTACTAAGCTAAAAGGAAAATTAGCTCATTTAGTAACCTAATAAAGTAAAGATAAATGATAATATTTGCCAAGCTAATAAGACTACAATCTAAGTAAGATATATTAGAAACTGAGGAACTAACTTCTTTAATAAAGGTAAAGAGGGATGTCTTAATTGATAATAAGCTTCAAAGAGAATTAAGACACCTAATCAAGTCATGGGTCTTTGCAGTTGGGTAATAAAAATGTATGAACTCCTTATTCAAGTTCTTTATCAACAACCTTCTTTGTTATAAGATCATAAAAAATACAATGGTTAGGAAAGAATAATATACAACAATTTAGAGTACGAATGAGTTTATTTACGTATAGTAAATTAAAGAAAAATCTAGTTAGTTTAAAACATAGGAGAAAGACATTAATTGAGAGGGGTTAACAATGCATAAGTAATAACAAAGGAAGTAGATCTATCAAGCAAAGTAACGCCCAAAGGAGATGAGTGTTTTTAGAAAGTAAAAAAAAGACTGAAATTACTTGTTATAAGATTTGAGTCGCTAGAATCAATAACCTATTATGAGGAAGACAAAAGAGGGCACATAAGTGTGTTACTTTAGATTAGCAACCGCAGTGACAGAGTTAAATGAACTTTTAATGCTTCTTCGTACTCAGTGAATTTGGTAAAGAATGGAAGATTATTAGTGGAAAAATGATACAATGTTGTCAAATTTTTATCAGGTTCTTTTCTAAAACTAAAAATGAATATTTTTTTGTGTTGTCAACTTTCTGGTTCATTCGTGCTTTTTATTTGTATCCATTTCATTTAATTTTCTGTATTTGTTATCTTATTCAATATATGGGTATACTAAACAATGCTCTTTACATTTTGATACATAAATAGGCTACTATCAAAATCTCTCATAAGTTTGTTGGTTTATACTCAATATCCAATTTATTGGTATTCTTCTTTACAAAGGAATTAGTTGATCTTAGAAATGGAAGTATGAAGATACTTAAATAAATTTATGGGTGCTTGTTCAAGAATAAGTTCATTGAACTAAGTTAATATGGGAATTTACGCATATGGAACTTCTCATTGTGATGATGGTACAAGTGGTTCTTTGACTTGTAATTTGCAAAGTATCTCTTATAAGAAATTTTATGTTTTGGTACTACTTATAACTTATTCTAGTTAAAATTAGCTTATTTGGTAGATAATGAATTCATCATGAACTATGTAAAGATAGTTTGTTGATCAATATAAGATTCATCATAAAGTGATTAGGGACAATATTTTGTTATTCTTAATTAGTAGTGATTGATAAAATTCTTGGCAAGACAAAATGACACTTTGAAAATAATTTTCAGATGTTATGAATAGAATCAATTACTAATGGTGGAAAAGTTAAACGATTGGAATTAAATAGAGTAGACATCAATTTTATACTTTATACCTAATCTAAATATTATATGATGAAAGGATTGAATTATACATAAAATCATACACAAAAATGTTAGTTAAAACAAATTTGACATTCCTAATATTTGGATAGTCATGATTTATTGTTAGGCACCAATCTTGAACTATGGATATAAATTATTTAATTAGAGAATTATAGATAAATTAAAGGATTTTTAATTCATCTAATCTTAAATATAGTTTAGGGTTATAATTTATATCTATTGTCAACTTCTATAGAATTGTAATGAGTCATACATTAATAATGGTTAAAGAGAGAAAAAGGCAATTTAATCAAAATGGACTTGATTGTAAACTTTGAAAAACGTTATAGGTTAAATATAAGATATTTAATAAATAAGAACTAATATAAGATATAGGATCCTATTTATTTTTACTTATAATTCATTATAACTAAAATTGAATTTTAAATTATATTTTAACTAGATTACAAAATGTCTAAGTCCTATTATAAATAAACTTAGTCTTTATAGGAGCTGACACTTCTTATTAGCCCCTTTTTATATTACTTATACAGTTCAAGTGGATACTATTAGAAATTGTATGCTTATATGACTATGGTGGTGATGGTGGCGATTAACCTATCTTAGAATAATTTCTAGAATATGATAAAAATTATATAGTTTTAGAATATGGCTAAATGACAAAGCTAAACTACAAGTTCCTATAGTTAATGCAACAACCCTTGTTCTATTACTAACTCGCAAGTCCACTTCAGATTTCCTCAACAATCTACTCTTTGTTAATATTTACATGTTATTACAAATTTCAGAACCAATTTTAATATCTAATATGTAAGAATATGGAATAAAAGTAGAAAGGTTGATTTGAATTATAAATACAGCTAAAGATGGAGCTTTCTTAAACTTCTTATCTTTTAAGCTAACAAGATTAGATTTGCAATTTCTCTTCCAAAGTCTATCAACTCCTTAATGAAAATACGTAACCTTATCATTATTTTTCTTTTTAACGTTAACTTTTATCTTTGCTACATTAGCAAAAAAAATCATATATTTCTTATTATTCTTTTTAAAGTCCTTTTCTTGCTTTTAGAAGAATCCACAACAATAATAGAATTGGCCTTTTTTTTAGGGCATCCATCTATAATCTTGAGCGTAAATAGTAGTCTAGGAAATGACACATCCTTTTACTTAATAAGGAAGTTCATAAGAAAATATAAAACCTTTAAATTAAGAGTTGTAGCACCATATCAATGCATAACTTATAGTCTATAACAAAACCTAATTAGCCTAGTTTTTTTAACATATCCAATCACTTTTAGTATATGTAGTTCCATTGAAGATCCTTTTGCCATATTACATTGAAATAATGCTTTGGAGAATCGATATTTCTCCACCCTATTTTATGCACCAAATAACTGCCTAAGATATAAAATTATAGCAGAAGCATCCATGTTCTCATGCTACCTTTGAAGCTCATCAAACATTCTAAACAACATCTTATATGTAGCTTATTTAACATCATCAATATAACACTAATATCTCTCCTAAACTTCATCAGTTGTATTCGAACTAGGCTCTAGTTGAATAGTAGTTTCAAAAAGATACATTTTCTTTTATTGTCTGAGAACAATTCTTAAGTTATGAGAACTAGGCTTAGTAAGTTTGTTAGCATCTATTATGCTCCTCAATGGCAAATTAGTACTCATGTTTTCCAACAATCAAGACACAAAAAGAGCAAGAATTAATATATGCCACAAAACCACATAAAATAAGAACATTGATAAATATTTTGTTACTCTCACTATTTTATTCAAAATAATAACTCTCACTGTCCTATTCAAACTAAGTTGAACTTGAGTCACTCAATAAATAAACTTAATTTGAATTAGATAGAAAACATTCTTTTCAATCATATTTTATATGACTCTTAGATTAATTAGGTGATAATGCTTTTCCAAAATATATCTTGTCTATTATTCTTAACCTTACCTCTAAATTCATATGATCATGACTCACTCATCTAAATTAAACAAATTTAGTTAAGTAGGATCCATTAATTTAAGAACAAATCATATTTGGGTTAAAGGGGTCTTTTGTCACTCATTAGGCCTTACAATAAATATAAGTCTAGTTTTATTCTTAAAAAATAAAAAGAAAATTATCAAATTCTTAATGTGTACTTAATATTTAATTAAGAGATTTAAATTTTAAAAAATTTAGGTCTCATCAAGATTAATATAATCTAATTATATTAATTATTTTTAATATAATTAAATTATGAAAAAAAAACTCTTTAAAATCATTATTTGATTCTGATTATTGTTTTGATAACTAATTTAATTTAGTAATTCAACTCTTTAACAATTTAGAAGTGACCTCCTTGAGACACATGCCTTATCATTTTCTCTGGCTAGGAATTTCTTCATCCTCCCCATCGCCACTTTGTTTATGATGTTGTTACCTACTCCTGTTCAAGCTATCGCTCCTTCAATCATCAAGCTTCGTTTTAGTCATATCTTCACCATACAAGAGGCTCCTTATTTTGCCTCTTCCTTCAAGGGTGATTTCACCCTTGCTAGAGGTGATAATTGCCATTGGGTCCATCATTGGAGGTAGCTTCACTAGCAATTAGCACCGCTATTGATGGAGCCTCACAACTCACAACTCACAACAACCAGATTCATTACACTTAAACACTTATTTAAGTTTTTCAAATTCCTAAGTATATAAGGGTATGCTTAAGATGTTTTCTAGAAACTACAAAAGCAAATAGGCCTACAATTACAAATTCAGAAACGTCACAATCACTTTATATATAGGAGAAACATGCATCTTTTCTTTTTTAGGAAAATGACCATTCAATTGTGATTTTAAGAACATAGAAGGGGAGGAGCATATGATGAATTTTTAGAAGGCACAATCAAGTTTCAAAATTTTCAAAATCAAAAGGAATTTTTATTTTATTTTAAGCTAAATTATAAAAAATTTACTCAATTTTACAATACTAATATAAGCTTTAAAAAGTAAATCTAAAATGCTCTAATTCTTAATTTTCACAAAAAATAGTCTACTATTAAGGTGGCTAGCATGTCATCTAATTTTTATCACATAACTAATATGTGTACTACCATTGTCACATCTCAAATTAATATTTCAAAATAAAAAATAAAATACTAGAATGATAAATAATAAAATTCCTAAAACTCCCAATGTTTTCGAACATCTCATATAATTTCCTTATAACATCCAAAAGTCTCTTCCTTTTATGCTTCTCAGCCAAAATTTCCCCTAATCTCTTAGTTTATGTGACTAATCAAGCATCTAAATTTGCTGAACTTTCTTCCCTTTATGAAAGGCTTGTGACATATAGATAGTTACCCATTTTTTTTGCCCTTTATGTTAGGTATAACTACCATTGGTGCCATTGTCTACCCTAAAACAACCCCCATTGTCGTAAGAGAGAATCAAAATTGAAACCCACATGGCCCAGTTGAAGAAGCACAAGAAAGAATCACTCTAAGTGAAACAATCATCTTGACCTTTTTACCCAGGGGAGGGTGGTGATTAAAGGAGCTCAAAACTTAGATTCTCTATTTGTAGAATTGGTTATAAAATATGGTGCATCGCTAACTTCAAAGGCATCAATAGAGGCCTTGCCAAGTGTGGGGATAGGAGAGAGTGATGGTAAATATAATGAATAAGTTATATGTTTAGAGAAGTGGGAACTCAGTGTTGTGGCTAAAGACATGCTTGCAAGCATAGGTTTTACGTTAATTGTTTAGAGAAGTGATTGGGGATATGAGTCATGACATGTTTGTAGATATAAGATGTATAATAATGAGGAATTGGGGAAGAAGAAAGATGAAGCAGAAAAGAGGGGACTTGGAACAGAGATCTAAGTTAGGTTTTTGGTAAAAAATTTATTACTTTTAATTTTAATTTTAATTTTTAAATATTAATTTAACATGTGGCAATGGTAGTACATCTATTAGCCACGTGGCAAAAATAGATGACATGGCTAGCCCTGTCAGCACCATTAATAGAGGGTTTAATAGCATTCTATTTTTGCTAAAACATTAAAAGTTGGAGTATTTTAATGCCACTTTTTAAATTTTAGACTAGTATTAATAAATTAAGTAAAACTCTAAATTTTTTGTAGTTTACCCTTTATTTTATTTAAAGGTTATGGACATGTTTTTCCATAATACAATATAATTCTAGAAATAAAGAAAAATATGAATGTGTTCTAAATTTTTTAGAAAGCTCAAGCAAAGGGGACATATAATTTTGTTTAAATTAAACAAAACGAAACCTTAATTAATAATAACCCAATCATATCAAGAACATGCATAGAATAATATTTTTAACCTTATTTTATCAAAACAATAACAATAAAGAAAATTAATAAAGTTAAACAATTAAAGAAGGCTTTGATATCATTATTGAAAAACTAACCGTTATTTAATTACGAGTGTAACGAGAAAATAAATTTTTACAATTTTTCGATTGGATCTTAATAATTGAATAACTTGAGAAAAATAAATCATAAATAAGTAATTGAATCTTACCTTATTCAAATTCCTATAAAAATTTCTTAAGGTGTCAACCATGAGCTATTTAAGTATTCAACTTCTAGCGATATCATATAGTAGAGAAAAAGAAATCAACTTTTAAGAGGTGTAAGCAAGAGTGCTAGTTGCCTTATATCTTCCTCTTTTTTATAGGGAATGGTAGAATAAGTTCTTTCTTATTAAAATTAAACTTCCTAATTATATTTAAAATCAAAATCTAATTAAAATTAAAATTTTATTTTTAATAAAATCAAATATCTTATATTTAATTATTGAAGTTTCTCAAACTTTACAATTAAGTCTAATATAATTTAAATTAAATTTTCTCTTTTTAGCTGCTCTTTTATGTCTGACTTATTAGGATCATAATATATTAATAATGATTATAAATTATGATTCTAATTCGTAATTAGAATTAGATAAATTAAATTTTTTAATTTATCTTTAATTCTCCAATTAAAAATTTTGTAATCATAGATTAAGATTGACCTCTAGTAATATTTCATGATCACCTAAATATTAGAAATTTTAAAATGTTGTAACTCAACTATCCATGCATGGTTATTATATGTAATTTAATCCTTTTGTCATCCAATTTTCCAAGTAGACATAAAGTATGAATTTAATGTCATCCAATTTTCCAAGTAGACATAAAGTATGAATTTAATGCCTATTCTTTTAAATCTAATCATGTGCATTCTTACTTATTATTAATTAATTTAGAAATTATAACACCTTTTCATATTTTAATTCACCAAGGAATTCCTTACATCACTATTAATTAAGAACAATAGAACATCTTGTCTAATTATTTTAAAATGACGAATCTTTTATTGACTTACTTAACTATCTCTATATAGTTCATATTATCCAATTACTACTGACTAAGCTGTCCTAAATATATTAGGTTATAAGTAGCATCAAAATATAGTGATTACCATATGAGATACTTTGATAATCTCAAGTTTAATGATTAATTATACAAATCATTATAATGAAAGAAATCCAAAAATACATAAGTAATGTTTTATTTGAGATTCTCATAATCTGACTAACTTAGTGAACTTATTTTTTAAGAAGAACCCACATATCTACTTAAGTATCTCTAATGTATAAGATCAATTACTGTCTTTATAAGAAAGAAATATAATAAGTGGTAATTTTATTGTCCCATCAATATCTCATCTTGATAAACTTCCATTAAGAATAATTTAAGAATAATATATAAATGTAAATTGAATTTCATAATTGTTGGAGTTATGTAAATATAGTGCCTTGGAAAGCAAGTACATTTACATGTACCTTAATCTTCTTCAGTTACAGTTTTTTAATGAAAATATTTATTATTAATAAAATAAAAGAGTTTGATTTTAATGAGCATTATATATCTAGTCAAAGGTACCAAGATTCTTTTGTAAGTAATATACATATACATAGAGATGTATAGGAAACATGTATGTTATTAGAATCTAAATTAATGGATTTACAGTTGAATAATCAAGTTGGTCGCTTGATTATGGTTTAGACTGTAGCGTTGCGATTTATCTCCATGTAAGTAAAGGAGTTTACTTCAAGGGAATGATGAGTTTCATATCATGATAATAGTCGACTATCGATAATGGCACTATTAAATGAATATGGAATCAAGTATGTTTTCAAGAATAAAGTGGGTCGTTACTTTAATCTTAAAACATACAACTTAAGCTTTTGCTTATTATGGTCCACAATCTTGATGAGTGGTGAACTCATATGTGTTTCAATATAATTCTTGACATGATCGGAATGGATTTTTGTAGAGTATTAATCTAGTGTCTGCATGTTGGAATTATCAATTGAAACATGTATCAGAAAACATTCACTCAAATAAAGAGTCTATAGGGTTTTAAGGAGATTTGGTGATTAAACTGGTGTGAATAGTTTGATAGACTAGCTACCCATCAAGTCTTAACACCAAGATGAGATCTTGTGTGTTAATCACCGTGTAAAGTAAAACGGGAGATCTAGTAGGAAAACCAATATAAGGGCAAAATGGTAATTTTATCCTTTATTGTGCGGATGGCTTTAATAAGGTTCTAAATAGGGTTTGCAGTTGGACATAAAATATGTGTTCTCATAATATTTAATAATTCAATAGTTCAACTAATTGTCCTTAGTGGAATGACATTTAGTTAATATGCTGGAATTAATTCTAATGAGATTAAATTAATTCTCGGCTTATTGGAGCTTGAATTATCAAAGTCCAATAAGATTCCCTACTTGACTTCAAGGAAGGTTATCAAGCCAAGTAAGAAATATAAATGAAGGTTTTAGAAGACCATAATTGAATGTTGGGCTTGCGGTAATTAATAGTTAATTTAAAGCGCAAATGTTCATTTAGAAATAGGTAAGACTTTGGTTTAATGTAATTGATTAGATTAATTATATTAAAACAAATTTTTTAAGAAATGGAGTAATTTTGATTATTAAGGTTGAATGTGCAGCTGCACATTTGACATTAAAATGCTAAATAAAGATGGTCTTTATTATGGTTTATCATCATTAAA
>JAOQMP010000209.1:15305168-15327107 GCA_027563575.1 Erythroxylum pedicellare
ATGTACAAGATAAAGAATGCCTTTTAAATAATTTGTCACTAAACTACAACCAAAGTAATTGACTGTAGGGCATAAACCAACACTTCGTACTTTGACGATGTAAAGATCTATCAATCATCCTTGGTCTCTTTGTTTCAACGTAATTCTGTTTGATATCTCGAAATCCAGTTAATACATGAAAAGAAAATGAGTGAAATTTCCCTATTTTAGAAATTCGATTCAAATTAGTGGGCCTTGGGTGAGAGGCTAAGCCCGACAACGGTTATCCACTTCCCATCCAGATTTAACCTTAACCATGCCAGAGATGAAGTAGGAAACCAATGCCATAATCGTGGCGAAACCATTAGCACACAATTGAATTAAGCCTCACTCCTTCCGTCCGACAATTGTTCCTTGGCAACCTATCATTAGCCTCGACAAATTCCTTGCATTTCACAGCCTTATAACAGTTGGCACCGTTAGTTATGGAATTAGCCACTAGTGGTGATTTTTGCTCTCCAATCAATCGAATTGCATGTGGGTCATGGCCAAAGATGGCTTCTTTCTCATATGGGTCGTGGCCAAAAATGGCTTCTTTCGGTTTCCACACTCTTGGGCGTCCATGGGTTCCAGTACTTGAATTGAATTCATCGATAACTTCAAATGGGTATGTTGGTGGTAACAGAAGTAGCAGTGGCTTTAGATACAACATTGATACTGGTACCACTTATAAGAGGATTTACAAGAGACTGGAGTCCTGTTTGGTGGTACCTCCGCCTAAAGAGATGAAACCACGTGCGATCATTAAGTTCCTCGGTGGTGCCTTTATCGGAGCCGTCCCTGAAGTCACCTACAGGCACTTTCAGAACCGCTACTTCCTTTCTCTCCGCTTTGTTTAATTTGTTTTAACATTTCGTATTTCTCTTGTGCATTGTTGTCTATGTATTTGACAGCTATTTCATTGAGCTTCTGGCGAAAGAGGGGTATCTTATTATTTCAGTGCCTTACAATGTGACTTTTGATCATGCACAAGCTACTAGTCAAGTGTATGAGCGATTCAAAGCTTGCTTGGACTTGATACTAACATCTGGGTTGCCTGATGCCAATCTAACTCCTGCCCAGCTCGTTGATCTTCCTATTTTTTCAGTTGGTCATAGGTGCTTTCACTTTCTCGGTGTCTCAACTTTTGTTTGTTCTCTTATGAGTTTTTTGTAATTACAAATATATGGTGACTGAATTTTATATGTCCTTGTGTTACATGGATGTTGTAGCAATGGTGCACTTCTCCAGGTTCTTACAGGAAGTTATTTCTGTGACAAGATACCAAAGGTATGGCTTTTCGTTGCTATGCCTGGCTCTTTAGTATTTTGCTCGTCAGGAAGTTAATTGCAGAGACATAGGGGTACTAGCACTATGTTGTTCAAGCTTTCTTATAGATAGAACTCAAACAATTTGTGGAATGTGACGAAGAATATTATCTCTTGTGGAAGGGCAATGCCATAATCTCCTTCAACAACCGGCCTGCTACAGAAGCAGTACCATACTTTGAGCAGGTATAAATATTTTATTTGCACTTAGTCCTCCCACTTATCCAAGACTATGATGGCTTCTCTTATAGAATGCTAATTCTTGTTTCCTGTGGAAGCTTTACTTTGCATATAGTCTGGAGTTATTTATCTGGGTTTTTTCTCTTTCTGTACTTGTGGACATGATGCATGTCCCCGTATACCTTTCCATTAGTTTTCTCATTTTTGGTACATCAGCATGTTTTTTGGATTTGAACGCTGAGATCATAAACCAATAATATTTCTTTTAGTTACAACCGCCTGTTTGGCTTTTTCTACAATTAAAACAAGCTATGAAGCATCAACATGCATGTCTTTGGGATTTGAGGTGCTGAGATCATAAAACAGTTGATCTTTTTGTCAGTTACCAGCTGCCTATTTGGCTTTTAAGGAAGCATCTATCTTTAACATGTTCCTAGTGAGCAGAAGGCATGGAAAATAATCTGTACATTAAATTTAGAGTAAGTGGAAAATGGTTAAAATTGCCACTTTGCTTCATTTTGAGGGTAGAGTTATTTTCTTGTTGCAAAATAATATTCCTAGCATATATCAAGCCCGAAGAAGAATATATAAGATATATGATGATTTGACAATTCCTAACCTGTACAATGAAGTTTGGCTAATATCGTTGTGTTGTGGTTGCTTGCTACTCCTAATTTTATGAATTTGTTGTTCTTTTAGTACAGAAGATCAATTCTTCAAGGTTGTTTCCATGTCAACGTTTAGTTTGAAAGAATATCTGATCTTCATATTACAACATGCTAACATCATTGCTCTGGGCATATGGCCATAAAATTTCTCAGTAATTCTTCATGAAACATTTTAGAGAATTGGCAAGAATTAGTATTTTTCTCTATTTGAATTAATTAATAACTCTAGCTGATGGGTGTAATCTAGCTTAGTTATTTTGGTCAAAGGAATAATTGCTGTTAACATTGCACTGGAACCTGCAGTTTGGTCCACTAGTTAATCAAATGATGCCTATTGTGGAAGCATCTCCAATTTATACAATGGCTAGGAGCGCCTCAGGTAAATTGCTTATTAGCGTTTATTATTGTGTGTTATTCATCAGGTTTTTTCGATGTATGTAAGTTTTAATTAATTAACCGCGATAACCTACAAGTATGTGGGTCGTTCACGCAATACCTAGGATGTCGATCCTACGAGGAGGGATAATCTAATCCTAAAATATAAGTTCAGAACAATTCGCAAAATTCAAAATGTAACGGAACTAGAATGAGTATTTAATTTAATCAAGCAAATCAATTCAAGAATCAATTATAAAAATATTAACAACTTAGCAATTGCAACACACACTCAAGAATCAACCTAAAGGAATTAATAATTGAGAGAGAGAATTTTACCTATCTTTAACGATAACCTAATCGATTGTAAATTACTTCATTATTGGTTTGAGACGATCCTAAGGTTGATTATTCTCTCTCGAGTTATAATCATTAACTGTAAATTATAAACCCTAATTAGATTATGGAAGTTACAAATTTTCAATTAACAATTTATCCAAAACCTTAATTAGATCTGAAATTGTCCAATAAACTATCGGAAACTTATGCAAGATTTTGCTTCGCATAATTTTACCAATTTAATTTAATTCTTGTTCTATTAAATTACCTAACTTTTGTTAGTCTAATTTAATTATTTTTCATTCAATTCACTTTCTCAATTTATTATTGAATTATGCATGTTCAGAATTAAATTGCAACAAATCCAAATAACATATAAAGAATTATATTTTATTAAATCAAAGATAAAATCTCGAAGTTGAGTTTAGAAACATTATTAACATCCACAAATTCTATCATCAACTGTTATTCTAATTCTATACAATAATAAATTTGAAAATAGCAGGAAATACGAAATTGAACAAACGAAGGGAGGCAGCGACATCAGAAAATTTCTGATCCAGGAAGTACATCGAGTCGACTTCTCCTTTTCTCTCTTCCTTCTCTTTCTCTACTTTCGATAATTCTCTCTAGTATTTCTCTAAAGTGGTTGATGCAAAAGCTCCTTTCTATCTCTCTTGTTGTTTTTAAAATGGTTTTCTATGTCTTGGGTAATCCTAGGATTTTTTAGGGTTTGAAAGGTCTAAAAAATTGCTCGAAATGTGAAGTTCGTAAGCAATTGTGTGTCTACCTGACACAAGCCACGATCGTGGGTCACATTCGAGCCTTCTGTCATGATTGTGACATATGGGTCACAATCATGAGCCAACTCTGGTGCTACTATCACGATTAGACTACGATCGTGGGCTGTTGTTTCGGCCCGAGTGTCTTAGAAACTTCTCCATTCTTTAATGTTGGACTTTGAAATACTAACAAACATATCAAGGTATCTCAAAAATATAATAATTAAGCTCAAAGACTTGCACTAACCTATAAAACACTTAAATCATAAATAATTAACAAATTAACACAATTCTAACCTAAACACATACTAAACAAATGAATTAACAATTAAATATATATTAAATTAAGTCCTAAAAAATGATGTAATTTGCACTCATCAACATTCACACGCTTAAACGTTTGTTTGTCTTTAAGCAAACAAAACAACAGACAAATCAAGATAACCCAAAACATGCATATGCAATAATGAGACAATGACTTCAACTTAGTGAAATAAATTTAACTATAAACACAATCGTTCAAGTCGTTCTAACTTATTAGCAAGCAAAATTTGCATCTAAGCACCTTGGACTAATTGTACAAACGAATCAAAATTTTAATATTGAGTCTATTCACCTCTACATCACTTGCACACACACTTTGATAATCATTTAGTCAAAACAAAAGTGTAGGTATTCCTGAGTAGGTTTTTATGAAAAATCAAGCTATTAATAAGTTTGTTAGGTTTCTATTTAAAAACATTCTTTTTGTTTCTTTAAGGACATTAACCTAATCTTTTTACGCGAAGGCAAACATTTGTGTTGAATGTCGATCCGGTTACTCAACTAAGTCATGTTGTTATTAAGCTACTTGGTTGAAATGTCATTATAATCTTTTTACACAAAGACATACATTTGTGATGCGTGTCGATCCGGTTACTCAGCTACATCACATTCTCAACTGGCTACTAGCTCTATTCATAATCCAAAGGCCAACAGAATAGTTATTTTAGTTAAAATTATACAACCTTTTTTTTTACTCAAAATTTTGCCTACCTAATTGCTTTAGCTAATCATTCTTATAAAAATGTATTAATGATGCTGCTTATTTAATTAACCTAAAATTATAAATGAGTATGACAATTTTGTAAGGTGAATGTATTAACATCGTATCTTAATTAACCAGCATATTTAGCCTTAAATAACTTAGGTCACTAATTTCACAAGCTAATAAATCTTCGCAACTTAAAAGACTATGTTTAAAGCTAAATCTATCCTATTAAGTCCTAGCCATTGATGCATTCACACAATTCACATTATACAACCTAAACAAATTATCATACAATGTACAAAATTCACGCTCAAAGTAAAAACGCATAACTCTTCCCACACTTGAACAACACATGTGAGAAGTGTACACAAACACACCAGGGGGAAATAAAACACAATATACGAAAAACATAAGAAGAAAATACTAACAAAAATGAAAAGAAAAGGGTTAGAAACGAAACTGTTTATGGTGATGAAGGTAGTAATGATGTTGGAGGTGACAGTTGGATGCCTTAAGCCTCAAAGTAACGATGGATCTGACATATATCCTAGCTCTGACGTCGTTGTATTCGGGTCATCTCCTTCATTCTTTTAGAGTTCTGTGCAAGAGTATCTATAATTATCTTGGTGTTTTGCGGAGATTGTATCAAGCACTTTCTTCCAGCCTGGTTTCTCTATTCCTTTTTCCTCTTCGGACTCTTCATTAGTCGAGTCCTCTTCTTCGTCTTGAGGTGGCGGCGTACTCGAACTCGCCTGATTAGCCCTGATCTTCACATGCATCTTTTGGTTGATATCCTAGAGTTCCATGTTATGGGACTTAAGGATTTCAACACGCCATATATGATGATGATTTAGAAAATCTAAGAGGTGGATGGTTAAACTACTACAGTTCACAACATAATACTCAGCAATGGCGAAAATCGAGTACCCTAGACTCAAGTTGTTGCTCCTCTTACATAGAGTTGCAACAATAGCGTTCAGCACATGTGTGGAGGTGTACACTGAGATGTTATGATCTATGCACTACAATAGGAAAAGCTCCTTTGATGAGCACTTATTAGATTCTAATTTATCAAAAACCAATTGATATATGAATTTGTGCAATAACAAGTGCTCATAGGTTCTTATGATGTTGTTGTGGGTATTTTTAACTTCGAATCTCTCTAACCTATTAAGATCATTCTAATAGCGAGAAGCACGACAATCATTGTGTTGATCAATAATGGAAGACTCAGGGAGCCCACAAATATCGCACATGATTTCGATGCTTAACTCATAGTTTCGTCCCCGTAACCTAAATCACATTTCTTTGGGGTTATTAGGTTCGTAACATAAGGAAGTGAAGAATTCTAGAGTGAGCTCCTAGTAGACAAGATATTAGAAGTGTATGAACTTCACATATTGAATTCTTTCTGCTAAGTTCTCTACCCTACATTGTAGTTCTAGCCCATCAAGTGTATCAAAATCAAAATATTTCAGGACTACAACTTGTTTAGCATTGAGGGATTGGAAATGAATACCTTCCTCCTCTGTGTAGATCGGGAAGGGTGCTCTGAAGTCTGCCGACCTGTTCCTTCGCCCTCGTCCCGCGACTTGGTTTCGCTCTGATGATTGATCGTGCTTTGCTGATTACTTAATGTTTGGTATACTGGCTTTCGAGTAGGTAGAAGTTGAAAGAGACTGGAAGTTGGAAATTTGGGTAGAGACAAGTGAGAGTGTTTGGAGGTTCTAAAGATAAAGGAAAAATGAAAGTAAGTGAAAAAGTAAAGTTAGAAATGAATATATAGGTGGATAGAGGGTAAAATGGTAAAAAATGAATATGAAATTTGCGTGTCCCCTTTTAATGTGGGCTGTAATTTTTCACTAATTTCTGATTTTTTTTCTTCTTTTGTCCTTGTACACTTTCCTGATATCACTTATTAACTCTTTATAGCTCTTTCACCTCTCTTTTGCTGACTTCCTTGATTATCTAATTAATGTCGAAGTCCTATGTTTTCCCGATTTTATTTGAAAACGAAACAACCTAACTACAGAATTCAAACTATCTTAAAATCAAAGGAAATAACATGAAATTAACAATCCATGGGTTGCCTCCTATGTAGTGCTTCTTTTAACGTCAGTAGCTCGAGCTCTTCTTTCATTAGAACTCAGTTGGGATCAATTATGAGTGGCTTGCTTCCATCCTTTCGTTCAACATCAATTTTGTAGCTTGTAAGTAAGCTATAAATTGTAAAATAATCATAAGGACAATATTGATAATGTTGAGAAAACTAATTAATTTCAGTAATGTCCTTTTTACTAATAAACTATCAATAAAATAGAAAATAACAAAATTCCCTGAATCTTCCATCGAATCTAACAGTTTGTCTTGTAAGAAGGTGAGTTGCTTTCTTTCCTCCTTAATCACCTTTGCCTCCTTTGCTTCTTCCGCTTCATGAACATATACTTTCATAACTTCTTCAAACTCAATGTTTGTTGTCATCTGTTCTTCGTCCTTTTGTTCTTTAGAAGATTCAAACACATCAATTATCTTGAATGGGCTACTATCTTTCGGATTTTTTAATACATCATTCATGTTGAATGTCACTTGATTATCATTAATCCAAAGGATAAGGTTCTTTTCATGGACATCCACCAAAGATTTTTTGATGTTCGTACACGGTATATCAAAATCTAGCGAATAATATGAGGGGTTTTCATCCTTTTCTTCATCCTCTTTCTTGATTTCTTGGTCTTCTATAAGGTAGGGTTCAGCATGGTCTTCCACTAGTTCTTCTTGTTCGTCCTCATTTCTAAGTGATAGCCTCATATTTCTCTTGTTGATATAATTCCATATTGCTCAAAGAGTCTTCCACACTTGTCTTACAAAATTCATGAAAAATCTGTTTACTTAAATCTCCAGGTTGTGAATAGAAGCGACATGATTTTTCGTTACTTGATCAATTGCTCTTCCAGTCTCTTCTAGTTCTCTTCCATATCTATTACCTTATTTATGATTTTGTCCAATTTGGAACCCCATGAATTGGACTCATCTTGTTGAAATTTAAATAGGTCTTGATGTTCTAAGTGAGTTCTTACATTATTGGACCAATAGAAATTTGGGTAGTTCTGTCATCCCAGAGTATATATGTTCCAATAAGGATTGTTACTTCTCCAACCATACTGTGCCTCATTGTTGTTTATAAAAATTCCTTGCTCCCTATAATATCTATCATCTATCATTGTTCTTTCCATTTCTTCTTGACATCTAGCTCTTCAGATGTCTCATTCTCACTCTAAGATGTCTTGATGTGTCTCTATTTTATGCCTCAAACTCGTTTCTTTATTTTTTAATTATTATTAAAAACAAAAGATAGTAAAAAGCCTTAGACTAAAGAACTAAACTAATCACCTCCTCGACAGCGACACCAAAAACTTGGTCGAGTTTTTTCGATGTGTGTAAGTTTTAATTAATTAATCTCGATAATCTGTAAGCACACGAGTTGTTCATGTAGTACGTAAGGTGTCGATTCCACGAGGATGGATAATCTAATCCTAAAATTTAAGGCCATTCGCAAAATTCAAAATGTAACAGAACTAAAATGAGAATTCAATTTAATTAAACAAATCAATTCAAGAATCAATCACGCAAATATTAACAATTTAACACTTGCAGCACAAACTCAAGAATCAACCTAAAAAAATTACGAATTAAGAGAAAGATAATTTACCCTATCTTTAACACTAACATAATCGATTATAAATTAATGGATTATTAGTTCTAGACGATTATAGGGTTGCTTACTCTCTCTCGAATTATAACCATTAACCTAGATTATAAGCCCCAATCAGATTATGGAAGTTGCAATTTCTCAATTAACAACCTATCCATAACCTTAATTAGATCTAAAGTTTC
The DNA here is from genome assembly GCA_027563575.1 of Erythroxylum pedicellare. Lineage (NCBI taxonomy): Eukaryota > Viridiplantae > Streptophyta > Magnoliopsida > Malpighiales > Erythroxylaceae > Erythroxylum > Erythroxylum pedicellare. The sequence continues at coordinate 15,313,783 of JAOQMP010000209.1, forward strand.
CAATAAACTATCAGAAACTTATGCAAGATATCTCTTCGTACAATTTTACTGATTTGATTTAATTCTTGTTTTATTAAATCACCTAACTCTCGTTAGCACAATTTAATTATTTTTCATTTGATTCACTCTCTCAGTTTATTATTGAATTATGCATATTCAAAATTAAAATACAATAAATCCAAATAATATATAAAGAATCAGATTTCATTAAATCAAGGATAAAATTCTGAAGGTGAATTTAGAAACATCATCAACATCCAAAAATCCTATCATTAACTATTATTTCAATACTATACAATAATAAAACTGAAAATAGCAGGAAACACGACATTGAACGGACGACGAGAGACAGTGACGTCAGAAAACTCTTGATCTGGGAATTACGTCGAATTGGCTTCTTCTCTTCTCTTGTTCTTCTTCTCTTTCTCTATCTCTCGATAATTCTTTCTAGGGTTTCTCTAAAGTGGCTGATGCAAAAGCTCTTTTCAGCCTCTCCTGTTATTCTTTAAATAGCCTTTTATGTCTTGGGTAATCCTAGGGAGTTTTTGGGATCCAAAAAGTCTAAAAAATCCCTCGAAACGTGAAGTTCATAAGTGATTGCGTGTCTGGCCGATGAAGGCCACGATTGTGGGTCACATTAGAGTCTTCTGTTACAATCATGGCATATGGGCCACGATCGTGGGCCAAATTTAGGCCATTGTTTTGACCCGAGTGTCTTCGAAACTTTTCCATTGTTCGATGTTAACCTTAAAACACTAACAAACATATCAAGGTATTTCAAAAACATAATAATTAAACTTAAAGACTTGTACTAACTTATAAAACACTTAAAACATAAATAATTAATAAACTAAAACAATTCTAACTTAAACGCATACTAAATGATTGAATTAACAATTAAATATAAATTAAACTAAACCCTAAAATATGATGCAATTTATACGTATCACTTGTCTCTAATATACTACTTGAAATGCACATTTGACATTAGCAGACAAACAATAATCTTGCAAGGGAATCTCGTCATAATTCAAATGTAATATTTACCTAGTAGCTTTCTGAGTAGAAGTATGTCCACGTCATCATGCTTTAGTAATATTACATCAACCCATCTCCCTATTCCGTTCTGTTAAGTGATTTAATCTGTATTTAGCATTCCAAATATTGTGCAGTTAGTCGGCCTTGTAATTTTCTCTGACATATGTTAGATTGTTGTTTCTTATATGATAATTTATATCCTAAAGTTTGCGTGCTGAACAATCCACTGGCTAGCATTAAAATAGATGAAGACAATTCAGTTTCTAAATGTGCAGGAGATGCATGGAAGGTGCTCCTTGATGCAGCTGGAGCGATGATACCAGACAATGATCAGGAAGCTGTTGTTTCATTCACCAAGTTTGTTGATCAGTTGCCCTCCGTACTAAATCAGGTGGTTAGTGTCTCTGAAGAAGTTTCTGAGTGAGCTTCTCAGGCATTTCATTCTAATTATTGTAGGATACCTTTGCAGAATGCTTATCAGGAACAACAGTTGAATCCTGGATCAAGATATTCATTTTAATGAGTCATTTCTTAGATGTATTTTATGTTTTAGTTCTCTTTACATTCTTAAATCAGTTATATTGTTCAAGATTTGTGAAACACTCAAACGGTATATGAGAAGTACTTCATCATGAACTTATTACAGATCAGCCATAATTTCTAAAAGTTTTCATGGGACAGTTTCATGAAATTACCGAAACTTTGGAGGGTCAGTATCTATTTATGCGTAGTTTTTCTTTTAATGCTTATATTTAATTCTTCTGATTATCCATTAGATTTGTGCTGACATAATCCTGGATTCTATTTTTGAACATCTTAACTCATTTCTATTCGTTAGGTTACAGAAGGGGTATCAGAGTTCAAGCCAACACCCTCTGAAAACCGTGATTTCTGTAGGAACTCGTACAATGTCCAACACACACTTTTGGTATGGATGTTACATATTCGTGTATTCTAGATTACATAAGAAATCACACTAGACTTAAAAATTCTAGGTTCACCTAAATGATTCGTAGGTAAAGTTCAGTTTTGACACAATTGATGAGACAGATATCCTTGAAGAGGCTTTGAGACCTCGTATTCAATCCATTGGTGGGACACTAGAGAAGGTGAAGTTAAGTGGTAACCATATCACACCTTGCATACAGGTAAAATGTGCAAGTTTCTGCATGCATGTGATTTCATGACTTCTGTACTTGGATACCACATGCACACTTTCGAATTTGCTCTGCATGTTTGATATGTTGAGATTATCAAGTTTAGTAGTATGCATCTTTGTCTAAACTTCTAATTGCTCAAATATCTGTGCTCTTGCTTTTTGATAGATGAACATCATTGGTAACTGAAAAGCCAACAAGAAAAAAGAACTAAATGAAACCCATTTGTTTAACGTGATAGGAACCAAAATGGCAAGTAGGTTATGTGTACACTCCAGCAGATGCCATTGCTCAGGGGCTTAAAACTCTCTCGTTGAATGACACCAGAGTCCTCTCAAGTACTATTAGTGACTGGTTCCGTCGCTTTGAGAATTGAAATGTAGGAGCTCGCATTAGGATCTAATGATGGTTTGATCAGGCCAGGGATATCTATGTAAAGATATACGGTTGATGGCAGTGGATTATGTTAACACTGTTTCCTAATCCATAGGCCATCTGCTAGCACTGACAATAGTAGAGCATGCATTCCCTTTTTAATGTACCATACATTCTCCTACCGTAGGAGCGTTACTTTTTTTTAAAAAAATAAAACTGGAAGAAAGGGCAAGTTCTGCGTCGAACTGTGATTCCAGCAGTTCTACTTTCATTTTATACCATAATCATCGTGCTAACATTCTATTGTTCTAGTTGATTCTCCGTAAATCAACTATATGCACAACTCCTGTTCCAGGAAGTTGCTAACATTGTACCCAAGAATCTCCATTTCCTGTTATTATAGACCTCGCTATAAAAGAAATGGACGTCATCTTCTAGAGAACTAGCGGGATTTGTTAGAAACTATGTGATATCTGACTTCTATTTATTAACATAAAGAGATTCCTGCGTTGGAATAATCTAAAATATGCCAGATTTTATTAAACGGGCAATGGTACGTTGGGTTTGCTGTCTGTCTCGAGATAAAGAAACTGAATTACTTGTATTGCACATAGTGAAATATTAACCATAACTCCATAGCTACAGAAATGATGACCTTCATGTAAGCTGCCTTCCAACTCAAGCAGCCCTCACTTTTTCAATGAGAACTGCAGCAACTTGGACCGTGATAATGTTCTCTGCTCCACCTTCTCCATTTGATACCCCAAATTGTTCTTCCAAAGCCATCATAATCTCTACCTATGAAGTCCATTTTTTGGTCAGCTTTCAAATTCCAGACCATAAATGAGCAACAACCCATCAAAGATATGACCCTGTATCATCATATATATCAATGAATTCACGTAGGATACAAAGGAAAGGAAAGATACACCGTGTCGAGAGAGTCGTCGGCACCGAAGTAAGCAAACTTGTCACGGGTGTCACTGCACTCACTTCGATAGACAACTGCTTTGAGATGGCGCTTCGAACTATGTTCAGGGTTTCTGCTTGAGCTTGAGCTTTAGTTAACGCATATTTGGTAAGCTTTCTAATAAATGAAAAAAAGAAAAACATGGAAACTAACCAGAACAATTTAGAAAAGCTGGAAAGGTGCTAAGGATCTGTATGTGGTCTTACAGAGCAGGAAATGATAGTCTTTAAGCAACTAGAGCATATGTTGAGCAAATGCTAGCTGCCTCTGAAAAATAGATTTTAGAGACATGTTTTAGCCTCGAGAAAATGGTCCTCCCTGCATTAGGATTCATAATGCATGTCACCTTATCTGCCGTCGGATATTCTGAAAGAAAAGAAAGAAGAAGAGACTCAACAGATGCACCCGTCACAAGTACAGTACTAATCCATCACTTACTTTGATGGAGAAACTCTCGGTTGACTAACAGAGACACTGCCCTTGGAAGCTATGGGAATGGTTGCTAGGGGACATATAGGGGTTGCAAGGATGCTAAGCATGGACAATGTTCAGATAGTAACCTGAAGTTTTGGAAGACAGAAGTTACAAGAGAGAGTAAGCTAAATAGATTAAGAAAGTGGGAGTCGCAACTTATATATGGAGCTTCCATGATGTTGTTAGCTTGATAGGTGAGGAAGTAGCTGATAATTACTATGCATGTTTTGGTTTCAAGCCCTGAAATTGGGCGACAAATACCATGTCTTGCGTCTGCTTATGTTTTGTAGCTATCCAAGGAATCTAGAATCTTTGTTTTTAGCTTAACCTATAGTTGCAAAACAAAAGTTTAGCACTAACCTCAAGACATCAATGTTTAAGCAAGATCAAAGAAGCCTCTAAATTATAGTTTTACCTAGCATAAATACTAGATCATTAGATAGATAGATACTCATGGAACGGAGTGAGCATAGGGTAACGGAATAGGTGATCTGTTCCTGGTATTATGTTTTCTTATGCAACATGAGGCCAATCTTTAAATCCTGACATTATTATTCAAAAGTAGAGAACTTTCTCACGGCTCACTGATTTTGCATCTTTTGTTGATGCTGAAAAGGCCTCAAATCCTAATATAATGATAGGCTTAGGCCTTGCTGTGCTCAACCAAGAGTCCGTTTGTTTACATGATGAGTTAGACAGAGCAGTGTCGTTTATTGAAAATGTAAGCCTGTGTCTAGCCTGATCCAGTGTCACCCACGCGAAATCAGACAGCAACACTTAGGAGGCGTTACTAGGCCTTTAACGGTAAAATGGACCAAACCATATATACAAATACATTTTAGACCCAAATTTTTTTTTTCAAGAAGTCTTGCAGGAAACTTGATGTCTCTAATAAATACTGTATAAATAGTGCCAAGGCTAAGGATAATGTTGAAAGTAACCATTTGATGAGCTTCATAACTTGACTCTAATACAAAAATCATACTATCCTTTTGCCTTCAGTCTAAGATACATGTCAACATACACATAATCTACTTTCTTCAACTTAACAAGAAACAAAGATCTTCAATTACCAAGTTTGGTTTGGTTTGTTCTTTGTTTTTTTTTAACTTTAAATTTTGTTGCTTACGGCTATCCTTGTCATCCCCTTTTGATGAGAGTATAAAATCTCAAGTCAAATTTTTTAATTTAGACTACGTTAAATTGCATACTATAATTGTAGTTAGGTTCATGGTATTAAGATTATTGTTAGGTCCACTACAACAATTTATTGACATTATACTTGTATTATTTGTCACTATATTTATGTTGTTCAAAATTATTATGATGAACTGTAACATAATTTATTATGCATAATTTAAAATTTTGGTTAGTAATTAAATTTCAAACATCTACAATTCTTAACTAATTAACAAACATCGATACTCCAAACAAGATCATGTATGAATTGGTCTGAAGAGAAAAGGAGGGCGTCATAAAATTGGTAAAAACGTTGATTTAAAAAGAAGAGGAAATAAATTTATGAACGAATTATTTTTATTTTGAGTGTGAATATATCTTAAAGAATTAGTAAAAATTTTCTTGTATTTCATTCTTAGAAAAAGTATCAATATATACAAATGAGTTAAATGAATTGACCCTTAATTTATTATGTAACAACAACGCTAACCTAGTTTATATCACATAAAATAAATAAACTAAATTCAAGGGATTGTATAATTAGAGCTCGTTATAATTATGGAGAATCACAGAAGATATAGTTAGCTAGTAACTTCATAATCATTTTTTATCATGCCCCCACAAGTTTTAAGGGTCTTGCAAAGACACTAAGTTTAAAACAATGAATGCACAATTGTTTCAAGAGAGAGACTTGGTGAGAGAGTTAATCGGTTGATTTGTATTGTGAACATGATCAGTTGATTTGTATTGTGAAGATGAGATCTATGAAATTGTTTACGTGACACTTCATCACTTACAAAGTAAAAGTCAATGACAATGTGCTTCATATATGAACAAAAGACAGGATTGGAGTATAAGTAAGTTTTTTTAACACTGACGAAGTAAATTGTGGGAGTTATTTGAAATGAGATTAAAAAAAAAGTTCATTCATTAAGTTAATCAACTGTTTATTTTAGTGATAGCAGTTGCAACAATATGTTATTCAACTTTGGTAGAAGAGCAAGCTATAATAGATTGTTTCTTAGATCTCTAGCTAATGCAATTGAATATAAGAAAGATAACATAAGTGGGAGTAGAGTGACATATATTAGTATCACCAGCCAAATTTGCATTAACAAAAGGCATAAAGAGCAGGGGGTAAATGGGTTAAGAGAAAAACATTATAATGAGATGTTCCTTTTAGATATCAAAGAACTCTCTTCACAGCAAGCTAATGATTAGATGTTGGTTTATGCATAATTGGACTAGATATTGACATTATAACTAATATTAGGTTGTGACTGAAAGGTACCAAAGAGAGCCAAAAACTCATTGGTACTCACTTGGATCATGTTTAGGAGAGCCATCATCAAGTTTAAGTATTATAGATGGAGGCGATAGAGTGCTAAACTACTAACTTATTAGGCTTTATGCATTTTATTGCACTTGAGAAGATAAAAAATATATTGTTGAAGAGATAATAACATACCATTGTAAAATATTATGATTTTAACTCTTAATAAGAAGTAAATTTAAGAAAGATCCTTAAGAGATAACTGATTGGAAAGATGAGTAGTAAATTCTTACATTTGTGGTGAATGATTTCTTGTGAGTATAATGTCCTCCACATAAAAAAATTAAGTACATAGAACAAGTGCCCGCATTATAAATAAAGGGAGAATTATCACTCTTAAAATTGGTGAAACTATAGGCAATAAGAAAGGACTAAGGTTCATTATACCACGTCTTAGGTGTTTGACGAAGGTCATAAATTGCTTTGTTTAATTTGAGACATGAGTAAGATAAATGATCAATAAACTATTGGGTTACATAAGAAGGCTTTATAACATCTAATTGATTTAAAAGCTATCCACATGTTGCTTCAATTTCAGAATATATCATAATAAATGAAAGAGTGAGTGGTAAAGGAAAATCAAGAGATATAACTGAGATAAAGGTTCAACTTTATGAGTATTAAGGTTGATATAAAAGGTAGAAAAGATAATAAACAGGTATAAATTATGTATATTTAGGATTACATCTAAAGAGTTTGTAGTAGGGGTATCATAACTAGGGACATAAGTGAACATTCTATTGACGAGATATATGCACATTGAAATACATGGAATTAAAAATAAAAAGGCATAAAAGTATTATAGGGGTTTGAGACCAATCTCCACAATATAATGGCATTTATGGTCAATAGAGCAAACATGCTAGAGTGTATATAGTGGGGATGACATATGTTGAATGTTATAATGAGTAAAAATGTAAAAATGCTCGATAATCTTCTCTTCTCTACCATTCATATAATGGTCTTGATTTTGGCGTGAAAATTGTTAGTGCACATCATATTTCAACTTTAAAGGATAAAACCAAATGTATTTTTGTAAGAGAAAAATCACAAATTCTTACAAAAATTGAAGAGAATTCACGAGTGCAGGACCCCAAACAACTGAATATATAACTTAAAATGGGTTCTCATAAAAGATGGATGACTAGTTTATAACTTCTATTACAAAAACAAGAGTCACAAATTTGATTTTTAGGAGTAATTATATATGGAATATAATTATTAACCATAATTTTCTTTTAAATTAGAGGAGAGGGGAGATTGAGACGTTGAGGCTATAATTGAACGATAAAGCCACTAAGGTAGAAGGATTGAGTTTGGATGACTTGATATAAGGGGTTGAAGATGACCATTCATACACATTGTGTCTACTCCACCCCTTAGATAACCATGTCCCTATGTTTAAATCCTCCACTATAAAGTAGTTAGGAAAAGATTAAACTAAAGCGTTATTTTGTTTATAAAATTGAGAGACAAATATTATGTTTCTTTTTTCTCAAAGGTGTGAATAAAATATTATCTGGGGTGAAGGTAGTAATAGGAGAATTCACAGAAGAGGAATCCATATGAAATATAGATATGCCATGACTATTAATGATCATAATAGCCTTATTATTAATTGATTCAAACTTTAAGGATGAAACCTTAAAAACCAATACATTTAATTTACAATCAAACCTCAAAGTAGCTAAAATCATATTTGAAATAGAACCTTGACTTAGTTATTATATGAAATCGTGAACTAATGGTATAGAAAGAATCTTGACCTATTATTTTGAAGAACTAGAATTAAGATTAAGATTATTTGAATGCCATAAGTAAATAACTTGATAAGTTTGAAAAGTTATTTGTATAAACAAAGAGAAAATTCTTATAATTATATTAAGGATTAAAGGTAATTATCTACCCTTGAAAACAAACATCTCTTAGATACTAAAACACAAAACTAAGGTTTTTAACTTGAAATAAAATTAACGTTTCAACTGACACAGTCTAGACTATAATCATAGGCTAGGGCACATTAGCTGACATTTTTTTAACTCCATTGGAATATAGCCTGGGATATGTCCGTGTTTAGTGATCCTAGATCCTTTTGTACCTCTAGGAGATTAGACACTATCCAGAACATGCTTATGGGTGTAAATTATGGAAATGTATGTAACTTTATAAATTAGCACATGGATTGAGACACGAACGTAAATGTAGATAATGGATTGATGTGTAAGTTTTTAAAGATAGATAAGGTTTAAGTCATGCTCGTTTTGAAGATTGTGTCTCACCACTAAATTTCCTAGTAAATTACTTGAGTTGATATATGATCATATTGGAGGTTGCATTTATATTAAAGTCTTGTCCTACCTTAACTCAAATCAATCTAATAAATGCTTTCCCTTCAATTTGGATTGATTCCATATATATAGCTACTTCTCTCTCCACTCTATTAAGTGCATCTTAAATCCTTCACTTGTTCGTGTAATTGCTTAACTTGGCAAACTCAAACGATCAAAGGCAAATTGATTCCAAACAATCTCTCCTTATTTAAAAAGATTTGTCCTCAAACCACCATATATAACGAAAGGAGTTAAATAAAAATATTAAAAGTAATTGTTATATTAACCTAGAAGATTTAATTTATAATTATTATCATTAATATGTTAAAAAAAATTAAAAGGGATTGTCTCTTTTTAGTTATAGTTTAGATATTCTTCGATCTAGGAAGGTCTACTTTCTGGCATGTATCCACACTCACTTGATTCAAAAGTAACTTTCTTTCTTCTATTATTGTTGGATATGTATTCTTCATATTTCCTTTCAATGTTTTGCTGAATATTTTCATGTAGTTATGTTATCATTTCACCTTAATTTTACCATCTAAACTACTTGTCTCATAAGTAGGTAAAGGAATCAAATCTAATAACATCAGTAGTAGGTTAAAACTATAAACAATCTCAAAAGGTGAATAACCAATAGTAATATGAAAATCTTTATAATATGAAAATTCAACAAGTCACAAACAATCTTGTTATTTTTTTTTAGATTCTTTTTATTGAAAGCACGTAATAAAGTAATCAAAGTCCTATTTACCACCTCAATTTAACCATATGTTTAAGGTTGTTAAGTAGTTAAAAACAATAATTTAGTTCCTAACTTTTCCCAAAAAAACTTTACAAAAGTAGCTAAGGAACTTAACATCTCAAACAAACAAAATATTCCTAGAGACACAATAGAGTCGTACCATCTCCTTATAGAGCAAATCAACTATGTCAGTTATATCATCAGTTTTACAATATGCAACAAAATATGCAATCATAAAAACCTATCAACTATAATAAACATAGAATCTTTAACGCTTTTTGACCTAGGTAAACCCAAAATGAACTCTATAGAAATATCAATCCAAGGTTCATTAAAAACTGGCCAAGGAGTATACAAGGCATGAGGCATAACCTTAGACTTAGCTTGTTTATATTTAATGCTATTAGTACAAATTATTTCAACATCACAACATATATAAGGAGAAAAGAAATGTTCAAGCAAAATGTCTAAATTCTTTTTAATTCCATAAATAATATGTTAATCCTCTTCCGTTTGCCTCTCACACTAATAACTCTCTCGAAGAACTCTTATGCATGTATAATTTATTTTCCTTAAACAAAAATCCATCATACCTAAAGAATTTTTTTAAAATAGTTTTCTAAAAAATCCCAAAATGCATGCAAAATTATCATCATTCTTATATAATTCCTTAACATCTTCAAAGGCTAATAATTTTGCATTTAAGGTAAAATTCATGACATAATTTGGGATAATGAATTAGCCATAATATTTTACATTGCTTGTGTTTGGTCATATAAGGAAGAATCTCAATGAACTCCATCCACTTGAGATGTTAATTGAACTTCCCTTTCCCTTTAAAATACTTTAAGGACTTATGTATGTGTGACAAGCACTTTGAACCAAAAATAATGTTATCAAGTCTCCAAAGCCCTCATTACATAGTTCCTTACTATAAGTTAGATAGTTAAAAGTAGTTCCATTTAGTTTCTCGCTAAAGCAGGTAATTGGTTGATATTTCTGTGCGTCAATACATTACCAATACTTGTTTTTAACACTTCACACTCAATCTCAAAAGTTTTAAAAAAGTTATGCAAAGCTAATAAAGGATTAGAACATAACCTTTCTTTAATTAAATTAAAAGCACAATCTTGTTCATCTCCTCACTAAATCCAACATACATTTTGACAACTTCGATGAGTGGTGTAGTTAGTGTTTTAAAATATTTCACAAACCTTTTATAAATGTTAGTTAAACCATAAAAATTTCTCACATTGATTTTATATTTAGATGTGGGCCACTCTCAAATAGCTTTAACCTTCTCCTCATCCACTTATATCCCTTTTAGAGTTATAATAAATTCAAGAAAGCCTAGTTTATTCATGTAAAAGGAACAATTCTTTATATTAGCGACTAATTTTTCTTCTCTCAAAATATTCAAATAAATTTTACATGCTCATCTAAGACTATAGAAAAAATATTATCAAAATAAACAAACACAAATTTTCAATAAAAATACATAAAACATGGTTCATTAACCTCATGAAAGTAATATATGCATTAGATAATCTAGAAGATATCAACCATTTATGTAAACTATGTTTTATTTTAAAGGTTGTTTTTTACTTATATCCTTCTTTCATCCTAATTTAATGATATCCACTTTTTTTATGTCAATTTGAAAACACACCGGAATTATAATTTATCTAATATGTATGGTTGTTTGACAATTATCACACCATCATGACACATCCTTCTAATTAACAAGCAAGATTGGAATTGCATATATAGGTTCATACTCTCTCCAAGATACCCTTTTGACAAAAGCTCCTTAACTTACTTTTAAAGTTCCTTAGTCTTCTCCAATTTATTTTTGTAGGTTGGTCAAATTGGAATAGCAAAACTAAGAACAAAATCAATTTAATGGTCTATGCCCTTTATCGGTGGTAAATTGCTAGAAACATCATCAAGGAATACATCTTAAAATTTCTACAACAAAGAGGTATAAGTACTAGGCAAGGAAAAACCAAAATTATTAGGATTAAAACAAGCCTATTTGTACATGAGTATAATCATAGGCTAATTAGAATAAAAGGTTCTCTTAATCTCAATGAAAATCTAAGATTATTAGCATTAAAATATGCCTATTTGCACATGAGTACAATCATAGATTAATTGGAATAAAAAAGTTCTCTTAATGTCACTCCATCTAGCATAAAGCTCACTCTCCTTTTATTTTTTTTTCCTATCTCTCCTCTTAACTTTTGTTGATCCTTATACACTTACCTAAGTGTCATTGGTATAAGGGTAATGCCAAAGTCTCCCATAGAGAATAAGGCTAGTATATATAGGTACTAAATTGCACAACACCTTGTCATTATATATTTTAATCAAGAATGAAACCAATGCTTATTTATTGACCCTCAACTCACCCCATTCATTTAACCATTAAAACTTATATAAATAAGGATATATGAAACATATCTCCTAGTTCCATATAATCTTATAATTTATCATGTCATCAATTCTCACGATTCAAATTATTTAAAAGTCTATTCATGGTGGCTTCTTGATCTTCCTCTTTATTAGCTCGAATTGTAGCAATATCTCTCTCTTTATGGTAGTCCTAAGCACTTTTTGACCTTTGAATAAGGAGTGGCATTTCTCAAAATAAATCTTTATATTAGTGATTAGCAGAAAAGTGCCTCCCTATTATCGCCTTTATATCCTCCCAGTTATTAATAAGTCTATTACTATTCCTTCATCTTTTTATCATAAGGCAATCCTATTGAATGATACTATAATCAATAAAATTATTAATAATAAGTTTTACCTTTTTCTCTTTGCTATAATGATAGTAGTAAAACATCATATCCATCTTCTTCTCCCACTCCAAGTAGATCTCATAATCATTGCTCCCTTGGAATGAAGGAATCTTCATTTTAATGGTCCCAAGGTTTTCATTACTCTTAGGCTCCTTTTTATAGTCTATATCTTGCCAATCACCTTGATCTACAAATTTATCGATATTACTTATTGGTGGTTAGTAATTGTTACAGTAGCCATGTCTTTCTTCATCATCATCAAAATCATCTTAGAGCACCCAACTTTGTAATTGGCGTGCATTAGGGATTTTTGGTGATTTTTCCCTCTGTAAATTAGTTATTAAAAAATCATGTATCTCTGTTTTTTCTCTAATCCTTCTAAACATCATATTCGTGTATTTAATTTATTATTCCATAGTTTGTAACATAAATATATCATTATTCATTTCCCTTTAAACTTTTTCATGATTAGAAATGCTTCAACCTTTTTAAAAAATATTAGTAATATCCTCACAACTTTTTTTAAAAATATTAGTAGTATCCTCACAACTCTCTCTTTTATGTTTCTTGTTTAATGTCACTCAATTCGTTTATGTTTCCTTCTAAATTTCTGACTTTTCTCTACTGATATTACTCACACACTCTTTCCTTTTACACTCGTTTTCCCTTTTGATTCTTTATCGAACTAACCAAAACAAACTAAGGAATAAATCCTTAGTATTCAATCAATTTCAAATCTTGATGGAGGTAAGGGTAAGTAAAAAGCCATAATCAAGAACAAAATAAAAGAGTTCAAAGAAATCTAACTAGATATATGTTTGGAAGTGATTTTTGTAAGGTAATCATTCTTACATCACTTTCTTTTCTTTTCTTTTTATTTCCTTTTTATCACATAAATCTTCTTTATCCTTTGTTTATTA